>CATKSN020000625.1:0-529000 GCA_949782905.1 Rangifer tarandus platyrhynchus
TGTTAACCAAGGACACCCCTCCTGTGACAGTCAGTGGTAACCAGGGACACACCTCCTGTGCCAGTGGTAACCAAGGACACCCCTCCTGTGACAATGGTACTCAGGGACAGCCCTCCTGTGACAGTCGGTGGTAACCAGGGAAAACCACCTGTGACCATGGTAACCAAGGACACCCCACCCACAGTCACTCGTAACCAAGGACACCTCTCCTGTGACCGTGGTTACCAGGACACGCACATATGACAGTCGGTGGTAACCAGGGACACGCATCTCTGACAGTCAGTGGTAACCAGGGAAACCCACCTGCGACCATGGTACCCAAGGACACCCCTCCTGTGACAGTCAGTGGTAACCAGGGACACACCTCCTGTGCCAGTGGTAACCAAGGACACCCCTCCTGTGACAATGGTACCCAGGGACAGCCCTCCTGTGACAGTCGGTGGCAACCAGGGAAAACCACCTGTGACCATGGTAACCAAGGACACCCCTGCCCACAGTCACTGGTAACCAAGGACACCTCTCCTGTGACTGTGGTTACCAGGACACGCACATATGACAGTCGGTGGTAACCAGGGACACGCATTTCTGACAGTCAGTAGTAACCAGGGAAACCCACCTGCGACCATGGTAACCAAGGACACCCCTCCTGTGACAGTCAGTGGTAACCAGGGACACACCTCCTGTGCTAGTGGTAACCAAGGACACCCCTCCTGTCACAATGGTACCCAGGGACAGCCCTCCTGTGACAGTCAGTGGTAACCATGTACACTCACCTGTGACAGTTGGTGGTAACCAGGGAAACCCACCTGTGACATTCACAGTGCCCAGGTACACCGGCCTGTGACAGTCGGTGGTAACCAGGGAGACGCATCTCTGACAGTCGGTGGTAACCAGGGAAACCCACCTGTGACCATGGTAACCAAGGACACCCCTCCTGTGACAATGGTTTCCATGGACAGCCCTGCTGTGACAGTCAGTGGTAACCATGTACACTCAACTGTGACAGTCGGTGGTAACCAGGGAAACCCACCTGTGACATTCACAGTGCCCAGGGACACCTGCCTGTGACAGTCGGTGGTAACCAGGGACACGTATTTCTGACAGTCGGTGGTAACCAGGGAAACCCACCTGTGACCATGGTAACCAAGGACACCCCTCCTGTGACAATGGTATCCATGGACAGCCCTCCTGTGACAGTCGGTGGTAACGAGGGAAACCCACCTGTGACCATGGTAACCAAGGACACCCCTACCCACAGTCACTGGTAACCAAGGACACCTCTCCTGTGAACATGGTTACCAGGGACACGCATCTCTGACAGTCGGTGGTAACCAGGGAAACCCACCTGTGACCACGGTAACCAAGGACACCCCTCCTGTGACAATAGTACCCAGGGACAGCACTCCTGTGACAGTCGGTGGTAACCAGGGTAACCCACCTGTGACCATGGTAACCAAGGACACCCCTACCCACAGTCACTGGTAACCAAGGACACCTCTCTTGTGACCGTGGTTACCAGGACACGCACATATGACAGTCGGTGGTAACCAGGGACAGGCATTTCTGACAGTCAGTGGTAACCAGGGAAACCCACCTGCGATCACGGTAACCAAGGACACCCCTCCTGTGACAGTCAGTGGTAACCAGGCAAACACATCCTGTGCCAGTGGTAACCAAGGACACCCCTCCTGTCACAATGGTACCCAGGGACAGCCCTCCTGTGACAGTCGGTGGTAACCAGGGAAACCCACCTGTGACATTCACAGTGCCCAGGGACACCGGCCTGTGACAGTCGGTGGTAAGCAGGGAGACGCATCTCTGACAGTCGGTGGTAACCAGGGAAACCCACCTGTGACCATGGTAACCAAGGACACCCCTCCTGTGACAATGGGACCCAGGGACAGCCCTCCTGTGACAGTCGGTGGTAACCAGGGAAACACACCTGTGACCATGGTAACCAAGGACACCCGTACCCACAGTCACTGGTAACCAAGGACACCTCTCCTGTGACCGTGGTTGCCAGGACACGCACATATGACAGTCGGTGGTAACCAGGGACACGCATCTCTGACAGTCAGTGATAACCAGGGAAACCCACCTGCGACCATGGTACCCAAGGACACCCCTCCTGTGACAGTCAGTGGTAACCAGGGACACACCTCCTGTGCCAGTGGTAACCAAGGACACCCCTCCTGTCACAATGGTACCCAGGGACAGCCCTCCTGTGACAGTCAGTGGTAACCATGTACACTCACCTGTGACAGTCGGTGGTAACCAGGGAAACCCACCTGTGACATTCACATTTCCCAGGGACACCGGCCTGTGACAGTCGGTGGTAACAAGGGACACGCATCTCTGACAGTCGGTGGTAACCAGGGAAACCCACCTGTCGCCATGGAAACCAAGGACCCACCTACTGTTACAATCACTGCTAACCACGGACACCTCTCCTGTGACCGTGGTTACCAGGGACACGCATATATGACAGTCGGTGGTAACCAGGGACACGCATCTCTGACAGTCAGTGGTAACCAGGGAAACCCACCTGCGACCATGGTAACCAAGGACACCCCTCCTGTGACAGTCAGTGGTAACCAGGGACACACCTGCTGTGCCAGTGGTAACCAAGGACACCCCTCCTGTCACAATGGTACCCAGGGACAGCCCTCCTGTGACAGTCGGTGGTAACCAGGGAAACCCACCTGTGACCATGGTAACCAAGGAAACCCCTCCTGTGACAATGGTACCCAGGGACAGCCGTCCTGTGACAGTCGGTGGTAACCAGGGAAACCCACCTGTGACATTCACAGTGCCCAGGGACACCGGCCTGTGACAGTCGGTGGTAATCAGGGACACGCATCTCTGACAGTCGGTGGTAACCAGGGAAACCCACCTGTGACCATGGTAACCAAGGACACACCTACTGTGACAGTCACTGGTAACCACGGACACCTCTCCTGTGACCGTGGCTACCAGGGACACGCACATATGACAGTCGGTGGTAACCAGGGACACGCATCTCTGACAGTCAGTGGTAACCAGGGAAACCCACCTGCGACCATGTTAACCAAGGATACCCCTCCTGTGACAGTCAGTGGTAACCAGGGACACACCTCCTGTGCCAGTGGTAACCAAGGACACCCCTCCTGTGACAATGGTACCCAGGGACAGCCCTCCTGTGACAGTCGGTGGTAACCAGGGAAAACCACCTGCGACCATGGTAACCAAGGACACCCCTCCTGTGACAGTCAGTGGTAACCAGGGACACACCTCCTGTGCCAGTGGTAACCAAGGACACCCTTCCTGTGACAATGGTACCCAGGGACAGCCCTCCTGTGACAGTCGGTGGTAACCAGGGAAAACCACCTGTGACCATGGTAACCAAGGACACCCCTACCCACAGTCACTGGTAACCAAGGACACCTCTCCTGTGACCGTGGTTACCAGGACACGCACATATGACAGTCGGTGGTAACCAGGGACACGCATTTCTGACAGTCAGTGGTAACCAGGGAAACCCACCTGCGACCATGATAACCAAGGACACCCCTCCTGTGACAGTCAGTGGTAACCAGGGACACACCTCCTGTGCTAGTGGTAACCAAGGACACCCCTCCTGTCACAATGGTACCCAGGGACAGCCCTCCTGTGACAGTCAGTGGTAACCATGTACACTCACCTGTGACAGTTGGTGGTAACCAGGGAAACCCACCTGTGACATTCACAGTGCCCACGGACACCGGCCTGTGACAGTCGGTGGTAACCAGGGAGACGCATCTCTGACAGTCGGTGGTAACCAGGGAAACCCACCTGTGACCATGGTAACCAAGGACACCCCTCTGTGACAATGGTACCCAGGGACAGCCCTCCTGTGACAGTCGGTGGTAACCAGGGAAACACACCTGTGACCATGGTAACCAAGGACACCCGTACCCACAGTCACTGGTAACCAAGGACACCTCTCATGTGACCGTGGTTATCAGGGAGACGCATCTCTGACAGTCGGTGGTAACCATGGAAACCCACCTGTGACATTCACAGTGCCCAGGGACACCGGCCTGTGACAGTCGGTGGTAATCAGGGACACGCATCTCTGACAGTCGGTGGTAACCAGGGAAACCCACCTGTGACCATGGTAACCAAGGACACACCTACTGTGACAGTCACTTGTAACCACGGACACCTCTCCTGTGACCGTGGCTACCAGGGACACGCACATATGACAGTCGGTGGTAACCAGGGACATGCATCTCTGACAGTCAGTGGTAACTAGGGAAACCCACCTGCGACCATGTTAGCCAAGGACACCCCTCCTGTGACAGTCAGTGGTAACCAGGGACACACCTCCTGTGCCAGTGGTAACCAAGGACACCCCTCCTGTGACAATGGTACCCAGGGACAGCCCTCCTGTGACAGTCGGTGGTAACAAGGGAAAACCACCTGTGACCATGGTAACCAAGGACACCCCTACCCACAGTCACTCGTAACCAAGGACACCTCTCCTGTGACCGTGGTTACCAGGACACGCACATATGACAGTCGGTGTTAACCAGGGACACGCATCTCTGACAGTCAGTGGTAACCAGGGAAACCCACCTGTGACCATGGTAACCAAGGACACCCCTCCTGTGACAATGGTACCCAGGGACAGCCCTCCTGTGACAGTCGGTGGTAACCAGGGAAACCCACCTGTGACCATGGTAACCAAGGACACCTCTCCTGTGACCGTGGTTATCAGGGAGACGCATCTCTGACAGTCGGGGGTAACCAGGGAAACCCACCTGTGACCATGGTAACCAAGGACACCCCTCTGTGACAATGGTACCTAGGGACAGCCCTCCTGTGACAGTCGGTGGTAACCAGGGAAACCCACCTGTGACCATGGTAACCAAGGACACCCCTCCTGTGAGAATGGTACCCAGGGACAGCCCTCCTGTAACAGTCGGTGGTAACCAGGGAAACCCACCTGTGACCATGGTAACCAAGGACACCCCTCCTGTGAGAATGGTACCCAGGGACAGCCCTCCTGTAACAGTCGGTGGTAACCAGGGAAACCCACCTGTGACCATGGTAACCAAGGACACCCCTCCTGTGACAATGGTACCCAGGGACAGCCGTCCTGTGACAGTCGGTGGTAACCAGGGAAACCCACCTGTGACATTCACAGTACCCAGGGACACCGGCCTGTGACAGTCGGTGGTAATCAGGGACACGCATCTCTGACAGTCGGAGGTAACCAGGGAAACCCACCTGTGACCATGGTAACCAAGGACACACCTACTGTGCCAGTCAATGGTAATCACGGACACTTCTCCTGTGACCGTGGCTACCAGGGACACGCACATATGACAGTCGGTGGTAACCAGGGACACGCATTTCTGACAGTCAGTGGTAACCAGGGAAACCCACCTGCGACCATGGTAACCAAGGACACCCCTCCTGTGACAGTCAGTGGTAACCAGGGACACACCTCCTGTGCTAGTGGTAACCAAGGACACCCCTCCTGTCACAATGGTACCCAGGGACAGCCCTCCTGTGACAGTCAGTGGTAACCATGTACACTCACCTGTGACAGTTGGTGGTAACCAGGGAAACCCACCTGTGACATTCACAGTGCCCAGGGACACCGGCCTGTGACAGTCGGTGGTAACCAGGGAGACGCATCTCTGACAGTCGGTGGTAACCAGGGAAACCCACCTGTGACCATCGTAACCAAGGACGCCCCTCTGTGACAATGGTACCCAGGGACAGCCCTCCTGTGACAGTCGGTGGTAACCAGGGAAACACACCTGTGACCATGGTAACCAAGGACACCCGTACCCACAGTCACTGGTAACCAAGGACACCTCTCCTGTGACCGTGGTTATCAGGGAGACGCATCTCTGACAGTCGGTGGTAACCAGGGAAACCCACCTGTGACCATGGTAACCAAGGACACCCCTCCTGTGACAATGGTACCCAGGGACAGCCCTCCTGTGACAGTCGGTGGTAACCAGGGAAACCCACCTGCGACCATGTTAACCAAGGACACCCCTCCTGTGACAGTCAGTGGTAACCAGGGACACACCTCCTGTGCCAGTGGTAACCAAGGACACCCCTCCTGTGACAATGGTACCCAGGGACAGCCCTCCTGTGACAGTCGGTGGTAACCAGGGAAAACCACCTGTGACCATGGTAACCAAGGAAACCCCTCCTGTGACAATGGTACCCAGGGACAGCCGTCCTGTGACAGTCGGTGGTAACCAGGGAAACCCACCTGTGACCATGGTAACAAAGGACACCCCTACCCACTGTCACTGGTAACCAAGGACACCTCTCCTGTGACCGTGGTTATCAGGGAGACGCATCTCTGACAGTCGGTGGTAACCAGGGCAACCCACCTGTGACATTCACAGTGCCCAGGGACACCGGCCTGTGACAGTCGGTGGTAACAAGGGAGACGCATCTCTGACAGTCGGTGGTAACCAGGGAAACCCACCTGTGACCATGGTAACCAAGGACACCCCTCTGTGACAATGGTACCCAGGGACAGCCCTCCTGTGACAGTCGGTGGTAACCAGGGAAACACACCTGTGACCATGGTAACCAAGGACACCCCTCCTGTGACAATGGTACCCAGGGACAGCCGTCCTGTGACAGTCGGTGGTAACCAGGGAAACCCACCTGTGACATTCACAGTGCCCAGGGACACCGGCCTGTGACAGTCGGTGGTAATCAGGGACACGCATCTCTGACAGTCGGTGGTAACCAGGGAAACCCACCTGTGACCATGGTAACCAAGGACACCCCTCCTGTGACAATGGTACCCAGGGACAGCCCTCCTGTAACAGTCGGTGGTAACCAGGGACACACCTCCTGTGCCAGTGGTAACCAAGGACACCCCTCCTGTGACAATGGTACCCAGGGACAGCCCTCCTGTGACAGTCGGTGGTAACCAGGGAAAACCACCTGTGACCATGGTAACCAAGGACACCCCTACCCACAGTCACTGGTAACCAAGGACACCTCTCCTGTGACCGTGGTTACCAGGACACGCACATATGACAGTCGGTGGTAACCAGGGACACGCATTTCTGACAGTCAGTGGTAACCAGGGAAACCCACCTGCGACCATGGTAACCAAGGACACCCCTCCTGTGACAGTCAGTGGTAACCAGGGACACACCTCCTGTGCTAGTGGTAACCAAGGACACCCCTCCTGTCACAATGGTACCCAGGGAAAGCCCTCCTGTGACAGTCAGTGGTAACCATGTACACTCACCTGTGACAGTTGGTGGTAACCAGGGAAACCCACCTGTGACATTCACAGTGCCCACGGACACCGGCCTGTGACAGTCGGTGGTAACCAGGGAGACGCATCTCTGACAGTCGGTGGTAACCAGGGAAACCCACCTGTGACCATGGTAACCAAGGACACCCCTCTGTGACAATGGTACCCAGGGACAGCCCTCCTGTGACAGTCGGTGGTAACCAGGGAAACACACCTGTGACCATGGTAACCAAGGACACCCGTACTCACAGTCACTGGTAACCAAGGACACCTCTCATGTGACCGTGGTTATCAGGGAGACGCATCTCTGACAGTCGGTGGTAACCAGGGAAACCCACCTGTGACCATGGTAACCAAGGACACACCTACTGTGACAGTCACTTGTAACCACGGACACCTCTCCTGTGACCGTGGCTACCAGGGACACGCACATATGACAGTCGGTGGTAACCAGGGACATGCATCTCTGACAGTCAGTGGTAACTAGGGAAACCCACCTGCGACCATGTTAGCCAAGGACACCCCTCCTGTGACAGTCAGTGGTAACCAGGGACACACCTCCTGTGCCAGTGGTAACCAAGGACACCCCTCCTGTGACAATGGTACCCAGGGACAGCCCTCCTGTGACAGTCGGTGGTAACCAGGGAAAACCACCTGTGACCATGGTAACCAAGGACACCCCTACCCACAGTCACTCGTAACCAAGGACACCTCTCCTGTGACCGTGGTTACCAGGACACGCACATATGACAGTCGGTGGTAACCAGGGACACGCATCTCTGACAGTCAGTGGTAACCAGGGAAACCCACCTGCGACCATGGTAACCAAGGACACCCCTCCTGTGACAGTCATTGGTAACCAGGGACACACCTCCTGTGCCTGTGGTAACCAAGGACTCCCCTCCTGTGACAATGGTACCCAGGGACGGCCCTCCTGTGACAGTCGGTGGTAACCAGGGAAAACCACCTGTGACCATGGTAACCAAGGACACCCCTACCCACAGTCACTGGTAACCAAGGACACCTCTCCTGTGACCGTGGTTATAAGGGAGACGCATCTCTGACAGTCGGGGGTAACCAGGGAAACCCACCTGTGACCATGGTAACCAAGGACACCCCTCCTGTGACAATGGTACCCAGGGACAGCCCTCCTGTGACAGTCGGTGGTAACCAGGGAAACCCACCTGTGACCATGGTAACCAAGGACACCCCTCTGTGACAATGGTACCCAGGGACAGCCCTCCTGTGACAGTCGGTGGTAACCAGGGAAACACACCTGTGACCATGGTAACCAAGGACACCCGTACCCACAGTCACTGGTAACCAAGGACACATCTCCTGTGACCGTGGTTATCAGGGAGACGCATCTCTGACAGTCGGTGGTAACCAGGGAAACGCACCTGTGACCATGGAAACCAAGGACACCCCTCCTGTGACAATGGTACCCAGGGACAGCCCTCCTGTAACAGTCGGTGGTAACCAGGGAAACCCACCTGTGACCATGGTAACCAAGGACACCCCTCCTGTGACAATGGTACCCAGGGACAGCCGTCCTGTGACAGTCGGTGGTAACCAGGGAAACCCACCTGTGACATTCACAGTGCCCAGGGACACCGGCCTGTGACAGTCGGTGGTAATCAGGGACACGCATCTCTGACAGTCGGTGGTAACCAGGGAAACCCACCTGTGACCATGGTAACCAAGGACACACCTACTGTGCCAGTCAATGGTAACCACGGACACTTCTCCTGTGACCGTGGCTACCAGGGACACGCACATATGACAGTCGGTGGTAACCAGGGACACGCATTTCTGACAGTCAGTGGTAACCAGGGAAACCCACCTGCGACCATGTTAACCAAGGACACCCCTCCTGTGACAGTCAGTGGTAACCAGGGACACACCTCCTGTGCCAGTGGTAACCAAGGACACCCCTCCTGTGACAATGGTACCCAGGGACAGCCCTCCTGTGACAGTCGGTGGTAACCAGGGAAAACCACCTGTGACCATGGTAACCAAGGACACCCCTACCCACAGTCACTCGTAACCAAGGACACCTCTCCTGTGACCGTGATTACCAGGACACGCACATATGACAGTCGGTGGTAACCAGGGACACGCATCTCTATCAGTCAGTGGTAACCAGGGAAACCCACCTGCGACCATGGTAACCAAGGACACCCCTCCTGTGACAGTCAGTGGTAACCAGGGACACACCTCCTGTGCCAGTGGTAACCAAGGACACCCCTCCTGTGAAAATGGTACCCAGGGACAGCCCTCCTGTGACAGTCGGTGGTAACCAGGGAAAACCACCTGTGACCATGGTAACCAAGGACACCCCTACCCACAGTCACTGGTAACCAAGGACACCTCTCCTGTGACCGTGGTTACCAGGACACGCACATATGACAGTCGGTGGTAACCAGGGACACGCATTTCTGACAGTCAGTGGTAACCAGGGAAACCCACCTGCGACCATGGTAACCAAGGACACCCCTCCTGTGACAGTCAGTGGTAACCAGGGACACACCTCCTGTGCTAGTGGTAACCAAGGACACCCCTCCTGTCACAATGGTACCAAGGGACAGCCCTCCTGTGACAGTCAGTGGTAACCATGTACACTCACCTGTGACAGTTGGTGGTAACCAGGGAAACCCACCTGTGACATTCACAGTGCCCAGGGACACCGGCCTGTGACAGTCGGTGGTAACCAGGGAGACGCATCTCTGACAGTCGGTGGTAACCAGGGAAACCCACCTGTGACCATCGTAACCAAGGACACCCCTCTGTGACAATGGTACCCAGGGACAACCCTCCTGTGACAGTCGGTGGTAACCAGGGAAACACACCTGTGACCCTGGTAACCAAGGACACCCGTACCCACAGTCACTGGTAACCAAGTACACCTCTCCTGTGACCGTGGTTATCAGGGAGACGCATCTCTGACAGTCGGTGGTAACCAGGGAAACCCACCTGTGACCATGGTAACCAAGGACACCCCTCCTGTGACAATGGTACCCAGGGACAGCCCTCCTGTGACAGTCGGTGGTAACCAGGGAAACCCACCTGTGACCATGTTAACCAAGGACACCCCTCCTGTGACAATGGTACCCAGGGACAGCCCTCCTGTGACAGTCGGTGGTAACCAGGGAAAACCACCTGTGACCATGGTAACCAAGGACACCCCTACCCACAGTCACTGGTAACCAAGGACACCTCTCCTGTGACCGTGGTTACCAGGACACGCACATATGACAGTCGGTGGTAACCAGGGACACGCATTTCTGACAGTCAGTGGTAACCAGGGACACACCTCCTGTGCCAGTGGTAAACAAGGACACCCCTCCTGTCACAATGGTACCCAGGGACAGCCCTCCTGTGACAGTCAGTGGTAACCATGTACACTCACCTGTGACAGTCGGTGGTAACCAGGGAAACCCACCTGTGACATTCACATTTCCCAGGGACACCGGCCTGTGACAGTCGGTGGTAACCAGGGACACGCATCTCTGACAGTCGGTGGTAACCAGGGAAACCCACCTGTCGCCATGGAAACCAAGGACCCACCTACTGTGACAGTCACTGCTAACCACGGACACCTCTCCTGTGACCGTGGTTACCAGGGACACGCATATATGACAGTCAGTGGTAACCAGGGACACGCATCTCTGACAGTCAGTGGTAACCAGGGAAACCCACCTGCGACCATGGTAACCAAGGACACCCCTCCTGTGACAGTCAGTGGTAACCAGGGACACACCTCCTGTGCCAGTGGTAACCAAGGACACCCCTCCTGTCACAATGGTACCCAGGGACAGCCCTCCTGTGACAGTCGGTGGTAACCAGGGAAACCCACCTGTGACCATGGTAACCAAGGACACCCCTCCTGTGACAATGGTACCCAGGGACAGCCGTCCTGTGACAGTCGGTGGTAACCAGGGAAACCCACGTGTGACATTCACAGTGCCCAGGGACACCGGCCTGTGACAGTCGGTGGTAATCAGGGACACGCATCTCTGACAGTCGGTGGTAACCAGGGAAACCCACCTGTGACCATGGTAACCAAGGACACACCTACTGTGACAGTCACTGTTAACCACGGACACCTCTCCTGTGACCGTGGCTACCAGGGACACGCACATATGACAGTCGGTGGTAACCAGGGACACGCATCTCTGACAGTCAGTGGTAACCAGGGAAACCCACCTGCGACCATGTTAACCAAGGACACCCCTCCTGTGACAGTCAGTGGTAACCAGGGACACACCTCCTGTACCAGTGGTAACCAAGGACACCCCTCCTGTGACAATGGTACCCAGGGACAGCCCTCCTGTGACAGTCGGTGGTAACCAGGGAAAACCACCTGCGACCATGGTAACCAAGGACACCCCTCCTGTGACAGTCAGTGGTAACCAGGGACACACCTCCTGTGCCAGTGGTAACCAAGGACACCCCTCCTGTGACAATGGTACCCAGGGACAGCCCTCCTGTGACAGTCGGTGGTAACCAGGGAAAACCACCTGTGACCTTGGTAACCAAGGACACCCCTACCCACAGTCACTGGTAACCAAGGACACCTCTCCTGTGACCGTGGTTACCAGGACACGCACATATGACAGTCGGTGGTAACCAGGGACACGCATTTCTGACAGTCAGTGGTAACCAGGGAAACCCACCTGCGACCATGGTAACCAAGGACACCCCTCCTGTGACAGTCAGTGGTAACCAGGGACACACCTCCTGTGCTAGTGGTAACCAAGGACACCCCTCCTGTCACAATGGTACCCAGGGACAGCCCTCCTGTGACAGTCAGTGGTAACCATGTACACTCACCTGTGACAGTTGGTGGTAACCAGGGAAACCCACCTGTGACATTCACAGTGCCCAGGGACACCGGCCTGTGACAGTCGGTGGTAACCAGGGAGACGCATCTCTGACAGTCGGTGGTAACCTGGGAAACCCACCTGTGACCATGGTAACCAAGGACACCCCTCTGTGACAATGGTACCCAGGGACAGCCCTCCTGTGACAGTCGGTGGTAACCAGGGAAACACACCTGTGACCATGGTAACCAAGGACACCCGTACCCACAGTCACTGGTAACCAAGGACACCTCTCATGTGACCGTGGTTATCAGGGAGACGCATCTCTGACAGTCGGTGGTAACCAGGGAAACCCACCTGTGACATTCACAGTGCCCAGGGACACCGGCCTGTGACAGTCGGTGGTAATCAGGGACACGCATCTCTGACAGTCGGTGGTAACCAGGGAAACCCACCTGTACCATGGTAACCAAGGACACACCTACTGTGACAGTCACTTGTAACCACGGACACCTCTCCTGTGACCGTGGCTACCAGGGACACGCACATATGACAGTCGGTGGTAACCAGGGACATGCATCTCTGACAGTCAGTGGTAAACAGGGAAACCCACCTGCGACCATGTTAACCAAGGACACCCCTCCTGTGACAGTCAGTGGTAACCAGGGACACACCTCCTGTGCTAGTGGTAACCAAGGACACCCCTCCTGTGACAATGGTACCCAGGGACAGCCCTCCTGTGACAGTCGGTGGTAACCAGGGGAAACCACCTGTGACCATGGTAACCAAGGACACCCCTACCCACAGTCACTCGTAACCAAGGACACCTCTCCTGTGACCGTGGTTACCAGGACACGCACATATGACAGTCGGTGGTAACCAGGGACACGCATCTCTGACAGTCAGTGGTAACCAGGGAAACCCACCTGCGACCATGGTAACCAAGGACACCCCTCCTGTGACAGTCATTGGTAACCAAGGACACACCTCCTGTGCCAGTGGTAACCAAGGACACCCCTCCTGTGACAATGGTACCCAGGGACGGCCCTCCTGTGACAGTCGGTGGTAACCAGGGAAAACCACCTGTGACCATGGTAACCAAGGACACCCCTACCACAGTCACTGGTAACCAAGGACACCTCTCCTGTGACCGTGGTTATCAGGGAGACGCATCTCTGACAGTCTGGGGTAACCAGGGAAACCCACCTGTGACCATGGTAACCAAGGACACCCCTCCTGTGACAATGGTACCCAGGGACAGCCCTCCTGTGACAGTCGGTGGTAACCAGGGAAACCCACCTGTGACCATGGTAACCAAGGACACCCCTCTGTGACAATGGTACCCAGGGACAGCCCTCCTGTGACAGTCGGTGGTAACCAGGGAAACACACCTGTGACCATGGTAACCAAGGACACCCGTACCCACAGTCACTGGTAACCAAGGACACCTCTCCTGTGACCGTGGTTATCAGGGAGACGCATCTCTGACAGTCGGTGGTAACCAGGGAAACCCACCTGTGACCATGGTAACCAAGGACACCCCTCCTCTGACAATGGTACCCAGGGACAGCCCTCCTGTGACAGTCGGTGGTAACCAGGGAAACCCACCTGTGACCATGGTAACCAAGGACACCCCTCCTGTGACAATGGTACCCAGGGACAGCCGTCCTGTGACAGTCGGTGGTAACCAGGGAAACCCACCTGTGACATTCACAGTGCCCAGGGACACCAGCCTGTGACAGTCGGTGGTAATCAGGGAAACCCACCTGTGACCATGGTAACCAAGGACACACCTTCTGTGACAGTAACTGGTAACCACGGACACCTCTCCTGTGACCGTGGCTACCAGGGACACGCACATATGACAGCCGGTGGTAACCAGGGACACGCATCTCTGACAGTCAGTGGTAACCAGGGAAACCCACCTGCGACCATGTTAACCAAGGACACCCCTCCTGTGACAGTCAGTGGTAACCAGGGACACACCTCCTGTGCCAGTGGTAACCAAGGACACCCCTCCTGTGACAATGGTACCCAGGGACAGCCCTCCTGTGACAGTCGGTGGTAACCAGGGAAAACCACCTGTGACCATGGTAACCAAGGACACACCTACCCACAGTCACTGGTAACCAAGGACACCTCTCCTGTGACCGTGGTTACCAGGACACGCACATATGACAGTCGGTGGTAACCAGGGACACGCATTTCTGACAGTCAGTGGTAACCAGGGAAACCCACCTGCGACCATGGTAACCAAGGACACCCCTACTGTGACAGTCAGTGGTAACCAGGGACACACCTCCTGTGCTAGTGGTAAACAAGGACACCCCTCCTGTCACAATGGTACCCAGGGACTGCCCTCCTGTGACAGTCAGTGGTAACCATGTACACTCACCTGTGACAGTTGGTGGTAACCAGGGAAACCCACCTGTGACATTCACAGTGCCCAGGGACACCGGACTGAGACAGTCGGTGTTAACCAGGAAGACGCATCTCTGACAGTCGGTGGTAACCAGGGAAACCCACCTGTGACCATGGTAAACAAGGACACCCCTCTGTGACAATGGTACCCAGGGACAGCCCTCCTGTGACAGTCAGTGGTAACCAGGGAAACCCACCTGTGACCATGGTAACCAAGGACACCCCTCCTGTGACAATCGTACCCAGGGACAGCCCTCCTGTGACAGTCGGTGGTAAGCAGGGAAAACCACCTGTGACCATGGTAACCAAGGACACCCCTACCCACAGTCACTGGTAACCAAGGACACCTCTCCTGTGACCGTGGTTATCAGGGAGACGCATCTCTGACAGTCGGTGGTAACAAGGGAAACCCACCTGTGACCATGGTAACCAAGGACACCCCTCCTGTGACAATGGTACCCAGGGACAGCCCTCCTGTGACAGTCGGTGGTAACCAGGGAAACCCACCTGTGACCATGGTAACCAAGGACACCCCTCCTGTGACAATGGTATCCAGGGACAGCCGTCCTGTGACATTCGGTGGTAACAAGGGAAACCCACGTGTGACATTCACAGTGCCCAGGGACACCGGCCTGTGACAGTCGGTGGTAATCAGGGACACGCATCTCTGACAGTCGGTGGTAACTAGGGAAACCCACCTGTGACCATGGTAACCAAGGACACACCTACTGTGCCAGTCACTGGTAACCACGGACACTTCTCCTGTGACCGTGGCTGCCAGGGACACGCACATATGACAGTCGGTGGTAACCAGGGACACGCATTTCTGACAGTCAGTGGTAACCAGGGAAACCCACCTGCGACCATGTTAACCAAGGACACCCCTCCTGTGACAGTCAGTGGTAACCAGGGACACACCTCCTGTGCCAGTGGTAACCAAGGACACCCCTCCTGTGACAATGGTACCCAGGGACAGCCCTCCTGTGACAGTCGGTGGTAACCAGGGAAAACCACCTGTGACCATGGTAACCAAGGACACCCCTACCCACAGTCACTCGTAACCAAGGACACCTCTCCTGTGACCGTGATTACCAGGACACGCACATATGACAGTCGGTGGTAACCAGGGACACGCATCTCTATCAGTCAGTGGTAACCAGGGAAACCCACCTGCGACCATGGTAACCAAGGACACCCCTCCTGTGACAGTCAGTGGTAACCAGGGACACACCTCCTGTGCCAGTGGTAACCAAGGACACCCCTCCTGTGAAAATGGTACCCAGGGACAGCCCTCCTGTGACAGTCGGTGGTAACCAGGGAAAACCCCCTGTGACCATGGTAACCAAGGACACCCCTACCCACAGTCACTGGTAACCAAGGACACCTCTCCTGTGACCGTGGTTACCAGGACACGCACATATGACAGTCGGTGGTAACCAGGGACACGCATTTCTGACAGTCAGTGGTAACCAGGGAAACCCACCTGCGACCATGGTAACCAAGGACACCCCTCCTGTGACAGTCAGTGGTAACCAGGGACACACCTCCTGTGCTAGTGGTAACCAAGGACACCCCTCCTGTCACAATGGTACCCAGGGACAGCCCTCCTGTGACAGTCAGTGGTAACCATGTACACTCACCTGTGACAGTTGGTGGTAACCAGGGAAACCCACCTGTGACATTCACAGTGCCCAGGGACACCGGCCTGTGACAGTCGGTGGTAACCAGGGAGACGCATCTCTGACAGTCGGTGGTAACCATGGAAACCCACCTGTGACCATCGTAACCAAGGACACCCCTCTGTGACAATGGTACCCAGGGACAGCCCTCCTGTGACAGTCGTTGGTAACCAGGGAAACACACCTGTGACCATGGTAACCAAGGACACCCGTACCCACAGTCACTGGTAACCAAGGACACCTCTCCTGTGACCGTGGTTATCAGGGAGACGCATCTCTGACAGTCGGTGGTAACCAGGGAAACCCACCTGTGACCATGGTCACCAAGGACACCCCTCCTGTGACAATGGTACCCAGGGACAGCCCTCCTGTGACAGTCGGTGGTAACCAGGGAAACCCACCTGTGACCATGGTAACCAAGGACACCCCTCCTGTGACAAAGGTACCCAGGGACTGCCGTCCTGTGACAGTCGGTGGTAACCAGGGAAACCCACCTGTGACATTCACAGTGCCCAGGGACACCAGCCTGTGACAGTCGGTGGTAATCAGGGAAACCCACCTGTGACCATGGTAACCAAGGACACACCTACTGTGACAGTAACTGGTAACCACTGACACCTCTCCTGTGACCGTGGCTACCAGGGACACGCACATATGACAGCCGGTTTTAACCAGGGACACGCATCTCTGACAGTCAGTGGTAACCAGGGAAACCCACCTGCGACCATGTTAACCAAGGACACCCCTCCTGTGACAGTCAGTGGTAACCAGGGACACACCTCTTGTGCCAGTGGTAACCAAGGACACCCCTCCTGTGACAATGGTACCCAGGGACAGCCCTCCTGTGACAGTCGGTGGTAACCAGGGAAAACCACCTGTGACCATGGTAACCAAGGACACCCCTACCCACAGTCACTGGTAACCAAGGACACCTCTCCTGTGTCCGTGGTTACCAGGACACGCACATATGACAGTCGGTGGTAACCAGGGACACGCATTTCTGACAGTCAGTGGTAACCAGGGAAACCCACCTGCGACCATGGTAACCAAGGACACCCCTCTGTGACAATGGTACCCAGGGACAGCCCTCCTGTGACAGTCAGTGGTAACCAGGGAAACCCACCTGTGACCATGGTAACCAAGGACACCCCTCCTGTGACAGTCAGTGGTAACCAGGGACACACCTCCTGTGCTAGTGGTAACCAAGGACACACCTCCTGTCACAATGGTACCCAGGGACAGCCCTCCTGTGACAGTCGGTGGTAACCAGGGAAACCCACCTGTGACCATGGTAACCAAGGACACCCCTCCTGTGACAATGGTACCCAGGGACAGCCGTCCTGTGACAGTCGGTGGTAACCAGGGAAACCCACCTGTGACATTCACAGTGCCCAGGGACACCAGCCTGTGACAGTCGGTGGTAATCAGGGAAACCCACCTGTGACCATGGTAACCAAGGACACACCTTCTGTGACAGTAACTGGTAACCACGGACACCTCTCCTGTGACCGTGGCTACCAGGGACACGCACATATGACAGCCGGTGGTAACCAGGGACACGCATCTCTGACAGTCAGTGGTAACCAGGGAAACCCACCTGCGACCATGTTAACCAAGGACACCCCTCCTGTGACAGTCAGTGGTAACCAGGGACACACCTCCTGTGCCAGTGGTAACCAAGGACACCCCTCCTGTGACAATGGTACCCAGGGACAGCCCTCCTGTGACAGTCGGTGGTAACCAGGGAAAACCACCTGTGACCATGGTAACCAAGGACACACCTACCCACAGTCACTGGTAACCAAGGACACCTCTCCTGTGACCGTGGTTACCAGGACACGCACATATGACAGTCGGTGGTAACCAGGGACACGCATTTCTGACAGTCAGTGGTAACCAGGGAAACCCACCTGCGACCATGGTAACCAAGGACACCCCTACTGTGACAGTCAGTGGTAACCAGGGACACACCTCCTGTGCTAGTGGTAAACAAGGACACCCCTCCTGTCACAATGGTACCCAGGGACTGCCCTCCTGTGACAGTCAGTGGTAACCATGTACACTCACCTGTGACAGTTGGTGGTAACCAGGGAAACCCACCTGTGACATTCACAGTGCCCAGGGACACCGGACTGAGACAGTCGGTGTTAACCAGGAAGACGCATCTCTGACAGTCGGTGGTAACCAGGGAAACCCACCTGTGACCATGGTAAACAAGGACACCCCTCTGTGACAATGGTACCCAGGGACAGCCCTCCTGTGACAGTCAGTGGTAACCAGGGAAACCCACCTGTGACCATGGTAACCAAGGACACCCCTCCTGTGACAATCGTACCCAGGGACAGCCCTCCTGTGACAGTCGGTGGTAAGCAGGGAAAACCACCTGTGACCATGGTAACCAAGGACACCCCTACCCACAGTCACTGGTAACCAAGGACACCTCTCCTGTGACCGTGGTTATCAGGGAGACGCATCTCTGACAGTCGGTGGTAACAAGGGAAACCCACCTGTGACCATGGTAACCAAGGACACCCCTCCTGTGACAATGGTACCCAGGGACAGCCCTCCTGTGACAGTCGGTGGTAACCAGGGAAACCCACCTGTGACCATGGTAACCAAGGACACCCCTCCTGTGACAATGGTATCCAGGGACAGCCGTCCTGTGACATTCGGTGGTAACAAGGGAAACCCACGTGTGACATTCACAGTGCCCAGGGACACCGGCCTGTGACAGTCGGTGGTAATCAGGGACACGCATCTCTGACAGTCGGTGGTAACTAGGGAAACCCACCTGTGACCATGGTAACCAAGGACACACCTACTGTGCCAGTCACTGGTAACCACGGACACTTCTCCTGTGACCGTGGCTGCCAGGGACACGCACATATGACAGTCGGTGGTAACCAGGGACACGCATTTCTGACAGTCAGTGGTAACCAGGGAAACCCACCTGCGACCATGTTAACCAAGGACACCCCTCCTGTGACAGTCAGTGGTAACCAGGGACACACCTCCTGTGCCAGTGGTAACCAAGGACACCCCTCCTGTGACAATGGTACCCAGGGACAGCCCTCCTGTGACAGTCGGTGGTAACCAGGGAAAACCACCTGTGACCATGGTAACCAAGGACACCCCTACCCACAGTCACTCGTAACCAAGGACACCTCTCCTGTGACCGTGATTACCAGGACACGCACATATGACAGTCGGTGGTAACCAGGGACACGCATCTCTATCAGTCAGTGGTAACCAGGGAAACCCACCTGCGACCATGGTAACCAAGGACACCCCTCCTGTGACAGTCAGTGGTAACCAGGGACACACCTCCTGTGCCAGTGGTAACCAAGGACACCCCTCCTGTGAAAATGGTACCCAGGGACAGCCCTCCTGTGACAGTCGGTGGTAACCAGGGAAAACCCCCTGTGACCATGGTAACCAAGGACACCCCTACCCACAGTCACTGGTAACCAAGGACACCTCTCCTGTGACCGTGGTTACCAGGACACGCACATATGACAGTCGGTGGTAACCAGGGACACGCATTTCTGACAGTCAGTGGTAACCAGGGAAACCCACCTGCGACCATGGTAACCAAGGACACCCCTCCTGTGACAGTCAGTGGTAACCAGGGACACACCTCCTGTGCTAGTGGTAACCAAGGACACCCCTCCTGTCACAATGGTACCCAGGGACAGCCCTCCTGTGACAGTCAGTGGTAACCATGTACACTCACCTGTGACAGTTGGTGGTAACCAGGGAAACCCACCTGTGACATTCACAGTGCCCAGGGACACCGGCCTGTGACAGTCGGTGGTAACCAGGGAGACGCATCTCTGACAGTCGGTGGTAACCATGGAAACCCACCTGTGACCATCGTAACCAAGGACACCCCTCTGTGACAATGGTACCCAGGGACAGCCCTCCTGTGACAGTCGTTGGTAACCAGGGAAACACACCTGTGACCATGGTAACCAAGGACACCCGTACCCACAGTCACTGGTAACCAAGGACACCTCTCCTGTGACCGTGGTTATCAGGGAGACGCATCTCTGACAGTCGGTGGTAACCAGGGAAACCCACCTGTGACCATGGTCACCAAGGACACCCCTCCTGTGACAATGGTACCCAGGGACAGCCCTCCTGTGACAGTCGGTGGTAACCAGGGAAACCCACCTGTGACCATGGTAACCAAGGACACCCCTCCTGTGACAAAGGTACCCAGGGACTGCCGTCCTGTGACAGTCGGTGGTAACCAGGGAAACCCACCTGTGACATTCACAGTGCCCATGGACACCAGCCTGTGACAGTCGGTGGTAATCAGGGAAACCCACCTGTGACCATGGTAACCAAGGACACACCTACTGTGACAGTAACTGGTAACCACTGACACCTCTCCTGTGACCGTGGCTACCAGGGACACGCACATATGACAGCCGGTTTTAACCAGGGACACGCATCTCTGACAGTCAGTGGTAACCAGGGAAACCCACCTGCGACCATGTTAACCAAGGACACCCCTCCTGTGACAGTCAGTGGTAACCAGGGACACACCTCTTGTGCCAGTGGTAACCAAGGACACCCCTCCTGTGACAATGGTACCCAGGGACAGCCCTCCTGTGACAGTCGGTGGTAACCAGGGAAAACCACCTGTGACCATGGTAACCAAGGACACCCCTACCCACAGTCACTGGTAACCAAGGACACCTCTCCTGTGTCCGTGGTTACCAGGACACGCACATATGACAGTCGGTGGTAACCAGGGACACGCATTTCTGACAGTCAGTGGTAACCAGGGAAACCCACCTGCGACCATGGTAACCAAGGACACCCCTCTGTGACAATGGTACCCAGGGACAGCCCTCCTGTGACAGTCAGTGGTAACCAGGGAAACCCACCTGTGACCATGGTAACCAAGGACACCCCTCCTGTGACAGTCAGTGGTAACCAGGGACACACCTCCTGTGCTAGTGGTAACCAAGGACACACCTCCTGTCACAATGGTACCCAGGGACAGCCCTCCTGTGACAGTCAGTGGTAACCATGTACACTCACCTGTGACAGTTGGTGGTAACCAGGGAAACCCACCTGTGACATTCACAGTGCCCAGGGACACCGGCCTGTGACAGTCGGTGGTAACCAGGGGGACGCATCTCTGACAGTCGGTGGTAACCAGGGAAACCCACCTGTGACCATGGTAACCAAGGACACCCCTCTGTGACAATGGTACCCAGGGACAGCCCTCCTGTGACAGTGGTGGTAACCAGGGAAACACACCTGTGACCATGGTAACCAAGGACACCCGTACCCACAGTCACTGGTAACAAAGGACACCTCTCATGTGACCGTGGTTATCAGGGAGACGCATCTCTGACAGTCGGTGGTAACCAGGGAAACCCACCTGTGACATTCACAGTGCCCAGGGACACCGGCCTGTGACAGTCGGTGGTAATCAGGGACACGCATCTCTGACAGTCGGTGGTAACCAGGGAAACCCACCTGTGACCATGGTAACCAAGGACACACCTACTGTGACAGTCACTTGTAACCACGGACACCTCTCCTTTGACCGTGGCTACCAGGGACACGCACATATGACAATCGGTGGTAACCAGGGACATGCATCTCTGACAGTCAGTGGTAAACAGGGAAACCCACCTGCGACCATGTTAACCAAGGACACCCCTCCTGTGACAGTCAGTGGTAACCAGGGACACACCTCCTGTGCCAGTGGTAACCAAGGACACCCCTCCTGTGACAATGGTACCCAGGGACAGCCCTCCTGTGACAGTCGGTGGTAACCAGGGAAAACCACCTGTGACCATGGTAACCAAGGACACCCCTACCCACAGTCACTGGTAACCAAGGACACCTCTCCTGTGACCGTGGTTACCAGGACACGCACATATGACAGTCGGTGGTAACCAGGGACACGCATTTCTGACAGTCAGTGGTAACCAGGGACACACCTCCTGTGCCAGTGGTAAACAAGGACACCCCTCCTGTCACAATGGTACCCAGGGACAGCCCTCCTGTGACAGTCAGTGGTAACCATGTTCACTCACCTGTGACAGTCGGTGGTAACCAGGGAAACCCACCTGTGACATTCACATTTCCCAGGGACACCGGCCTGTGACAGTCGGTGGTAACCAGGGACACGCATCTCTGACAGTCGGTGGTAACCAGGGAAACCCACCTGTCGCCATGGAAACCAAGGACCCACCTACTGTGACAGTCACTGCTAACCACGGACACCTCTCCTGTGACCGTGGTTACCAGGGACACGCATATATGACAGTCGGTGGTAACCAGGGACACGCATCTCTGACAGTCAGTGGTAACCAGGGAAACCCACCTGCGACCATGGTAACCAAGGACACCCCTCCTGTGACAGTCAGTGGTAACCAGGGACACACCTCCTGTGCCAGTGGTAACCAAGGACACCCCTCCTGTCACAATGGTACCCAGGGACAGCCCTCCTGTGACAGTCGGTGGTAACCAGGGAAACCCACCTGTGACCATGGTAACCAAGGACACCCCTCCTGTGACAATGGTACCCAGGGACAGCCGTCCTGTGACAGTCGGTGGTAACCAGGGAAACCCACGTGTGACATTCACAGTGCCCAGGGACACCGGCCTGTGACAGTCGGTGGTAACCAGGGAGACGCATCTCTGACAGTCGGTGGTAACCAGGGAAACCCACCTGTGACCATGGTAACCAAGGACACCCCTCTGTGACAATGGTACCCAGGGACAGCCCTCCTGTGACAGTCGGTGGTAACCAGGGAAACACACCTGTGACCATGGTAACCAAGGACACCCGTACCCACAGTCACTGGTAACCAAGGACACCTCTCATGTGACCGTGGTTATCAGGGAGACGCATCTCTGACAGTCGGTGGTAACCAGGGAAACCCACCTGTGACATTCACAGTGCCCAGGGACACCGGCCTGTGACAGTCGGTGGTAATCAGGGACACGCATCTCTGACAGTCGGTGGTAACCAGGGAAACCCACCTGTGACCATGGTAACCAAGGACACACCTACTGTGACAGTCACTTGTAACCACGGACACCTCTCCTGTGACCGTGGCTACCAGGGACACGCACATATGACAGTCGGTGGTAACCAGGGACATGCATCTCTGACAGTAAGTGGTAAACAGGGAAACCCACCTGCGACCATGTTAACCAAGGACACCCCTCCTGTGACAGTCAGTGGTAACCAGGGACACACCTCCTGTGCCAGTGGTAACCAAGGACACCCCTCCTGTGACAATGGTACCACGGGACAGCCCTCCTGTGACAGTCGGTGGTAACCAGGGAAAACCACCTGTGACCATGGTAACCAAGGACACCCCTACCCACAGTCACTCGTAACCAAGGACACCTCTCCTGTGACCGTGGTTACCAGGACACGCACATATGACAGTCGGTGGTAACCAGGGACACGCATCTCTGACAGTCAGTGGTAACCAGGGAAACCCACCTGCGACCATGGTAACCAAGGACACCCCTCCTGTGACAGTCATTGGTAACCAGGGACACACCTCCTGTGCCAGTGGTAACCAAGGACACCCCTCCTGTGACAATGGTACCCAGGGACGGCCCTCCTGTGACAGTCGGTGGTAACCAGGGAAAACCACTTGTGACCATGGTAACCAAGGACACCCCTACCCACAGTCACTGGTAACCAAGGACACCTCTCCTGTGACCGTGGTTATCAGGGAGACGCATCTCTGACAGTCGGGGGTAACCAGGGAAACCCACCTGTGACCATGGTAACCAAGGACACCCCTCCTGTGACAATGGTACCCAGGGACAGCCCTCCTGTGACAGTCGGTGGTAACCAGGGAAACCCACCTGTGACCATGGTAACCAAGGACACCCCTCTGTGACAATGGTACCCAGGGACAGCCCTCCTGTGACAGTCGGTGGTAACCAGGGAAACACACCTGTGACCATGGTAACCAAGGACACCCGTACCCACAGTCACTGGTAACCAAGGACACATCTCCTGTGACCGTGGTTATCAGGGAGACGCACCTCTGACAGTCGGTGGTAACCAGGGAAACCCACCTGTGACCATGGTAACCAAGGACACCACTCCTGTGACAATGGTACCCAGGGACAGCCCTCCTGTAACAGTCGGTGGTAACCAGGGAAACCCACCTGTGACCATGGTAACCAAGGACACCCCTCCTGTGACAATGGTACCCAGGGACAGCCGTCCTGTGACAGTGGGTGGTAACCAGGGAAACCCACCTGTGACATTCACAGTGCCCAGGGACACCGGCCTGTGACAGTCGGTGGTAATCAGGGACACGCATCTCTGACAGTCGGTGGTAACCAGGGAAACCCACCTGTGACCATGGTAACCAAGGACACACCTACTGTGCCAGTCAATGGTAACCACGGACACTTCTCCTGTGACCGTGGCTACCAGGGACACGCACATATGACAGTCGGTGGTAACCAGGGACACGCATTTCTGACAGTCCGTGGTAACCAGGGAAACCCACCTGCGACCATGTTAACCAAGGACACCCCTCCTGTGACAGTCAGTGGTAACCAGGGACACACCTCCTGTGCCAGTGGTAACCAAGGACACCCCTCCTGTGACAATGGTACCCAGGGACAGCCCTCCTGTGACAGTCGGTGGTAACCAGGGAAAACCACCTGTGACCATGGTAACCAAGGACACCCCTACCCACAGTCACTCGTAACCAAGGACACCTCTCCTGTGACCGTGATTACCAGGACACGCACATATGACAGTCGGTGGTAACCAGGGACACGCATCTCTATCAGTCAGTGGTAACCAGGGAAACCCACCTGCGACCATGGTAACGAAGGACACCCCTCCTGTGACAGTCAGTGGTAACCAGGGACACACCTCCTGTGCCAGTGGTAACCAAGGACACCCCTCCTGTGAAAATGGTACCCAGGGACAGCCCTCCTGTGACAGTCGGTGGTAACCAGGGAAAACCACCTGTGACCATGGTAACCAAGGACACCCCTACCCACAGTCACTGGTAACCAAGGACACCTCTCCTGTGACCGTGGTTACCAGGACACGCACATATGACAGTCGGTGGTAACCAGGGACACGCATTTCTGACAGTCAGTGGTAACCAGGGAAACCCACCTGCGACCATGGTAACCAAGGACAACCCTCCTGTGACAGTCAGTGGTAACCAGGGACACACCTCCTGTGCTAGTGGTAACCAAGGACACCCCTCCTGTCACAATGGTACCCAGGGACAGCCCTCCTGTGACAGTCAGTGGTAACCATGTACACTCACCTGTGACAGTTGGTGGTAACCAGGGAAACCCACCTGTGACATTCACAGTGCCCAGGGACACCGGCCTGTGACAGTCGGTGGTAACCAGGGAGACGCATCTCTGACAGTCGGTGGTAACCAGGGAAACCCACCTGTGACCATCGTAACCAAGGACACCCCTCTGTGACAATGGTACCCAGGGACAGCCCTCCTGTGACAGTCGGTGGTAACCAGGGAAACACACCTGTGACCATGGTAACCAAGGACACCCGTACCCACAGTCACTGGTAACCAAGTACACCTCTCCTGTGACCGTGGTTATCAGGGAGACGCATCTCTGACAGTCGGTGGTAACCAGGGAAACCCACCTGTGACCATGGTCACCAAGGACACCCCTCCTGTGACAATGGTACCCAGGGACAGCCCTCCTGTGACAGTCGGTGGTAACCAGGGAAACCCACCTGTGACCATGGTAACCAAGGACACCCCTCCTGTGACAAAGGTACCCAGGGACTGCCGTCCTGTGACAGTCGGTGGTAACCAGGGAAACCCACCTGTGACATTCACAGTGCCCAGGGACACCAGCCTGTGACAGTCGGTGGTAATCAGGGAAACCCACCTGTGACCATGGTAACCAAGGACACACCTACTGTGACAGTAACTGGTAACCACTGACACCTCTCCTGTGACCGTGGCTACCAGGGACACGCACATATGACAGCCGGTTTTAACCAGGGACACGCATCTCTGACAGTCAGTGGTAACCAGGGAAACCCACCTGCGACCATGTTAACCAAGGACACCCCTCCTGTGACAGTCAGTGGTAACCAGGGACACACCTCCTGTGCCAGTGGTAACCAAGGACACCCCTCCTGTGACAATGGTACCCAGGGACAGCCCTCCTGTGACAGTCGGTGGTAACCAGGGAAAACCACCTGTGACCATGGTAACCAAGGACACCCCTACCCACAGTCACTCGTAACCAAGGACACCTCTCCTGTGTCCGTGGTTACCAGGACACGCACATATGACAGTCGGTGGTAACCAGGGACACGCATTTCTGACAGTCAGTGGTAACCAGGGAAACCCACCTGCGACCATGGTAACCAAGGACACCCCTCTGTGACAATGGTACCCAGGGACAGCCCTCCTGTGACAGTCAGTGGTAACCAGGGAAACCCACCTGTGACCATGGTAACCAAGGACACCCCTCCTGTGACAGTCAGTGGTAACCAGGGACACACCTCCTGTGCCAGTGGTAACCAAGGACACCCCTCCTGTGACAATGGTACCCAGGGACACCCCTCCTGTGACAGTCAGTGGTAACCAGGGACACACCTCCTGTGCCAGTGGTAACCAAGGACACCCCTCCTGTCACAATGGTACCCAGGGACAGCCCTCCTGTGACAGTCGGTGGTAACCAGGGAAACCCACCTGTGACCATGGTAACCAAGGAAACCCCTCCTGTGACAATGGTACCCAGGGACAGCCGTCCTGTGACAGTCGGTGGTAACCAGGGAAACCCACCTGTGACATTCACAGTGCCCAGGGACACCGGCCTGTGACAGTCGGTGGTAATCAGGGACACGCATCTCTGACAGTCGGTGGTAACCAGGGAAACCCACCTGTGACCATGGTAACCAAGGACACACCTACTGTGACAGTCACTGGTAACCACGGACACCTCTCCTGTGACCGTGGCTACCAGGGACACGCACATATGACAGTCGGTGGTAACCAGGGACACGCATCTCTGACAGTCAGTGGTAACCAGGGAAACCCACCTGCGACCATGTTAACCAAGGACACCCCTCCTGTGACAGTCAGTGCTAACCAGGGACACACCTCCTGTGCCAGTGGTAACCAAGGACACCCCTCCTGTGACAATGGTACCCAGGGACAGCCCTCCTGTGACAGTCGGTGGTAACCAGGGAAACCCACCTGCGACCATGGTAACCAAGGACACCCCTCCTGTGACAGTCAGTGGTAACCAGGGACACACCTCCTGTGCTAGTGGTAACCAAGGACACCCCTCCTGTCACAATGGTACCCAGGGACAGCCCTCCTGTGACAGTCAGTGGTAACCATGTACACTCACCTGTGACAGTTGGTGGTAACCAGGGAAACCCACCTGTGACATTCACAGTGCCCAGGGACACCGGCCTGTGACAGTCGGTGGTAACCAGGGAGACGCATCTCTGACAGTCGGTGGTAACCAGGGAAACCCACCTGTGACCATGGTAACCAAGGACACCCCTCTGTGACAATGGTAGCCAGGGACAGCCCTCCTGTGACAGTCGGTGGTAACCAGGGAAACACACCTGTGACCATGGTAACCAAGGACACCCGTACCCACAGTCACTGGTAACTAAGGACACCTCTCATGTGACCGTGGTTATCAGGGAGACGCATCTCTGACAGTCGGTGGTAACCAGGGAAACCCACCTGTGACATTCACAGTGCCCAGGGACACCGGCCTGTGACAGTCGGTTGTAATCAGGGACATGCATCTCTGACAGTCGGTGGTAACCAGGGAAACCCACCTGTGACCATGGTAACCAAGGACACACCTACTGTGACAGTCACTTGTAACCACGGACACCTCTCCTGTGACCGTGGCTACCAGGGACACGCACATATGACAGTCGGTGGTAACCAGGGACATGCATCTCTGACAGTCAGTGGTAAACAGGGAAACCCACCTGCGACCATGTTAAGCAAGGACACCCCTCCTGTGACAGTCAGTGGTAACCAGGGCACACCTCCTGTGCCAGTGGTAACCAAGGACACCCCTCCTGTGACAATGGTACCCAGGGACAGCCCTCCTGTGACAGTCGGTGGTAACCAGGGAAAACCACCTGTGACCATGGTAACCAAGGACACCCCTACCCACAGTCACTCGTAACCAAGGACACCTCTCCTGTGACCGTGGTTACCAGGACACGCACATATGACAGTCGGTGGTAACCAGGGACACGCATCTCTGACAGTCAGTGGTAACCAGGGAAACCCACCTGCGACCATGGTAACCAAGGACACCCCTCCTGTGACAGTCATTGGTAACCAGGGACACACCTCCTGTGCCAGTGGTAACCAAGGACACCCCTCCTGTGACAATGGTACCCAGGGACGGCCCTCCTGTGACAGTCGGTGGTAACCAGGGAAAACCACCTGTGACCATGGTAACCAAGGACACCCCTACCCACAGTCACTGGTAACCAAGGACACCTCTCCTGTGACCGTGGTTATCAGGGAGACGCATCTCTGACAGTCGGGGGTAACCAGGGAAACCCACCTGTGACCATGGTAACCAAGGACACCCCTCCTGTGACAATGGTACCCAGGGAGAGCCCTCCTGTGACAGTCGGTGGTAACCAGGGAAACCCACCTGTGACCATGGTAACCAAGGACACCCCTCTGTGACAATGGTACCCAGGGACAGCCCTCCTGTGACAGTCGGTGGTAACCAGGGAAACACACCTGTGACCATGGTAACCAAGGACACCCGTACCCACAGTCACTGGTAACCAAGGACACATCTCCTGTGACCGTGGTTATCAGGGAGACGCATCTCTGACAGTCGGTGGTAACCAGGGAAACCCACCTGTGACCATGGTAACCAAGGACACCCCTCCTGTGACAATGGTACCCAGGGACAGCCCTCCTGTAACAGTCGGTGGTAACCAGGGAAACCCACCTGTGACCATGGTAACCAAGGACACCCCTCCTGTGACAATGGTACCCAGGGACAGCCATCCTGTGACAGTCGGTGGTAACCAGGGAAACCCACCTGTGACATTCACAGTGCCCAGGGACACCGGCCTGTGACAGTCGGTGGTAATCAGGGACACGCATCTCTGACAGTCGGTGGTAACCAGGGAAACCCACCTGTGACCATGTTAACCAAGGACACCCCTCCTGTGACAGTCAGTGGTAACCAGGGACACACCTCCTGTGCCAGTGGTAACCAAGGACACCCCTCCTGTGACAATGGTACCCAGGGACAGCCCTCCTGTGACAGTCGGTGGTAACCAGGGAAAACCACCTGTGACCATGGTAACCAAGGACACCCCTACCCACAGTCACTCGTAACCAAGGACACCTCTCCTGTGACCGTGATTACCAGGACACGCACATATGACAGTCGGTGGTAACCAGGGACACGCATCTCTATCAGTCAGTGGTAACCAGGGAAACCCACCTGCGACCATGGTAACCAAGGACACCCCTCCTGTGACAGTCAGTGGTAACCAGGGACACACCTCCTGTGCCAGTGGTAACCAAGGACACCCCTCCTGTGAAAATGGTACCCAGGGACAGCCCTCCTGTGACAGTCGGTGGTAACCAGGGAAAACCACCTGTGACCATGGTAACCAAGGACACCCCTACCCACAGTCACTGGTAACCAAGGACACCTCTCCTGTGACCGTGGTTACCAGGACACGCACATATGACAGTCGGTGGTAACCAGGGGCACGCATTTCTGACAGTCAGTGGTAACCAGGGAAACCCACCTGCGACCATGGTAACCAAGGACACCCCTCCTGTGACAGTCAGTGGTAACCAGGGACACACCTCCTGTGCTAGTGGTAACCAAGGACACCCCTCCTGTTACAATGGTACCCAGGGACAGCCCTCCTGTGACAGTCAGTGGTAACCATGTACACTCACCTGTGACAGTTGGTGGTAACCAGGGAAACCCACCTGTGACATTCACAGTGCCCAGGGACACCGGCCTGTGACAGTCGGTGGTAACCAGGGAGACGCATCTCTGACAGTCGGTGGTAACCAGGGAAACCCACCTGTGACCATCGTAACCAAGGACACCCCTCTGTGACAATGGTACCCAGGGACAGCCCTCCTGTGACAGTCGGTGGTAACCAGGGAAACACACCTGTGACCATGGTAACCAAGGACACCCGTACCCACAGTCACTGGTAACCAAGGACACCTCTCCTGTGACCGTGGTTATCAGGGAGACGCATCTCTGACAGTCGGTGGTAACCAGGGAAACCCACCTGTGACCATGGTAACCAAGGACACCCCTCCTGTGACAATGGTACCCAGGGACAGCCCTCCTGTGACAGTCGGTGGTAACCAGGGAAACCCACCTGTGACCATGGTAACCAAGGACACCCCTCCTGTGACAATGGTACCCAGGGACAGCCGTCCTGTGACAGTCGGTGGTAACCAGGGAAACCCACCTGTGACATTCACAGTGCCCAGGGACACCAGCCTGTGACAGTCGGTGGTAATCAGGGAAACCCACCTGTGACCATGGTAACCAAGGACACACCTACTGTGACAGTAACTGGTAACCACGGACACCTCTCCTGTGACCGTGGCTACCAGGGACACGCACATATGACAGCCGGTGGTAACCAGGGACACGCATCTCTGACAGTCAGTGGTAACCAGGGAAACCCACCTGCGACCATGTTAACCAAGGACACCCCTCCTGTGACAGTCAGTGGTAACCAGGGACACACCTCCTGTGCCAGTGGTAACCAAGGACACCCCTCCTGTGACAATGGTACCCAGGGACAGCCCTCCTGTAACAGTCGGTGGTAACCAGGGAAACCCACCTGTGACCATGGTAACCAAGGACACCCCTCCTGTGACAATGGTACCCAGGGACAGCCGTCCTGTGACAGTCGGTGGTAACCAGGGAAACCCACCTGTGACATTCACAGTGCCCAGGGACACCGGCCTGTGACAGTCGGTGGTAATCAGGGACACGCATCTCTGACAGTCGGTGGTAACCAGGGAAACCCACCTGTGACCATGGTAACCAAGGACACACCTACTGTGCCAGTCAATGGTAACCACGGACACTTCTCCTGTGACCGTGGCTACCAGGGACACGCACATATGACAGTCGGTGGTAACCAGGGACACGCATTTCTGACAGTACGTGGTAACCAGGGAAACCCACCTGCGACCATGTTAACCAAGGACACCCCTCCTGTGACAGTCAGTGGTAACCAGGGACACACCTCCTGTGCCAGTGGTAACCAAGGACACCCCTCCTGTGACAATGGTACCCAGGGACAGCCCTCCTGTGACAGTCGGTGGTAACCAGGGAAAACCACCTGTGACCATGGTAACCAAGGACACCCCTACCCACAGTCACTCGTAACCAAGGACACCTCTCCTGTGACCGTGATTACCAGGACACGCACATATGACAGTCGGTGGTAACCAGGGACACGCATCTCTATCAGTCAGTGGTAACCAGGGAAACCCACCTGCGACCATGGTAACCAAGGACACCCCTCCTGTGACAGTCAGTGGTAACCAGGGACACACCTCCTGTGCCAGTGGTAACCAAGGACACCCCTCCTGTGAAAATGGTACCCAGGGACAGCCCTCCTGTGACAGTCGGTGGTAACCAGGGAAAACCACCTGTGACCATGGTAACCAAGGACACCCCTACCCACAGTCACTGGTAACCAAGGACACCTCTCCTGTGACCGTGGTTACCAGGACACGCACATATGACAGTCGGTGGTAACCAGGGGCACGCATTTCTGACAGTCAGTGGTAACCAGGGAAACCCACCTGCGACCATGGTAACCAAGGACACCCCTCCTGTGACAGTCAGTGGTAACCAGGGACACACCTCCTGTGCTAGTGGTAACCAAGGACACCCCTCCTGTCACAATGGTACCCAGGGACAGCCCTCCTGTGACAGTCAGTGGTAACCATGTACACTCACCTGTGACAGTTGGTGGTAACCAGGGAAACCCACCTGTGACATTCACAGTGCCCAGGGACACCGGCCTGTGACAGTCGGTGGTAACCAGGGAGACGCATCTCTGACAGTCGGTGGTAACCAGGGAAACCCACCTGTGACCATCGTAACCAAGGACACCCCTCTGTGACAATGGTACCCAGGGACAGCCCTCCTGTGACAGTCGGTGGTAACCAGGGAAACACACCTGTGACCATGGTAACCAAGGACACACGTACCCACAGTCACTGGTAACCAAGGACACCTCTCCTGTGACCGTGGTTATCAGGGAGACGCATCTCTGACAGTCGGTGGTAACCAGGGAAACCCACCTGTGACCATGGTAACCAAGGACACCCCTCCTGTGACAATGGTACCCAGGGACAGCCCTCCTGTGACAGTCGGTGGTAACCAGGGAAACCCACCTGTGACCATGGTAACCAAGGACACCCCTCCTGTGACAATGGTACCCAGGGACAGCCGTCCTGTGACAGTCGGTGGTAACCAGGGAAACCCACCTGTGACATTCACAGTGCCCAGGGACACCAGCCTGTGACAGTCGGTGGTAATCAGGGAAACCCACCTGTGACCATGGTAACCAAGGACACACCTACTGTGACAGTAACTGGTAACCACGGACACCTCTCCTGTGACCGTGGCTACCAGGGACACGCACATATGACAGCCGGTGGTAACCAGGGACACGCATCTCTGACAGTCAGTGGTAACCAGGGAAACCCACCTGCGACCATGTTAAACAAGGACACCCCTCCTGTGACAGTCAGTGGTAACCAGGGACACACCTCCTGTGCCAGTGGTAACCAAGGACACCCCTCCTGTGACAATGGTACCCAGGGACAGCCCTCCTGTGACAGTCGGTGGTAAACAGGGAAAACCACCTGTGACCATGGTAACCAAGGACACCCCTACCCACAGTCACTGGTAACCAAGGACACCTCTCCTGTGACCGTGGTTACCAGGACACGCACATATGACAGTCGGTGGTAACCAGGGACACGCATTTCTGACAGTCAGTGGTAACCAGGGACACACCTCCTGTGCCAGTGGTAAACAAGGACACCCCTCCTGTCACAATGGTACCCAGGGACAGCCCTCCTGTGACAGTCAGTGGTAACCATGTACACTCACCTGTGACAGTCGGTGGTAACCAGGGAAACCCACCTGTGACATTCACATTTCCCAGGGACACCGGCCTGTGACAGTCGGTGGTAACCAGGGACACGCATCTCTGACAGTCGGTGGTAACCAGGGAAACCCACCTGTCGCCATGGAAACCAAGGACCCACCTACTGTGACAGTCACTGCTAACCACGGACACCTCTCCTGTGACCGTGGTTACCAGGGACACGCATATATGACAGTCGGTGGTAACCAGGGACACGCATCTCTGACAGTCAGTGGTAACCAGGGAAACCCACCTGCGACCATGGTAACCAAGGACACCCCTCCTGTGACAGTCAGTGGTAACCAGGGACACACCTCCTGTGCCAGTGGTAACCAAGGACACCCCTCCTGTGACAATGGTACCCAGGGACAGCCCTCCTGTGACAGTCGGTGGTAACCAGGGAAACCCACCTGTGACATTCACAGTGCCCAGGGACACCGGCCTGTGACAGTCGGTGGTAATCAGGGACACGCATCTCAGACAGTCGGTGGTAACCAGGGAAACCCACCTGTCGCCATGGAAACCAAGGACCCACCTACTGTGACAGTCACTGCTAACCACGGACACCTCTCCTGTGACCGTGGTTACCAGGGACACGCATATATGACAGTCGGTGGTAACCAGGGACACGCATCTCTGACAGTCAGTGGTAACCAGGGAAACCCACCTGCGACCATGGTAACCAAGGACACCCCTCCTGTGACAGTCAGTGGTAACCAGGGACACACCTCCTGTGCCAGTGGTAACCAAGGACACCCCTCCTGTCACAATGGTACCCAGGGACAGCCCTCCTGTGACAGTCGGTGGTAACCAGGGAAACCCACCTGTGACCATGGTAACCAAGGACACCCCTCCTGTGACAATGGTACCCAGGGACAGCCGTCCTGTGACAGTCGGTGGTAACCAGGGAAACCCACCTGTGACATTCACAGTGCCCAGGGACACCGGCCTGTGACAGTCGGTGGTAATCAGGGACACGCATCTCTGACAGTCGGTGGTAACCAGGGAAACCCACCTGTGACCATGGTAACCAAGGACACACCTACTGTGACAGTCACTGGTAACCACGGACACCTCTCCTGTGACCGTGGCTACCAGGGACACGCACATATGACAGTCGGTGGTAACCAGGGACACGCATCTCTGACAGTCAGTGGTAACCAGGGAAACCCACCTGCGACCATGTTAACCAAGGACACCCCTCCTGTGACAGTCAGTGGTAACCAGGGACACACCTCCTGTGCCAGTGGTAACCAAGGACACCCCTCCTGTGACAATGGTACCCAGGGACAGCCCTCCTGTGACAGTCGGTGGTAACCAGGGAAAACCACCTGCGACCATGGTAACCAAGGACACCCCTCCTGTGACAGTCAGTGGTAACCAGGGACACACCTCCTGTGCCAGTGGTAACCAAGGACACCCCTCCTGTGACAATGGTACCCAGGGACAGCCCTCCTGTGACACTCGGTGGTAACCAGGGAAAACCACCTGTGACCATGGTAACCAAGGACACCCCTACCCACAGTCACTGGTAACCAAGGACACCTCTCCTGTGACCGTGGTTACCAGGACACGCACATATGACAGTCGGTGGTAACCAGGGACACGCATTTCTGACAGTCAGTGTTAACCAGGGAAACCCACCTGCGACCATGGTAACCAAGGACACCCCTCCTGTGACAGTCAGTGGTAACCAGGGACACACCTCCTGTGCTAGTGGTAACCAAGGACACCCCTCCTGTCACAATGGTACACAGGGACAGCCCTCCTGTGACAGTCAGTGGTAACCATGTACACTCACCTGTGACAGTTGATGGTAACCAGGGAAACCCACCTGTGACATTCACAGTGCCCAGGGACACCGGCCTGTGACAGTCGGTGGTAACCAGGGAGACGCATCTCTGACAGTCGGTGGTAACCAGGGAAACCCACCTGTGACCATGGTAACCAAGGACACCCCTCTGTGACAATGGTACCCAGGGACAGCCCTCCTGTGACAGTCGGTGGTAACCAGGGAAACACACCTGTGACCATGGTAACCAAGGACACCCGTACCCACAGTCACTGGTAACCAAGGACACCTCTCATGTGACCGTGGTTATCAGGGAGACGCATCTCTGACAGTCGGTGGTAACCAGGGAAACCCACCTGTGACATTCACAGTGCCCAGGGACACCGGCCTGTGACAGTCGGTGGTAATCAGGGACACGCATCTCTGACAGTCGGTGGTAACCAGGGAAACCCACCTGTGACCATGGTAACCAAGGACACACCTACTGTGACAGTCACTTGTAACCACGGACACCTCTCCTGTGACCGTGGCTACCAGGGACACGCACATATGACAGTCGGTGGTAACCAGGGACATGCATCTCTGACAGTCAGTGGTAAACAGGGAAACCCACCTGCGAACATGTTAACCAAGGACACCCCTCCTGTGACAGTCAGTGGTAACCAGGGCACACCTCCTGTGCCAGTGGTAACCAAGGACACCCCTCCTGTGACAATGGTACCCAGGGACAGCCCTCCTGTGACAGTCGGTGGTAACCAGGGAAAACCACCTGTGACCTTGGTAACCAAGGACACCCCTACCCACAGTCACTCGTAAACAAGGACACCTCTCCTGTGACCGTGGTTACCAGGACACGCACATATGACAGTCGGTGGTAACCAGGGACACGCATCTCTGACAGTCAGTGGTAACCAGGGAAACCCACCTGCGACAATGGTAACCAAGGACACCCCTCCTGTGACAGTCAGTGGTAACCAGGGACACACCTCCTGTGCCAGTGGTAACCAAGGACACCCCTCCTGTGACAATGGTACCCAGGGAGAGCCCTCCTGTGACAGTCGGTGGTAACCAGGGAAAACCACCTGCGACCATGGTAACCAAGGACACCCCTCCTGTGACAGTCAGTGGTAACCAGGGACACACCTCCTGTGCCAGTGGTAACCAAGGACACCCCTCCTGTGACAATGGTACCCAGGGACGGCCCTCCTGTGACAGTCGGTGGTAACCAGGGAAAACCACCTGTGACATTCACAGTGCCCAGGGACACCGGCCTGTGACAGTCGGTGGTAATCAGGGACACGCATCTCTGACAGTCGGTGGTAACCAGGGAAACCCACCTGTGACCATGGTAACCAAGGACACCCCTCCTGTGACAATGGTTTCCATGGACAGCTCTGCTGTGACAGTCAGTGGTAACCATGTACACTCAACTGTGACAGTCGGTGGTAACCAGGGAAACCCACCTGTGACATTCACAGTGCCCAGGGACACCTGCCTGTGACAGTCGGTGGTAACCAGGGACACGTATTTCTGACAGTCGGTGGTAACCAGGGAAACCAACCTGTGACCATGGTAACCAAGGACACCCCTCCTGTGACAATGGTATCCATGGACAGCCCTCCTGTGACAGTCGGTGGTAACGAGGGAAACCCACCTGTGACCATGGTAACCAAGGACACCCCTACCCACAGTCACTGGTAACCAAGGACACCTCTCCTGTGAACATGGTTACCAGGGACACGCATCTCTGACAGTCGGTGGTAACCAGGGAAACCCACCTGTGACCACGGTAACCAAGGACACCCCTCCTGTGACAATAGTACCCAGGGACAGCACTCCTGTGACAGTCGGTGGTAACCAGGGTAACCCACCTGTGACCATGGTAACCAAGGACACCCCTACCCACAGTCACTGGTAACCAAGGACACCTCTCCTGTGACCGTGGTTACCAGGACACGCACATATGACAGTCGGTGGTAACCAGGGACAGGCATTTCTGACAGTCAGTGGTAACCAGGGAAACCCACCTGCGATCACGGTAACCAAGGACACCCCTCCTGTGACAGTCAGTGGTAACCAGGCAAACACCTCCTGTGCCAGTGGTAACCAAGGACACCCCTCCTGTCACAATGGTACCCAGGGACAGCCCTCCTGTGACAGTCAGTGGTAACCATGTACACTCACCTGTGACAGTCGGTGGTAACCAGGGAAACCCACCTGTGACATTCACAGTGCCCAGGGACACCGGCCTGTGACAGTCGGTGGTAATCAGGGAGACGCATCTCTGACAGTCGGTGGTAACCAGGGAAACCCACCTGTGACCATGGTAACCAAGGACACCCCTCCTGTGACAATGGGACCCAGGGACAGCCCTCTTGTGACAGTCGGTGGTAACCAGGGAAACACACCTGTGACCATGGTAACCAAGGACACACCTACTGTGACAGTCACTTGTAACCACGGACACCTCTCCTGTGACCGTGGCTACCAGGGACACGCACATATGACAGTCGGTGGTAACCAGGGACATGCATCTCTGACAGTCAGTGGTAACTAGGGAAACCCACCTGCGACCATGTTAGCCAAGGACACCCCTCCTGTGACAGTCAGTGGTAACCAGGGACACACCTCCTGTGCCAGTGGTAACCAAGGACACCCCTCCTGTGACAATGGTACCCAGGGACAGCCCTCCTGTGACAGTCGGTGGTAACCAGGGAAAACCACCTGTGACCATGGTAACCAAGGACACCCCTACCCACAGTCACTCGTAACCAAGGACACCTCTCCTGTGACCGTGGTTACCAGGACACGCACATATGACAGTCGGTGGTAACCAGGGACACGCATCTCTGACAGTCAGTGGTAACCAGGGAAACCCACCTGCGACCATGGTAACCAAGGACACCCCTCCTGTGACAGTCATTGGTAACCAGGGACACACCTCCTGTGCCAGTGGTAACCAAGGACTCCCCTCCTGTGACAATGGTACCCAGCGACGGCCCTCCTGTGACAGTCGGTGGTAACCAGGGAAAACCACCTGTGACCATGGTAACCAAGGACACCCCTACCCACGGTCACTGGTAACCAAGGACACCTCTCCTGTGACCGTGGTTATCAGGGAGACGCATCTCTGACAGTCGGGGGTAACCAGGGAAACCCACCTGCGATCATGTTAACCAAGGACACCCCTCCTGTGACAGTCAGTGGTAACCAGGCAAACACCTCCTTTGCCAGTGGTAACCAAGGACACCCCTCCTGTCACAATGGTACCCAGGGACAGCCCTCCTGTGACAGTCAGTGGTAACCATGTACACTCACCTGTGACAGTCGGTGGTAACCAGGGAAACCCACCTGTGACATTCACAGTGCCCAGGGACACCGGCCTGTGACAGTCGGTGGTAACCAGGGAGACGCATCTCTGACAGTCGGTGGTAACCAGGGAAACCCACCTGTGACCATGGTAACCAAGGACACCCCTCCTGTGACAATGGGACCCAGGGACATCCCTCCTGTGACAGTCGGTGGTAACCAGGGAAACACACCTGTGACCATGGTAACCAAGGACACCCCTACCCACAGTCACTGGTAACCAAGGACACCTCTCCTGTGACCGTGGTTACCAGGACACGCACATATGACAGTCGGTGGTAACCAGGGACACGCATTTCTGACAGTCAGTGGTAACCAGGGACACACCTCCTGTGCCAGTGGTAAACAAGGACACCCCTCCTGTCACAATGGTACCCAGGGACAGCCCTCCTGTGACAGTCAGTGGTAACCATGTACACTCACCTGTGACAGTCGGTGGTAACCAGGGAAACCCACCTGTGACATTCACATTTCCCAGGGACACCGGCCTGTGACAGTCGGTGGTAACCAGGGACACGCATCTCTGACAGTCGGTGGTAACCAGGGAAACCCACCTGTCGCCATGGAAACCAAGGACCCACCTACTGTGACAGTCACTGCTAACCACGGACACCTCTCCTGTGACCGTGGTTACCAGGGACACGCATATATGACAGTCGGTGGTAACCAGGGACACGCATCTCGGACAGTCAGTGGTAACCAGGGAAACCCACCTGCGACCATGGTAACCAAGGACACCCCTCCTGTGACAGTCAGTGGTAACCAGGGACACACCTCCTGTGCCAGTGGTAACCAAGGACACCCCTCCTGTCACAATGGTACCCAGGGACAGCCCTCCTGTGACAGTCGGTGGTAACCAGGGAAACCCACCTGTGACCATGGTAACCAAGGACACCCCTCCTGTGACAATGGTACCCAGGGACAGCCGTCCTGTGACAGTCGGTGGTAACCAGGGAAACCCACCTGTGACATTCACAGTGCCCAGGGACACCGGCCTGTGACAGTCGGTGGTAATCAGGGACACGCATCTCTGACAGTCGGTGGTAACCAGGGAAAACCACCTGTGACCATGGTAACCAAGGACACCCCTACCCACAGTCACTCGTAACCAAGGACACCTCTCCTGTGACCGTGGTTACCAGGACACGCACATATGACAGTCGGTGTTAACCAGGGACACGCATCTCTGACAGTCAGTGGTAACCAGGGAAACCCACCTGCGACCATGGTAACCAAGGACACCCCTCCTGTGACAGTCATTGGTAACCAGGGACACACCTCCTGTGCCAGTGGTAACCAAGGACTCCCCTCCTGTGACAATGGTACCCAGGGACGGCCCTCCTGTGACAGTCGGTGGTAACCAGGGAAAACCACCTGTGACCATGGTAACCAAGGACACCCCTACCCACAGTCACTGGTAACCAAGGACACCTCTCCTGTGACCGTGGTTATCAGGGAGACGCATCTCTGACAGTCGGGGGTAACCAGAGAAACCCACCTGTGACCATGGTAACCAAGGACACCCCTCCTGTGACAATGGTACCCAGGGACAGCCCTCCTGTGACAGTCGGTGGTAACCAGGGAAACCCACCTGTGACCATGGTAACCAAGGACACCCCTCTGTGACAATGGTACCCAGGGACAGCCCTCCTGTGACAGTCGGTGGTAACCAGGGAAACCCACCTGTGACCATGGTAACCAAGGACACCCCTCCTGTGAGAATGGTACCCAGGGACAGCCCTCCTGTAACAGTCGGTGGTAACCAGGGAAACCCACCTGTGACCATGGTAACCAAGGACACCCCTCCTGTGACAATGGTACCCAGGGACAGCCGTCCTGTGACAGTCGGTGGTAACCAGGGAAACCCACCTGTGACATTCACAGTGCCCAGGGACACCGGCCTGTGACAGTCGGTGGTAATCAGGGACACGCATCTCTGACAGTCGGAGGTAACCAGGGAAACCCACCTGTGACCATGGTAACCAAGGACACACCTACTGTGCCAGTCAATGGTAACCACGGACACTTCTCCTGTGACCGTGGCTACCAGGGACACGCACATATGACAGTCGGTGGTAACCAGGGATACGCATTTCTGACAGTCAGTGGTAACCAGGGAAACCCACCTGCGACCATGGTAACCAAGGACACCCCTCCTGTGACAGTCAGTGGTAACCAGGGACACACCTCCTGTGCCAGTGGTAACCAAGGACACCCCTCCTGTGACAATGGTACCCAGGGACAGCCCTCCTGTGACAGTCGGTGGTAACCAGGGAAAACCACCTGTGACCATGGTAACCAAGGACACCCATACCCACAGTCACTCGTAACCAAGGACACCTCTCCTGTGACCCTGATTACGAGGACACGCACATATGACAGTCGGTGGTAACCAGGGACACGCATCTCTATCAGTCAGTGGTAACCAGGGAAACCCACCTGCGACCATGGTAACCAAGGACACCCCTCCTGTGACAGTCAGTGGTAACCAGGGACACACCTCCTGTGCCAGTGGTAACCAAGGACACCCCTCCTGTGAAAATGGTACCCAGGGACAGCCCTCCTGTGACAGTCGGTGGTAACCAGGGAAAACCACCTGTGACCATGGTAACCAAGGATACCCCTACCCACAGTCACTGGTAACCAAGGACACCTCTCCTGTGACCGTGGTTACCAGGACACGCACATATGACAGTCGGTGGTAACCAGGGACACGCATTTCTGACAGTCAGTGGTAACCAGGGAAACCCACCTGCGACCATGGTAACCAAGGACACCCCTCCTGTGACAGTCAGTGGTAACCAGGGACACACCTCCTGTGCTAGTGGTAACCAAGGACACCCCTCCTGTCACAATGGTACCCAGGGACAGCCCTCCTGTGACAGTCAGTGGTAACCATGTACACTCACCTGTGACAGTTGGTGGTAACCAGGGAAACCCACCTGTGACATTCACAGTGCCCAGGGACACCGGCCTGTGACAGTCGGTGGTAACCAGGGAGACGCATCTCTGACAGTCGGTGGTAACCAGGGAAACCCACCTGTGACCATCGTAACCAAGGACACCCCTCTGTGACAATGGTACCCAGGGACAGCCCTCCTGTGACAGTCGGTGGTAACCAGGGAAACACACCTGTGACCATGGTAACCAAGGACACCCGTACCCACAGTCACTGGTAACCAAGGACACCTCTCCTGTGACCGTGGTTATCAGGGAGACGCATCTCTGACAGTCGGTGGTAACCAGGGAAACCCACCTGTGACCATGGTAACCAAGGACACCCCTCCTGTGACAATGGTACCCAGGGACAGCCCTCCTGTGACAGTCGGTGGTAACCAGGGAAACCCACCTGCGACCATGTTAACCAAGGACACCCCTCCTGTGACAGTCAGTGGTAACCAGGGACACACCTCCTGTGCCAGTGGTAACCAAGGACACCCCTCCTGTGACAATGGTACCCAGGGACAGCCCTCCTGTGACAGTCGGTGGTAACCAGGGAAAACCACCTGTGACCATGGTAACCAAGGAAACCCCTCCTGTGACAATGGTACCCAGGGACAGCCGTCCTGTGACAGTCGGTGGTAACCAGGGAAACCCACCTGTGACATTCACAGTGCCCAGGGACACCGGCCTGTGACAGTCGGTGGTAATCAGGGACACGCATCTCTGACAGTCGGTGGTAACCAGGGAAACCCACCTGTGACCATGGTAACCAAGGACACACCTACTGTGACAGTCACTGGTAACCACGGACACCTCTCCTGTGACCGTGGCTACCAGGGACACGCACATATGACAGTCGGTGGTAACCAGGGACACGCATCTCTGACAGTCAGTGGTAACCAGGGAAACCCACCTGCGACCATGTTAACCAAGGACACCCCTCCTGTGACAGTCAGTGGTAACCAGGGACACACCTCCTGTGCCAGTGGTAACCAAGGACACCCCTCCTGTGACAATGGTACCCAGGGACAGCCCTCCTGTGACAGTCGGTGGTAACCAGGGAAAACCACCTGCGACCATGGTAACCAAGGACAGCCCTCCTGTGACAGTCAGTGGTAACCAGGGACACACCTCCTGTGCCAGTGGTAACCAAGGACACCCCTCCTGTGACAATGGTACCCAGGGACAGCCCTCCTGTGACAGTCGGTGGTAACCAGGGAAAACCACCTGTGACCATGGTAACCAAGGATACCCCTACCCACAGTCACTGGTAACCAAGGACACCTCTCCTGTGACCGTGGTTACCAGGACACGCACATATGACAGTCGGTGGTAACCAGGGACACGCATTTCTGACAGTCAATGGTAACCAGGGAAACCCACCTGCGACCATGGTAACCAAGGACACCCCTCCTGTGACAGTCAGTGGTAACCAGGGACACACCTCCTGTGCTAGTGGTAACCAAGGACACCCCTCCTGTCACAATGGTACCCAGGGACAGCCCTCCTGTGACAGTCAGTGGTAACCATGTACACTCACCTGTGACAGTTGGTGGTAACCAGGGAAACCCACCTGTGACATTCACAGTGCCCACGGACACCGGCCTGTGACAGTCGGTGGTAACCAGGGAGACGCATCTCTGACAGTCGGTGGTAACCAGGGAAACCCACCTGTGACCATGGTAACCAAGGACACCCCTCTGTGACAATGGTACCCAGGGACAGCCCTCCTGTGACAGTCGGTGGTAACCAGGGAAACACACCTGTGACCATGGTAACCAAGGACACCCGTACCCACAGTCACTGGTAACCAAGGACACCTCTCATGTGACCGTGGTTATCAGGGAGACGCATCTCTGACAGTCGGTGGTAACCAGGGAAACCCACCTGTGACATTCACAGTGCCCAGGGACACCGGCCTGTGACAGTCGGTGGTAATCAGGGACACGCATCTCTGACAGTCGGTGGTAACCAGGGAAACCTACCTGTGACCATGGTAACCAAGGACACACCTACTGTGACAGTCACTTGTAACCACGGACACCTCTCCTGTGACCGTGGCTACCAGGGACACGCACATATGACAGTCGGTGGTAACCAGGGACATGCATCTCTGACAGTCAGTGGTAACTAGGGAAACCCACCTGCGACCATGTTAGCCAAGAACACCCCTCCTGTGACAGTCAGTGGTAACCAGGGACACACCTCCTGTGCCAGTGGTAACCAAGGACACCCCTCCTGTGACAATGGTACCCAGGGACAGCCCTCCTGTGACAGTCGGTGGTAACCAGGGAAAACCACCTGTGACCATGGTAACCAAGGACACCCCTACCCACAGTCACTCGTAACCAAGGACACCTCTCCTGTGACCGTGGTTACCAGGACACGCACATATGACAGTCGGTGTTAACCAGGGACACGCATCTCTGACAGTCAGTGGTAACCAGGGAAACCCACCTGCGACCATGGTAACCAAGGACACCCCTCCTGTGACAGTCATTGGTAACCAGGGACACACCTCCTGTGCCAGTGGTAACCAAGGACTCCCCTCCTGTGACAATGGTACCCAGGGACGGCCCTCCTGTGACAGTCGGTGGTAACCAGGGAAAACCACCTGTGACCATGGTAACCAAGGACACCCCTACCCACAGTCACTCGTAACCAAGGACACCTCTCCTGTGACCGTGGTTACCAGGACACGCACATATGACAGTCGGTGGTAACCAGGGACACGCATCTCTGACAGTCAGTGGTAACCAGGGAAACCCACCTGCGACAATGGTAACCAAGGACACCCCTCCTGTGACAGTCAGTGGTAACCAGGGACACACCTCCTGTGCCAGTGGTAACCAAGGACACCCCTCCTGTGACAATGGTACCCAGGGAGAGCCCTCCTGTGACAGTCGGTGGTAACCAGGGAAAACCACCTGCGACCATGGTAACCAAGGACACCCCTCCTGTGACAGTCAGTGGTAACCAGGGACACACCTCCTGTGCCAGTGGTAACCAAGGACACCCCTCCTGTGACAATGGTACCCAGGGACAGCCCTCCTGTGACACTCGGTGGTAACCAGGGAAAACCACCTGTGACCATGGTAACCAAGGACACCCCTACCCACAGTCACTGGTAACCAAGGACACCTCTCCTGTGACCTTGGTTACCAGGACACGCACATATGACAGTCGGTGGTAACCAGGGACACGCATTTCTGACAGTCAGTGGTAACCAGGGAAACCCACCTGCGACCATGGTAACCAAGGACACCCCTCCTGTGACAGTCAGTGGTAACCAGGGACACACCTCCTGTGCTAGTGGTAACCAAGGACACCCCTCCTGTCACAATGGTACCCAGGGACAGCCCTCCTGTGACAGTCAGTGGTAACCATGTACACTCACCTGTGACAGTTGATGGTAACCAGGGAAACCCACCTGTGTCATTCACAGTGCCCAGGGACACCGGCCTGTGACAGTCGGTGGTAACCAGGGAGACGCATCTCTGACAGTCGGTGGTAACCAGGGAAACCCACCTGTGACCATGGTAACCAAGGACACCCCTCTGTGACAATGGTACCCAGGGACAGCCCTCCTGTGACAGTCGGTGGTAACCAGGGAAACACACCTGTGACCATGGTAACCAAGGACACCCGTACCCACAGTCACTGGTAACCAAGGACACCTCTCATGTGACCGTGGTTATCAGGGAGACGCATCTCTGACAGTCGGTGGTAACCAGGGAAACCCACCTGTGACATTCACAGTGCCCAGGGACACCGGCCTGTGACAGTCGGTGGTAATCAGGGACACGCATCTCTGACAGTCGGTGGTAACCAGGTAAACCCACCTGTGACCATGGTAACCAAGGACACACCTACTGTGACAGTCACTTGTAACCACGGACACCTCTCCTGTGACCGTGGCTACCAGGGACACGCACATATGACAGTCGGTGGTAACCAGGGACATGCATCTCTGACAGTCAGTGGTAAACAGGGAAACCCACCTGCGAACATGTTAACCAAGGACACCCCTCCTGTGACAGTCAGTGGTAACCAGGGCACACCTCCTGTGCCAGTGGTAACCAAGGACACCCCTCCTGTGACAATGGTACCCAGGGACAGCCCTCCTGTGACAGTCGGTGGTAACCAGGGAAAACCACCTGTGACCTTGGTAACCAAGGACACCCCTACCCACAGTCACTCGTAACCAAGGACACCTCTCCTGTGACCGTGGTTACCAGGACACGCACATATGACAGTCGGTGGTAACCAGGGACACGCATCTCTGACAGTCAGTGGTAACCAGGGAAACCCACCTGCGACAATGGTAACCAAGGACACCCCTCCTGTGACAGTCATTGGTAACCAGGGACACACCTCCTGTGCCAGTGGTAACCAAGGACACCCCTCCTGTGACAATGGTACCCAGGGACGGCCCTCCTGTGACAGTCGGTGGTAACCAGGGAAAACCACCTGTGACCATGGTAACCAAGGACACCCCTACCCACAGTCACTGGTAACCAAGGACACCTCTCCTGTGACCGTGGTTATCAGGGAGACGCATCTCTGACAGTCGGGGGTAACCAGGGAAACCCACCTGTGACCATGGTAACCAAGGACACCCCTCCTGTGACAATGGTACCCAGGGACAGCCCTCCTGTGACAGTCGGTGGTAACCAGGGAAACCCACCTGTGACCATGGTAACCAAGGACAACCCTCTGTGACAATGGTACCCAGGGACAGCCCTCCTGTGACAGTCGGTGGTAACCAGGGAAACACACCTGTGACCATGGTAACCAAGGACACCCGTACCCACAGTCACTGGTAACCAAGACACATCTCCTGTGACCGTGGTTATCAGGGAGACGCATCTCTGACAGTCGGTGGTAACCAGGGAAACCCACCTGTGACCATGGTAACCAAGGACACCCCTCCTGTGACAATGGTACCCAGGGACAGCCCTCCTGTAACAGTCGGTGGTAACCAGGGAAACCCACCTGTGACCATGGTAACCAAGGACACCCCTCCTGTGACAATGGTACCCAGGGACAGCCGTCCTGTGACAGTCGGTGGTAACCAGGGAAACCCACCTGTGACATTCACAGTGCCAAGGGACACCGGCCTGTGACAGTCGGTGGTAATCAGGGACACGCATCTCTGACAGTCGGTGGTAACCAGGGAAACCCACCTGTGACCATGGTAACCAAGGACACACCTACTGTGCCAGTCAATGGTAACCACGGACACTTCTCCTGTGACCGTGGCTACCAGGGACACGCACATATGACAGTCGGTGGTAACCAGGGACACGCATTTCTGACAGTCCGTGGTAACCAGGGAAACCCACCTGGGACCATGTTAACCAAGGACACCCCTCCTGTGACAGTCAGTGGTAACCAGGGACACACCTCCTGTGCCAGTGGTAACCAAGGACACCCCTCCTGTGACAATGGTACCCAGGGACAGCCCTCCTGTGACAGTTGGTGGTAACCAGGGAAAACCACCTGTGACCATGGTAACCAAGGACACCCCTACCCACAGTCACTCGTAACCAAGGACACCTCTCCTGTGACCGTGATTACCAGGACACGCACATATGACAGTCGGTGGTAACCAGGGACACGCATCTCTATCAGTCAGTGGTAACCAGGGAAACCCACCTGCGACCATGGTAACCAAGGACACCCCTCCTGTGACAGTCAGTGGTAACCAGGGACACACCTCCTGTGCCAGTGGTAACCAAGGACACCCCTCCTGTGAAAATGGTACCCAGGGACAGCCCTCCTGTGACAGTCGGTGGTAACCAGGGAAAACCACCTGTGACCATGGTAACCAAGGACACCCCTACCCACAGTCACTGGTAACCAAGGACACCTCTCCTGTGACCGTGGTTACCAGGACACGCACATATGACAGTCGGTGGTAACCAGGGACACGCATTTCTGACAGTCAGTGGTAACCAGGGAAACCCACCTGCGATCATGTTAACCAAGGACACCCCTCCTGTGACAGTCAGTGGTAACCAGGCAAACACCTCCTTTGCCAGTGGTAACCAAGGACACCCCTCCTGTCACAATGGTACCCAGGGACAGCCCTCCTGTGACAGTCAGTGGTAACCATGTACACTCACCTGTGACAGTCGGTGGTAACCAGGGAAACCCACCTGTGACATTCACAGTGCCCAGGGACACCGGCCTGTGACAGTCGGTGGTAACCAGGGAGACGCATCTCTGACAGTCGGTGGTAACCAGGGAAACCCACCTGTGACCATGGTAACCAAGGACACCCCTCCTGTGACAATGGGACCCAGGGACATCCCTCCTGTGACAGTCGGTGGTAACCAGGGAAACACACCTGTGACCATGGTAACCAAGGACACCCCTACCCACAGTCACTGGTAACCAAGGACACCTCTCCTGTGACCGTGGTTACCAGGACACGCACATATGACAGTCGGTGGTAACCAGGGACACGCATCTCTGACAGTCAGTGATAACCAGGGAAACCCACCTGCGACCATGTTACCCAAGGACAACCCTCCTGTGACAGTCAGTGGTAACCAGGGACACACCTCCTGTGCCAGTGGTAACCAAGGACACCCCTCCTGTCACAATGGTACCCAGGGACAGCCCTCCTGTGACAGTCAGTGGTAACCATGTACACTCACCTGTGACAGTCGGTGGTAACCAGGGAAACCCACCTGTGACATTCCCATTTCCCAGGGACACCGGCCTGTGACAGTCGGTGGTAACCAGGGACACGCATCTCTGACAGTCGGTGGTAACCAGGGAAACCCACCTGTCGCCATGGAAACCAAGGACCCACCTACTGTGACAGTCACTGCTAACCACGGACACCTCTCCTGTGACCGTGGTTACCAGGGACACGCATATATGACAGTCGGTGGTAACCAGGGACACGCATCTCTGACAGTCAGTGGTAAACAGGGAAACCCACCTGCGACCATGGTAACCAAGGACACCCCTCCTGTGACAGTCAGTGGTAACCAGGGACACACCTCCTGTGCCAGTGGTAACCAAGGACACCCCTCCTGTCACAATGGTACCCAGGGACAGCCCTCCTGTGACAGTCGGTGGTAACCAGGGAAACCCACCTGTGACCATGGTAACCAAGGACACCCCTCCTGTGACAATGGTACCCAGGGACAGCCCTCCTGTGACAGTCGGTGGTAACCAGGGAAACCCACCTGTGACATTCACAGTGCCCAGGGACACCGGCCTGTGACAGTCGGTGGTAATCAGGGACACGCATCTCTGACAGTCGGTGGTAACCAGGGAAACCCACCTGTGACCATGGTAACCAAGGACACACCTACTGTGACAGTCACTGGTAACCACGGACACCTCTCCTGTGACCGTGGCTACCAGGGACACGCACATATGACAGTCGGTGGTAACCAAGGACACGCATCTCTGACAGTCAGTGGTAACCAGGGAAACCCACCTGCGACCATGTTAACCAAGGACACCCCTCCTGTGACAGTCAGTGGTAACCAGGGACACACCTCCTGTGCCAGTGGTAACCAAGGACACCCCTCCTGTGACAATGGTACCCAGGGACAGCCCTCCTGTGACAGTCGGTGGTAACCAGGGAAAACCACCTGTGACCATGGTAACCAAGGACACCCCTACCCACAGTCACTCGTAACCAAGGACACCTCTCCTGTGACCGTGGTTACCAGGACACGCACATATGACAGTCGGTGGTAACCAGGGACACGCATCTCTGACAGTCAGTGGTAACCAGGGAAACCCACCTGCGACCATGGTACCCAAGGACACCCCTCCTGTGACAGTCAGTGGTAACCAGGGACACACCTCCTGTGCCAGTGGTAACCAAGGACACCCCTCCTGTGACAATGGTACCCAGGGACAGCCCTCCTGTGACAGTCGGTGGCAACCAGGGAAAACCACCTGTGACCATTGTAACCAAGGACACCCCTGCCCACAGTCACTGGTAACCAAGGACACCTCTCCTGTGACTGTGGTTACCAGGACACGCACATATGACAGTCGGTGGTAACCAGGGACACGCATTTCTGACAGTCAGTAGTAACCAGGGAAACCCACCTGCGACCATGGTAACCAAGGACACCCCTCCTGTGACAGTCAGTGGTAACCAGGGACACACCTCCTGTGCTAGTGGTAACCAAGGACACCCCTCCTGTCACAATGGTACCCAGGGACAGCCCTCCTGTGACAGTCAGTGGTAACCATGTACACTCACCTGTGACAGTTGGTGGTAACCAGGGAAACCCACCTGTGACATTCACAGTGCCCAGGTACACCGGCATGTGACAGTCGGTGGTAACCAGGGAGACGCATCTCTGACAGTCGGTGGTAACCAGGGAAACCCACCTGTGACCATGGTAACCAAGGACACCCCTCCTGTGACAATGGTTTCCATGGACAGCCCTGCTGTGACAGTCAGTGGTAACCATGTACACTCAACTGTGACAGTCGGTGGTAACCAGGGAAACCCACCTGTGACATTCACAGTGCCCAGGGACACCTGCCTGTGACAGTCGGTGGTAACCAGGGAAACCCACCTGTGACATTCACAGTGCCCAGGTACACCGGCATGTGACAGTCGGTGGTAACCAGGGACATGCATCTCTGACAGTCAGTGGTAACTAGGGAAACCCACCTGCGACCATGTTAGCCAAGGACACCCCTCCTGTGACAGTCAGTGGTAACCAGGGACACACCTCCTGTGCCAGTGGTAACCAAGGACACCCCTCCTGTGACAATGGTACCCAGGGACAGCCCTCCTGTGACAGTCGGTGGTAACCAGGGAAAACCACCTGTGACCATGGTAACCAAGGACACCCCTACCCACAGTCACTCGTAACCAAGGACACCTCTCCTGTGACCGTGGTTACCAGGACACGCACATATGACAGTCGGTGGTAACCAGGGACACGCATCTCTGACAGTCAGTGGTAACCAGGGAAACCCACCTGCGACCATGGTAACCAAGGACACCCCTCCTGTGACAGTCATTGGTAACCAGGGACACACCTCCTGTGCCAGTGGTAACCAAGGACTCCCCTCCTGTGACAATGGTACCCAGCGACGGCCCTCCTGTGACAGTCGGTGGTAACCAGGGAAAACCACCTGTGACCATGGTAACCAAGGACACCCCTACCCACAGTCACTGGTAACCAAGGACACCTCTCCTGTGACCGTGGTTATCAGGGAGACGCATCTCTGACAGTCGGGGGTAACCAGGGAAACCCACCTGCGATCATGTTAACCAAGGACACCCCTCCTGTGACAGTCAGTGGTAACCAGGCAAACACCTCCTTTGCCAGTGGTAACCAAGGACACCCCTCCTGTCACAATGGTACCCAGGGACAGCCCTCCTGTGACAGTCAGTGGTAACCATGTACACTCACCTGTGACAGTCGGGGGTAACCAGGGAAACCCACCTGTGACATTCACAGTGCCCAGGGACACCGGCCTGTGACAGTCGGTGGTAACCAGGGAGACGCATCTCTGACAGTCGGTGGTAACCAGGGAAACCCACCTGTGACCATGGTAACCAAGGACACCCCTCCTGTGACAATGGGACCCAGGGACATCCCTCCTGTGACAGTCGGTGGTAACCAGGGAAACACACCTGTGACCATGGTAACCAAGGACACCCCTACCCACAGTCACTGGTAACCAAGGACACCTCTCCTGTGACCGTGGTTACCAGGACACGCACATATGACAGTCGGTGTAACCAGGGACACGCATTTCTGACAGTCAGTGGTAACCAGGGACACACCTCCTGTGCCAGTGGTAAACAAGGACACCCCTCCTGTCACAATGGTACCCAGGGACAGCCCTCCTGTGACAGTCAGTGGTAACCATGTACACTCACCTGTGACAGTCGGTGGTAACCAGGGAAACCCACCTGTGACATTCACATTTCCCAGGGACACCGGCCTGTGACAGTCGGTGGTAACCAGGGACACGCATCTCTGACAGTCGGTGGTAACCAGGGAAACCCACCTGTCGCCATGGAAACCAAGGACCCACCTACTGTGACAGTCACTGCTAACCACGGACACCTCTCCTGTGACCGTAGTTACCAGGGACACGCACATATGACAGTCGGTGGTAACCAGGGAAACCCACCTGCGACCATGGTAACCAAGGACACGCCTCCTGTGACAGTCAGTGGTAACCAGGGACACACCTCCTGTGCCAGTGGTAACCAAGGACACCCCTCCTGTCACAATGGTACCCAGGGACAGCCGTCCTATGACAGTCGGTGGTAACCAGGGAAACCCACCTGTGACATTCACAGTGCCCAGGGACACCGGCCTGTGACAGTCGGTGGTAATCAGGGACACGCATCTCTGACAGTCGGTGGTAACCAGGGAAACCCACCTGTGACCATGGTAACCAAGGACACACCTACTGTGACAGTCACTGGTAACCACGGACACCTCTCCTGTGACCGTGGCTACCAGGGACACGCACATATGACAGTCGGTGGTAACCAGGGACACGCATCTCTGACAGTCAGTGGTAACCAGGGAAACCCACCTGCGACCATGTTAACCAAGGACACCCCTCCTGTGACAGTCAGTGGTAACCAGGGACACACCTCCTGTGCCAGTGGTAACCAAGGACACCCCTCCTGTGACAATGGTACCCAGGGAGAGCCCTCCTGTGACAGTCGGTGGTAACCAGGGAAAACCACCTGCGACCATGGTAACCAAGGACACCCCTCCTGTGACAGTCAGTGGTAACCAGGGACACACCTCCTGTGCCAGTGGTAACCAAGGACACCCCTCCTGTGACAATGGTACCCAGGGACAGCCCTCCTGTGACACTCGGTGGTAACCAGGGAAAACCACCTGTGACCATGGTAACCAAGGACACCCCTACCCACAGTCACTGGTAACCAAGGACACCTCTCCTGTGACCGTGGTTACCAGGACACGCACATATGACAGTCGGTGGTAACCAGGGACACGCATTTCTGACAGTCAGTGGTAACCAGGGAAACCCACCTGCGACCATGGTAACCAAGGACACCCCTCCTGTGACAGTCAGTGGTAACCAGGGACACACCTCCTGTGCTAGTGGTAACCAAGGACACCCCTCCTGTCACAATGGTACCCAGGGACAGCCCTCCTGTGACAGTCAGTGGTAACCATGTACACTCACCTGTGACAGTTGATGGTAACCAGGGAAACCCACCTGTGACATTCACAGTGCCCAGGGACACCGGCCTGTGACAGTCGGTGGTAACCAGGGAGACGCATCTCTGACAGTCGGTGGTAACCAGGGAAACCCACCTGTGACCATGGTAACCAAGGACACCCCTCTGTGACAATGGTACCCAGGGACAGCCCTCCTGTGACAGTCGGTGGTAACCAGGGAAACACACCTGTGACCATGGTAACCAAGGACACCCGTACCCACAGTCACTGGTAACCAAGGACACCTCTCATGTGACCGTGGTTATCAGGGAGACGCATCTCTGACAGTCGGTGGTAACCAGGGAAACCCACCTGTGACATTCACAGTGCCCAGGGACACCGGCCTGTGACAGTCGGTGGTAATCAGGGACACGCATCTCTGACAGTCAGTGGTAACCAGGGAAACCCACCTGTGACCATGGTAACCAAGGACACACCTACTGTGACAGTCACTTGTAACCACGGACACCTCTCCTGTGACCGTGGCTACCAGGGACACGCACATATGACAGTCGGTGGTAACCAGGGACATGCATCTCTGACAGTCAGTGGTAAACAGGGAAACCCACCTGCGAACATGTTAACCAAGGACACCCCTCCTGTGACAGTCAGTGGTAACCAGGGCACACCTCCTGTGCCAGTGGTAACCAAGGACACCCATCCTGTGACAATGGTACCCAGGGACAGCCCTCCTGTGACAGTCGGTGGTAACCAGGGAAAACCACCTGTGACCTTGGTAACCAAGGACACCCCTACCCACAGTCACTCGTAACCAAGGACACCTCTCCTGTGACCGTGGTTACCAGGACACGCACATATGACAGTCGGTGGTAACCAGGGACACGCATCTCTGACAGTCAGTGGTAACCAGGGAAACCCACCTGCGACAATGGTAACCAAGGACACCCCTCCTGTGACAGTCAGTGGTAACCAGGGACACACCTCCTGTGCCAGTGGTAACCAAGGACACCCCTCCTGTGACAATGGTACCCAGGGAGAGCCCTCCTGTGACAGTCGGTGGTAACCAGGGAAAACCACCTGCGACCATGGTAACCAAGGACACCCCTCCTGTGACAGTCAGTGGTAACCAGGGACACACCTCCTGTGCCAGTGGTAACCAAGGACACCCCTCCTGTGACAATGGTACCCAGGGACAGCCCTCCTGTGACACTCGGTGGTAACCAGGGAAAACCACCTGTGACCATGGTAACCAAGGACACCCCTACCCACAGTCACTGGTAACCAAGGACACCTCTCCTGTGACCTTGGTTACCAGGACACGCACATATGACAGTCGGTGGTAACCAGGGACACGCATTTCTGACAGTCAGTGGTAACCAGGGAAACCCACCTGCGACCATGGTAACCAAGGACACCCCTCCTGTGACAGTCAGTGGTAACCAGGGACACACCTCCTGTGCTAGTGGTAACCAAGGACACCCCTCCTGTCACAATGGTACCCAGGGACAGACCTCCTGTGACAGTCAGTGGTAACCATGTACACTCACCTGTGACAGTTGATGGTAACCAGGGAAACCCACCTGTGTCATTCACAGTGCCCAGGGACACCGGCCTGTGACAGTCGGTGGTAACCAGGGAGACGCATCTCTGACAGTCGGTGGTAACCAGGGAAACCCACCTGTGACCATCGTAACCAAGGACACCCCTCTGTGACAATGGTACCCAGGGACAGCCCTCCTGTGACAGTCGGTGGTAACCAGGGAAACACACCTGTGACCATGGTAACCAAGGACACCCGTACCCACAGTCACTGGTAACCAAGGACACCTCTCATGTGACCGTGGTTATCAGGGAGACGCATCTCTGACAGTCGGTGGTAACCAGGGAAACCCACCTGTGACATTCACAGTGCCCAGGGACAGCGGCCTGTGACAGTCGGTGGTAATCAGGGACACGCATCTCTGACAGTCGGTGGTAACCAGGGAAACCCACCTGTGACCATGGTAACCAAGGACACACCTACTGTGACAGTCACTTGTAACCACGGACACCTCTCCTGTGACCGTGGCTACCAGGGACACGCACATATGACAGTCGGTGGTAACCAGGGACATGCATCTCTGACAGTCAGTGGTAAACAGGGAAACCCACCTGCGAACATGTTAGCCAAGGACACCCCTCCTGTGACAGTCAGTGGTAACCAGGGCACACCTCCTGTGCCAGTGGTAACCAAGGACACCCCTCCTGTGACAATGGTACCCAGGGACAGCCCTCCTGTGACAGTCGGTGGTAACCAGGGAAAACCACCTGTGACCTTGGTAACCAAGGACACCCCTACTCACAGTCACTCGTAACCAAGGACACCTCTCCTGTGACCGTGGTTACCAGGACACGCACATATGACAGTCGGTGGTAACCAGGGACACGCATCTCTGACAGTCAGTGGTAACCAGGGAAACACACCTGCGACAATGGTAACCAAGGACACCCCTCCTGTGACAGTCATTGGTAACCAGGGACACACCTCCTGTGCCAGTGGTAACCAAGGACACCCCTCCTGTGACAATGGTACCCAGGGACGGCCCTCCTGTGACAGTCGGTGGTAACCAGGGAAAACCACCTGTGACCATGGTAACCAAGGACACCCCTACCCACAGTCACTGGTAACCAAGGACACCTCTCCTGTGACCGTGGTTATCAGGGAGACGCATCTCTGACAGTCGGGGGTAACCAGGGAAACCCACCTGTGACCATGGTAACCAAGGACACCCCTCCTGTGACAATGGTACCCAGGGACAGCCCTCCTGTGACAGTCGGTGGTAACCAGGGAAACCCACCTGTGACCATGGTAACCAAGGACAACCCTCTGTGACAATGGTACCCAGGGACAGCCCTCCTGTGACAGTCGGTGGTAACCAGGGAAACACACCTGTGACCATGGTAACCAAGGATACCCGTACCCACAGTCACTGGTAACCAAGGACACATCTCCTGTGACCGTGGTTATCAGGGAGACGCATCTCTGACAGTCGGTGGTAACCAGGGAAACCCACCTGTGACCATGGTAACCAAGGACACCCCTCCTGTGACAATGGTACCCAGGGACAGCCCTCCTGTAACAGTCGGTGGTAACCAGGGAAACCCACCTGTGACCATGGTAACCAAGGACACCCCTCCTGTGACAATGGTACCCAGGGACAGCCGTCCTGTGACAGTCGGTGGTAACCAGGGAAACCCACCTGTGACATTCACAGTGCCCAGGGACACCGGCCTGTGACAGTCGGTGGTAATCAGGGACACGCATCTCTGACAGTCGGTGGTAACCAGGGAAACCCACCTGTGACCATGGTAACCAAGGACACACCTACTGTGCCAGTCAATGGTAACCACGGACACTTCTCCTGTGACCGTGGCTACCAGGGACACGCACATATGACAGTCGGTGGTAACCAGGGACACGCATTTCTGACAGTCCGTGGTAACCAGGGAAACCCACCTGGGACCATGTTAACCAAGGACACCCCTCCTGTGACAGTCAGTGGTAACCAGGGACACACCTCCTGTGCCAGTGGTAACCAAGGACACCCCTCCTGTGACAATGGTACCCAGGGACAGCCCTCCTGTGACAGTCGGTGGTAACCAGGGAAAACCACCTGTGACCATGGTAACCAAGGACACCCCTACCCACAGTCACTCGTAACCAAGGACACCTCTCCTGTGACCGTGATTACCAGGACACGCACATATGACAGTCGGTGGTAACCAGGGACACGCATTTCTATCAGTCAGTGGTAACCAGGGAAACCCACCTGCGACCATGGTAACCAAGGACACCCCTCCTGTGACAGTCAGTGGTAACCAGGGACACACCTCCTGTGCCAGTGGTAACCAAGGACACCCCTCCTGTGAAAATGGTACCCAGGGACAGCCCTCCTGTGACAGTCGGTGGTAACCAGGGAAAACCACCTGTGACCATGGTAACCAAGGACACCCCTACCCACAGTCACTGGTAACCAAGGACACCTCTCCTGTGACCGTGGTTACCAGGACACGCACATATGACAGTCGGTGGTAACCAGGGGCACGCATTTCTGACAGTCAGTGGTAACCAGGGAAACCCACCTGCGACAATGGTAACCAAGGACACCCCTCCTGTGACAGTCAGTGGTAACCAGGCAAACACCTCCTTTGCCAGTGGTAACCAAGGACACCCCTCCTGTCACAATGGTACCCAGGGACAGCCCTCCTGTGACAGTCAGTGGTAACCATGTACACTCACCTGTGACAGTCGGTGGTAACCAGGGAAACCCACCTGTGACATTCACAGTGCCCAGGGACACCGGCCTGTGACAGTCGGTTATAACCAGGGAGACGCATCTCTGACAGTCGGTGGTAACCAGGGAAACCCACCTGTGACCATGGTAACCAAGGACACCCCTCCTGTGACAATGGGACCCAGGGACATCCCTCCTGTGACAGTCGGTGGTAACCAGGGAAACACACCTGTGACCATGGTAACCAAGGACACCCCTACCCACAGTCACTGGTAACCAAGGACACCTCTCCTGTGACCGTGGTTACCAGGACACGCACATATGACAGTCGGTGGTAACCAGGGACACGCATCTCTGACAGTCAGTGATAACCAGGGAAACCCACCTGCGACCATGGTACCCAAGGACACCCCTCCTGTGACAGTCAGTGGTAACCAGGGACACACCTCCTGTGCCAGTGGTAACCAAGGACACCCCTCCTGTCACAATGGTACCCAGGGACAGCCCTCCTGTGACAGTCAGTGGTAACCATGTACACTCACCTGTGACAGTCGGTGGTAACCAGGGAAACCCACCTGTGACATTCCCATTTCCCAGGGACACCGGCCTGTGACAGTCGGTGGTAACCAGGGACACGCATCTCTGACAGTCGGTGTTAACCAGGGAAACCCACCTGTCGCCATGGAAACCAAGGACCCACCTACTGTGACAGTCACTGCTAACCACGGACACCTCTCCTGTGACCGTGGTTACCAGGGACACGCATATATGACAGTCGGTGGTAACCAGGGACACGCATCTCTGACAGTCAGTGGTAAACAGTGAAACCCACCTGCGACCATGGTAACCAAGGACACCCCTCCTGTGACAGTCAGTGGTAACCAGGGACACACCTCCTGTGCCAGTGGTAACCAAGGACACCCCTCCTGTCACAATGGTACCCAGGGACAGCCCTCCTGTGACAGTCGGTGGTAACCAGGGAAACCCACCTGTGACCATGGTAACCAAGGACACCCCTCCTGTGACAATGGTACCCAGGGACAGCCCTCCTGTGACAGTCGGTGGTAACCAGGGAAACCCACCTGTGACATTCACAGTGCCCAGGGACACCGGCCTGTGACAGTCGGTGGTAATCAGGGACACGCATCTCTGACAGTCGGTGGTAACCAGGGAAACCCACCTGTGACCATGGTAACCAAGGACACACCTACTGTGACAGTCACTGGTAACCACGGACACCTCTCCTGTGACCGTGGCTACCAGGGACACGCACATATGACAGTCGGTGGTAACCAAGGACACGCATCTCTGACAGTCAGTGGTAACCAGGGAAACCCACCTGCGACCATGTTAACCAAGGACACCCCTCCTGTGACAGTCAGTGGTAACCAGGGACACACCTCCTGTGCCAGTGGTAACCAAGGACACCCCTCCTGTGACAATGGTACCCAGGGACAGCCCTCCTGTGACAGTCGGTGGTAACCAGGGAAAACCACCTGTGACCATGGTAACCAAGGACACCCCTACCCACAGTCACTCGTAACCAAGGACACCTCTCCTGTGACCGTGGTTACCAGGACACGCACATATGACAGTCGGTGGTAACCAGGGACACGCATCTCTGACAGTCAGTGGTAACCAGGGAAACCCACCTGCGACCATGGTACCCAAGGACACCCCTCCTGTGACAGTCAGTGGTAACCAGGGACACACCTCCTGTGCCAGTGGTAACCAAGGACACCCCTCCTGTGACAATGGTACCCAGGGACAGCCCTCCTGTGACAGTCGGTGGCAACCAGGGAAAACCACCTGTGACCATTGTAACCAAGGACACCCCTGCCCACAGTCACTGGTAACCAAGGACACCTCTCCTGTGACTGTGGTTACCAGGACACGCACATATGACAGTCGGTGGTAACCAGGGACACGCATTTCTGACAGTCAGTAGTAACCAGGGAAACCCACCTGCGACCATGGTAACCAAGGACACCCCTCCTGTGACAGTCAGTGGTAACCAGGGACACACCTCCTGTGCTAGTGGTAACCAAGGACACCCCTCCTGTCACAATGGTACCCAGGGACAGCCCTCCTGTGACAGTCAGTGTTAACCATGTACACTCACCTGTGACAGTTGGTGGTAACCAGGGAAACCCACCTGTGACATTCACAGTGCCCAGGTACACCGGCATGTGACAGTCGGTGGTAACCAGGGAGACGCATCTCTGACAGTCGGTGGTAACCAGGGAAACCCACCTGTGACCATGGTAACCAAGGACACCCCTCCTGGGACAATGGTTTCCATGGACAGCCCTGCTGTGACAGTCAGTGGTAACCATGTACACTCAACTGTGACAGTCGGTGGTAACCAGGGAAACCCACCTGTGACATTCACAGTGCCCAGGGACACCTGCCTGTGACAGTCGGTGGTAACCAGGGACACGTATTTCTGACAGTCGGTGGTAACCAGGGAAACCAACCTGTGACCATGGTAACCAAGGACACCCCTCCTGTGACAATGGTATCCATGGACAGCCCTCCTGTGACAGTCGGTGGTAACGAGGGAAACCCACCTGTGACCATGGTAACCAAGGACACCCCTACCCACAGTCACTGGTAACCATGGACACCTCTCCTGTGAACATGGTTACCAGGGACACGCATCTCTGACAGTCGGTGGTAACCAGGGAAACCCACCTGTGACCACGGTAACCAAGGACACCCCTCCTGTGACAATAGTACCCAGGGACAGCACTCCTGTGACAGTCGGTGGTAACCAGGGTAACCCACCTGTGACCATGGTAACCAAGGACACCCCTACCCACAGTCACTGGTAACCAAGGACACCTCTCCTGTGACCGTGGTTACCAGGACACGCACATATGACAGTCGGTGGTAACCAGGGACAGGCATTTCTGACAGTCAGTGGTAACCAGGGAAACCCACCTGCGATCACGGTAACCAAGGACACCCCTCCTGTGACAGTCAGTGGTAACCAGGCAAACACCTCCTGTGCCAGTGGTAACCAAGGACACCCCTCCTGTCACAATGGTACCCAGGGACAGCCCTCCTGTGACAGTCAGTGGTAACCATGTACACTCACCTGTGACAGTCGGTGGTAACCAGGGAAACCCACCTGTGACATTCACAGTGCCCAGGGACACCGGCCTGTGACAGTCGGTGGTAAGCAGGGAGACGCATCTCTGACAGTCGGTGGTAACCAGGGAAACCCACCTGTGACCATGGTAACCAAGGACACCCCTCCTGTGACAATGGGACCCAGGGACAGCCCTCCTGTGACAGTCGGTGGTAACCAGGGAAACACACCTGTGACCATGGTAACCAAGGACACACCTACTGTGACAGTCACTTGTAACCACGGACACCTCTCCTGTGACCGTGGCTACCAGGGACACGCACATATGACAGTCGGTGGTAACCAGGGACATGCATCTCTGACAGTCAGTGGTAACTAGGGAAACCCACCTGCGACCATGTTAGCCAAGGACACCCCTCCTGTGACAGTCAGTGGTAACCAGGGACACACCTCCTGTGCCAGTGGTAACCAAGGACACCCCTCCTGTGACAATGGTACCCAGGGACAGCCCTCCTGTGACAGTCGGTGGTAACCAGGGAAAACCACCTGTGACCATGGTAACCAAGGACACCCCTACCCACAGTCACTCGTAACCAAGGACACCTCTCCTGTGACCGTGGTTACCAGGACACGCACATATGACAGTCGGTGGTAACCAGGGACACGCATCTCTGACAGTCAGTGGTAACCAGGGAAACCCACCTGCGACCATGGTAACCAAGGACACCCCTCCTGTGACAGTCATTGGTAACCAGGGACACACCTCCTGTGCCAGTGGTAACCAAGGACTCCCCTCCTGTGACAATGGTACCCAGCGACGGCCCTCCTGTGACAGTCGGTGGTAACCAGGGAAAACCACCTGTGACCATGGTAACCAAGGACACCCCTACCCACAGTCACTGGTAACCAAGGACACCTCTCCTGTGACCGTGGTTATCAGGGAGACGCATCTCTGACAGTCGGGGGTAACCAGGGAAACCCACCTGCGATCATGTTAACCAAGGACACCCCTCCTGTGACAGTCAGTGGTAACCAGGCAAACACCTCCTTTGCCAGTGGTAACCAAGGACACCCCTCCTGTCACAATGGTACCCAGGGACAGCCCTCCTGTGACAGTCAGTGGTAACCATGTACACTCACCTGTGACAGTCGGTGGTAACCAGGGAAACCCACCTGTGACATTCACAGTGCCCAGGGACACCGGCCTGTGACAGTCGGTGGTAACCAGGGAGACGCATCTCTGACAGTCGGTGGTAACCAGGGAAACCCACCTGTGACCATGGTAACCAAGGACACCCCTCCTGTGACAATGGGACCCAGGGACATCCCTCCTGTGACAGTCGGTGGTAACCAGGGAAACACACCTGTGACCATGGTAACCAAGGACACCCCTACCCACAGTCACTGGTAACCAAGGACACCTCTCCTGTGACCGTGGTTACCAGGACACGCACATATGACAGTCGGTGGTAACCAGGGACACTCATTTCTGACAGTCAGTGGTAACCAGGGACACACCTCCTGTGCCAGTGGTAAACAAGGACACCCCTCCTGTCACAATGGTACCCAGGGACAGCCCTCCTGTGACAGTCAGTGGTAACCATGTACACTCACCTGTGACAGTCGGTGGTAACCAGGGAAACCCACCTGTGACATTCACATTTCCCAGGGACACCGGCCTGTGACAGTCGGTGGTAACCAGGGACACGCATCTCTGACAGTCGGTGGTAACCAGGGAAACCCACCTGTCGCCATGGAAACCAAGGACCCACCTACTGTGACAGTCACTGCTAACCACGGACACCTCTCCTGTGACCGTGGTTACCAGGGACACGCATATATGACAGTCGGTGGTAACCAGGGACACGCATCTCTGACAGTCAGTGGTAACCAGGGAAACCCACCTGCGACCATGGTAACCAAGGACACCCCTCCTGTGACAGTCAGTGGTAACCAGGGACACACCTCCTGTGCCAGTGGTAACCAAGGACACCCCTCCTGTCACAATGGTACCCAGGGACAGCCGTCCTGTGACAGTCGGTGGTAACCAGGGAAACCCACCTGTGACATTCACAGTGCCCAGGGACACCGGCCTGTGACAGTCGGTGGTAATCAGGGACACGCATCTCTGACAGTCGGTGGTAACCAGGGAAACCCACCTGTGACCATGGTAACCAAGGACACACCTACTGTGACAGTCACTGGTAACCACGGACACCTCTCCTGTGACCGTGGCTACCAGGGACACGCACATATGACAGTCGGTGGTAACCAGGGACACGCATCTCTGGCAGTCAGTGGTAACCAGGGAAACCCACCTGCGACCATGTTAACCAAGGACACCCCTCCTGTGACAGTCAGTGGTAACCAGGGACACACCTCCTGTGCCAGTGGTAACCAAGGACACCCCTCCTGTGACAATGGTACCCAGGGAGAGCCCTCCTGTGACAGTCGGTGGTAACCAGGGAAAACCACCTGCGACCATGGTAACCAAGGACACCCCTCCTGTGACAGTCAGTGGCAACCAGGGACACACCTCCTGTGCCAGTGGTAACCAAGGACACCCCTCCTGTGACAATGGTACCCAGGGACAGCCCTCCTGTGACACTCGGTGGTAACCAGGGAAAACCACCTGTGACCATGGTAACCAAGGACACCCCTACCCACAGTCACTGGTAACCAAGGACACCTCTCCTGTGACCGTGGTTACCAGGACACGCACATATGACAGTCGGTGGTAACCAGGGACACGCATTTCTGACAGTCAGTGGTAACCAGGGAAACCCACCTGCGACCATGGTAACCAAGGACACCCCTCCTGTGACAGTCAGTGGTAACCAGGGACACACCTCCTGTGCTAGTGGTAACCAAGGACACCCCTCCTGTCACAATGGTACCCAGGGACAGCCCTCCTGTGACAGTCAGTGGTAACCATGTACACTCACCTGTGACAGTTGATGGTAACCAGGGAAACCCACCTGTGACATTCACAGTGCCCAGGGACACCGGCCTGTGACAGTCGGTGGTAACCAGGGAGACGCATCTCTGACAGTCGGTGGTAACCAGGGAAACCCACCTGTGACCATGGTAACCAAGGACAACCCTCTGTGACAATGGTACCCAGGGACAGCCCTCCTGTGACAGTCGGTGGTAACCAGGGAAACACACCTGTGACCATGGTAACCAAGGACACCCGTACCCACAGTCACTGGTAACCAAGGACACCTCTAATGTGACCGTGGTTATCAGGGAGACGCATCTCTGACAGTCGGTGGTAACCAGGGAAACCCACCTGTGACATTCACAGTGCCCAGGGACACCGGCCTGTGACAGTCGGTGGTAATCAGGGACACGCATCTCTGACAGTCGGTGGTAACCAGGGAAACCCACCTGTGACCATGGTAACCAAGGACACACCTACTGTGACAGTCACTTGTAACCACGGACACCTCTCCTGTGACCGTGGCTACCAGGGACACGCACATATGACAGTCGGTGGTAACCAGGGACATGCATTTCTGACAGTCAGTGGTAAACAGGGAAACCCACCTGAGAACATGTTAACCAAGGACACCCCTCCTGTGACAGTCAGTGGTAACCAGGGCACACCTCCTGTGCCAGTGGTAACCAAGGACACCCCTCCTGTGACAATGGTACCCAGGGACAGCCCTCCTGTGACAGTCGGTGGTAACCAGGGAAAACCACCTGTGACCTTGGTAACCAAGGACACCCCTACCCACAGTCACTCGTAACCAAGGACACCTCTCCTGTGACCGTGGTTACCAGGACACGCACATATGACAGTCGGTGGTAACCAGGGACACGCATCTCTGACAGTCAGTGGTAACCAGGGAAACCCACCTGCGACAATGGTAACCAAGGACACCCCTCCTGTGACAGTCAGTGGTAACCAGGGACACACCTCCTGTGCCAGTGGTAACCAAGGATACCCCTCCTGTGACAATGGTACCCAGGGAGAGCCCTCCTGTGACAGTCGGTGGTAACCAGGGAAAACCACCTGCGACCATGGTAACCAAGGACACCCCTCCTGTGACAGTCAGTGGTAACCAGGGACACACCTCCTGTGCCAGTGGTAACCAAGGACACCCCTCCTGTGACAATGGTACCCAGGGACAGCCCTCCTGTGACACTCGGTGGTAACCAGGGAAAACCACCTGTGACCATGGTAACCAAGGACACCCCTACCCACAGTCACTGGTAACCAAGGACACCTCTCCTGTGACCGTGGTTACCAGGACACGCACATATGACAGTCGGTGGTAACCAGGGACACGCATTTCTGACAGTCAGTGGTAACCAGGGAAACCCACCTGCGACCATGGTAACCAAGGACACCCCTCCTGTGACAGTCAGTGGTAACCAGGGACACACCTCCTGTGCTAGTGGTAACCAAGGACACCCCTCCTGTCACAATGGTACCCAGGGACAGCCCTCCTGTGACAGTCAGTGGTAACCATGTACACTCACCTGTGACAGTTGATGGTAACCAGGGAAACCCACCTGTGTCATTCACAGTGCCCAGGGACACCGGCCTGTGACAGTCGGTGGTAACCAGGGAGACGCATCTCTGACAGTCGGTGGTAACCAGGGAAACCCACCTGTGACCATGGTAACCAAGGACACCCCTCTGTGACAATGGTACCCAGGGACAGCCCTCCTGTGACAGTCGGTGGTAACCAGGGAAACACACCTGTGACCATGGTAACCAAGGACAACCGTACCCACAGTCACTGGTAACCAAGGACACCTCTCATGTGACCGTGGTTATCAGGGAGACGCATCTCTGACAGTCGGTGGTAACCAGGGAAACCCACCTGTGACATTCACAGTGCCCAGGGACACCGGCCTGTGACAGTCGGTGGTAATCAGGGACACGCATCTCTGACAGTCGGTGGTAACCAGGGAAACCCACCTGTGACCATGGTAACCAAGGACACACCTACTGTGACAGTCACTTGTAACCACGGACACCTCTCCTGTGACCGTGGCTACCAGGGACACGCACATATGACAGTCGGTGGTAACCAGGGACATGCATCTCTGACAGTCAGTGGTAAACAGGGAAACCCACCTGCGAACATGTTAACCAAGGACACCCCTCCTGTGACAGTCAGTGGTAACCAGGGCACACCTCCTGTGCCAGTGGTAACCAAGGACACCCCTCCTGTGACAATGGTACCCAGGGACAGCCCTCCTGTGACAGTCGGTGGTAACCAGGGAAAACCACCTGTGACCTTGGTAACCAAGGACACCCCTACCCACAGTCACTCGTAACCAAGGACACCTCTCCTGTGACCGTGGTTACCAGGACACGCACATATGACAGTCGGTGGTAACCAGGGACACGCATCTCTGACAGTCAGTGGTAACCAGGGAAACCCACCTGCGACAATGGTAACCAAGGACACCCCTCCTGTGACAGTCATTGGTAACCAGGGACACACCTCCTGTGCCAGTTGTAACCAAGGACACCCCTCCTGTGACAATGGTACCCAGGGACGGCCCTCCTGTGACAGTCGGTGGTAACCAGGGAAAACCACCTGTGACCATGGTAACCAAGGACACCCCTACCCACAGTCACTGGTAACCAAGGACACCTCTCCTGTGACCGTGGTTATCAGGGAGACGCATCTCTGACAGTCGGGGGTAACCAGGGAAACCCACCTGTGACCATGGTAACCAAGGACACCCCTCCTGTGACAATGGTACCCAGGGACAGCCCTCCTGTGACAGTCGGTGGTAACCAGGGAAACCCACCTGTGACCATGGTAACCAAGGACAACCCTCTGTGACAATGGTACCCAGGGACAGCCCTCCTGTGACAGTCGGTGGTAACCAGGGAAACACACCTGTGACCATGGTAACCAAGGACACCCGTACTCACAGTCACTGGTAACCAAGGACACATCTCCTGTGACCGTGGTTATCAGGGAGACGCATCTCTGACAGTCGGTGGTAACCAGGGAAACCCACCTGTGACCATGGTAACCAAGGACACCCCTCCTGTGACAATGGTACCCAGGGACAGCCCTCCTGTAACAGTCGGTGGTAACCAGGGAAACCCACCTGTGACCATGGTAACCAAGGACACCCCTCCTGTGACAATGGTACCCAGGGACAGCCGTCCTGTGACAGTCGGTGGTAACCAGGGAAACCCACCTGTGACATTCACAGTGCCCAGGGACACCGGCCTGTGACAGTCGGTGGTAATCAGGGACACGCATCTCTGACAGTCGGTGGTAACCAGGGAAACCCACCTGTGACCATGGTAACCAAGGACACACCTACTGTGCCAGTCAATGGTAACCACGGACACTTCTCCTGTGACCGTGGCTACCAGGGACACGCACATATGACAGTCGGTGGTAACCAGGGACACGCATTTCTGACAGTCCGTGGTAACCAGGGAAACCCACCTGGGACCATGTTAACCAAGGACACCCCTCCTGTGACAGTCAGTGGTAACCAGAGACACACCTCCTGTGCCAGTGGTAACCAAGGACACCCCTCCTGTGACAATGGTACCCAGGGACAGCCCTCCTGTGACAGTCGGTGGTAACCAGGGAAAACCACCTGTGACCATGGTAACCAAGGACACCCCTACCCACAGTCACTCGTAACCAAGGACACCTCTCCTGTGACCGTGATTACCAGGACACGCACATATGACAGTCGGTGGTAACCAGGGACACGCATCTCTATCAGTCAGTGGTAACCAGGGAAACCCACCTGCGACCATGGTAACCAAGGACACCCCTCCTGTGACAGTCAGTGGTAACCAGGGACACACCTCCTGTGCCAGTGGTAACCAAGGACACCCCTCCTGTGAAAATGGTACCCAGGGACAGCCCTCCTGTGACAGTCGGTGGTAACCAGGGAAAACCACCTGTGACCATGGTAACCAAGGACACCCCTACCCACAGTCACTGGTAACCAAGGACACCTCTCCTGTGACCGTGGTTACCAGGACACGCACATATGACAGTCGGTGGTAACCAGGGACACGCATTTCTGACAGTCAGTGGTAACCAGGGAAACCCACCTGCGATCATGTTAACCAAGGACAGCCCTCCTGTGACAGTCAGTGGTAACCAGGCAAACACCTCCTTTGCCAGTGGTAACCAAGGACACCCCTCCTGTCACAATGGTACCCAGGGACAGCCCTCCTGTGACAGTCAGTGGTAACCATGTACACTCACCTGTGACAGTCGGTGGTAACCAGGGAAACCCACCTGTGACATTCACAGTGCCCAGGGACACCGGCCTGTGACAGTCGGTGGTAACCAGGGAGACGCATCTCTGACAGTCGGTGGTAACCAGGGAAACCCACCTGTGACCATGGTAACCAAGGACACCCCTCCTGTGACAATGGTACCCAGGGACAGCCCTCCTGTGACAGTCGGTGGTAACCAGGGAAACCCACCTGTGACCATCGTAACCAAGGACACCCCTCTGTGACAATGGTACCCAGGGACAGCCCTCCTGTGACAGTCGGTGGTAACCAGGGAAACACACCTGTGACCATGGTAACCAAGGACCCCCGTACCCACAGTCACTGGTAACCAAGGACACCTCTCCTGTGACCGTGGTTATCAGGGAGACGCATCTCTGACAGTCGGTGGTAACCAGGGAAACCCACCTGTGACCATGGTAACCAAGGACACCCCTCCTGTGACAATGGTACCCAGGGACAGCCCTCCTGTGACAGTCGGTGGTAACCAGGGAAACCCACCTGTGACCATGTTAACCAAGGACACCCCTCCTGTGACAGTCAGTGGTAACCAGGGACACACCTCCTGTGCCAGTGGTAACCAAGGACACCCCTCCTGTGACAATGGTACCCAGGGACAGCCCTCCTGTGACAGTCGGTGGTAACCAGGGAAAACCACCTGTGACCATGGTAACCAAGGAAACCCCTCCTGTGACAATGGTACCCAGGGACAGCCGTCCTGTGACAGTCGGTGGTAACCAGGGAAACCCACCTGTGACATTCACAGTGCCCAGGGACACCGGCCTGTGACAGTCGGTGGTAATCAGGGACACGCATCTCTGACAGTCGGTGGTAACCAGGGAAACCCACCTGTGACCATGGTAACCAAGGACACACCTACTGTGACAGTCACTGGTAACCACGGACACCTCTCCTGTGACCGTGGCTACCAGGGACACGCACATATGACAGTCGGTGGTAACCAGGGACACGCATCTCTGACAGTCAGTGGTAACCAGGGAAACCCACCTGCGACCATGTTAACCAAGGATACCCCTCCTGTGACAGTCAGTGGTAACCAGGGACACACCTCCTGTGCCAGTGGTAACCAAGGACACCCCTCCTGTGACAATGGTACCCAGGGACAGCCCTCCTGTGACAGTCGGTGGTAACCAGGGAAAACCACCTGCGACCATGGTAACCAAGGACATCCCTCCTGTGACAGTCAGTGGTAACCAGGGACACACCTCCTGTGCCAGTGGTAACCAAGGACACCCCTCCTGTGACAATGGTACCCAGGGACAGCCCTCCTGTGACAGTCGGTGGTAACCAAGGAAAACCACCTGTGACCATGGTAACCAAGGACACCCCTACCCACAGTCACTGGTAACCAAGGACACCTCTCCTGTGACCGTGGTTACCAGGACACGCACATATGACAGTCGGTGGTAACCAGGGACACGCATTTCTGACAGTCAGTGGTAACCAGGGAAACCCACCTGCGACCATGGTAACCAAGGACACCCCTCCTGTGACAGTCAGTGGTAACCAGGGACACACCTCCTGTGCTAGTGGTAACCAAGGACACCCCTCCTGTCACAATGGTACCCAGGGACAGCCCTCCTGTGACAGTCAGTGGTAACCATGTACACTCACCTGTGACAGTTGGTGGTAACCAGGGAAACCCACCTGTGACATTCACAGTGCCCACGGACACCGGCCTGTGACAGTCGGTGGTAACCAGGGAGACGCATCTCTGACAGTCGTTAGTAACCAGGGAAACCCACCTGTGACCATGGTAACCAAGGACACCCCTCTGTGACAATGGTACCCAGGGACAGCCCTCCTGTGACAGTCGGTGGTAACCAGGGAAACCCACCTGTGACCATGGTAACCAAGGACACACCTACTGTGACAGTCACTTGTAACCACGGACACCTCTCCTGTGACCGTGGCTACCAGGGACACGCACATATGACAGTCGGTGGTAACCAGGGACATGCATCTCTGACAGTCAGTGGTAACTAGGGAAACCCACCTGCGACCATGTTAGCCAAGGACACCCCTCCTGTGACAGTCATTGGTAACCAGGGACACATCTCCTGTGCCAGTGGTAACCAAGGACACCCCTCCTGTGACAATGGTACCCAGGGACAGCCCTCCTGTGACAGTCGGTGGTAACCAGGGAAAACCACCTGTGACCATGGTAACCAAGGACACCCCTACCCACAGTCACTCGTAACCAAGGACACCTCTCCTGTGACCGTGGTTACCAGGACACGCACATATGACAGTCGGTGGTAACCAGGGACACGCATCTCTGACAGTCAGTGGTAACCAGGGAAACCCACCTGCGACCATGGTAACCAAGGACACCCCTCCTGTGACAGTCATTGGTAACCAGGGACACACCTCCTGTGCCAGTGGTAACCAAGGACTCCCCTCCTGTGACAATGGTACCCAGCGACGGCCCTCCTGTGACAGTCGGTGGTAACCAGGGAAAACCACCTGTGACCATGGTAACCAAGGACACCCCTACCCACAGTCACTGGTAACCAAGGACACCTCTCCTGTGACCGTGGTTATCAGGGAGACGCATCTCTGACAGTCGGGGGTAACCAGGGAAACCCACCTGCGATCATGTTAACCAAGGACACCCCTCCTGTGACAGTCAGTGGTAACCAGGCAAACACCTCCTTTGCCAGTGGTAACCAAGGACACCCCTCCTGTCACAATGGTACCCAGGGACAGCCCTCCTGTGACAGTCAGTGGTAACCATGTACACTCACCTGTGACAGTCGGTGGTAACCAGGGAAACCCACCTGTGACATTCACAGTGCCCAGGGACACCGGCCTGTGACAGTCGGTGGTAACCAGGGAGACGCATCTCTGACAGTCGGTGGTAACCAGGGAAACCCACCTGTGACCATGGTAACCAAGGACACCCCTCCTGTGACAATGGGACCCAGGGACATCCCTCCTGTGACAGTCGGTGGTAACCAGGGAAACACACCTGTGACCATGGTAACCAAGGACACCCCTACCCACAGTCACTGGTAACCAAGGACACCTCTCCTGTGACCGTGGTTACCAGGACACGCACATATGACAGTCGGTGGTAACCAGGGACACGCATTTCTGACAGTCAGTGGTAACCAGGGACACACCTCCTGTGCCAGTGGTAAACAAGGACACCCCTCCTGTCACAATGGTACCCAGGGACAGCCCTCCTGTGACAGTCAGTGGTAACCATGTACACTCACCTGTGACAGTCGGTGGTAACCAGGGAAACCCACCTGTGACATTCACATTTCCCAGGGACACCGGCCTGTGACAGTCGGTGGTAACCAGGGACACGCATCTCTGACAGTCGGTGGTAACCAGGGAAACCCACCTTTCGCCATGGAAACCAAGGACCCACCTACTGTGACAGTCACTGCTAACCACGGACACCTCTCCTGTGACCGTGGTTACCAGGGACACGCATATATGACAGTCGGTGGTAACCAGGGACACGCATCTCTGACAGTCGGTGGTAACCAGGGAAACCCACCTGCGACCATGGTAACCAAGGACACCCCTCCTGTGACAGTCAGTGGTAACCAGGGACACACCTCCTGTGCCAGTGGTAACCAAGGACACCCCTCCTGTCACAATGGTACCCAGGGACAGCCCTCCTGTGACAGTCGGTGGTAACCAGGGAAACCCACCTGTGACCATGGTAACCAAGGACACCCCTCCTGTGACAATGGTACCCAGGGACAGCCGTCCTGTGACAGTCGGTGGTAACCAGGGAAACCCACCTGTGACATTCACAGTGCCCAGGGACACCGGCCTGTGACAGTCGGTGGTAATCAGGGACACGCATCTCTGACAGTCGGTGGTAACCAGGGAAACCCACCTGTGACCATGGTAACCAAGGACACACCTACTGTGACAGTCACTGGTAACCACGGACACCTCTCCTGTGACCGTGGCTACCAGGGACACGCACATATGACAGTCGGTGGTAACCAGGGACACGCATCTCTGACAGTCAGTGGTAACCAGGGAAACCCACCTGCGACCATGTTAACCAAGGACACCCCTCCTGTGACAGTCAGTGGTAACCAGGGACACACCTCCTGTGCCAGTGGTAACCAAGGACACCCCTCCTGTGACAATGGTACCCAGGGAGAGCCCTCCTGTGACAGTCGGTGGTAACCAGGGAAAACCACCTGCGACCATGGTAACCAAGGACACCCCTCCTGTGACAGTCAGTGGTAACCAGGGACACACCTCCTGTGCCAGTGGTAACCAAGGACACCCCTCCTGTGACAATGGTACCCAGGGACAGCCCTCCTGTGACACTCGGTGGTAACCAGGGAAAACCACCTGTGACCATGGTAACCAAGGACACCCCTACCCACAGTCACTGGTAACCAAGGACACCTCTCCTGTGACCGTGGTTACCAGGACACGCACATATGACAGTCGGTGGTAACCAGGGACACGCATTTCTGACAGTCAGTGGTAACCAGGGAAACCCACCTGCGACCATGGTAACCAAGGACACCCCTCCTGTGACAGTCAGTGGTAACCAGGGACACACCTCCTGTGCCAGTGGTAACCAAGGACACCCCTCCTGTGACAATGGTACCCAGGGAGAGCCCTCCTGTGACAGTCGGTGGTAACCAGGGACACACATCCTGTGCTAGTGGTAACCAAGGACACCCCTCCTGTCACAATGGTACCCAGGGACAGCCCTCCTGTGACAGTCAGTGGTAACCATGTACACTCACCTGTGACAGTTGGTGGTAACCAGGGAAACCCACCTGTGACATTCACAGTGCCCAGGGACACCGGCCTGTGACAGTCGGTGGTAACCAGGGAGACGCATCTCTGACAGTCGGTGGTAACCAGGGAAACCCACCTGTGACCATGGTAACCAAGGACACCCCTCCTGTGACAATGGTACCCAGGGACAGCCGTCCTGTGACAGTCGGTGGTAACCATGTACACTCACCTGTGACAGTTGGTGGTAACCAGGGAAACCCACCTGTGACATTCACAGTGCCCAGGGACACCGGCCTGTGACAGTCGGTGGTAACCAGGGAGACGCATCTCTGACAGTCGGTGGTAACCAGGGAAACCCACCTGTGACCATGGTAACCAAGGACACCCCTCTGTGACAATGGTACCCAGGGACAGCCCTCCTGTGACAGTCGGTGGTAACCAGGGAAACCCACCTGTGACCATGGTAACCAAGGACACCCCTCTGTGACAATGGTACCCAGGGACAGCCCTCCTGTGACAGTCGGTGGTAACCAGGGAAACACACCTGTGACCATGGTAACCAAGGACACCCGTACCCACAGTCACTGGTAACCAAGGACACCTCTCATGTGACCGTGGTTATCAGGGAGACGCATCTCTGACAGTCGGTGGTAACCAGGGAAACCCACCTGTGACATTCACAGTGCCCAGGGACACCGGCCTGTGACAGTCGGTGGTAATCAGGGACACGCATCTCTGACAGTCGGTGGTAACCAGGGAAACCCACCTGTGACCATGGTAACCAAGGACACACCTACTGTGACAGTCACTTGTAACCACGGACACCTCTCCTGTGACCGTGGCTACCAGGGACACGCACATATGACAGTCGGTGGTAACCAGGGACATGCATCTCTGACAGTCAGTGGTAAACAGGGAAACCCACCTGCGAACATGTTAACCAAGGACACCCCTCCTGTGACAGTCAGTGGTAACCAGGGCACACCTCCTGTGCCAGTGGTAACCAAGGACACCCCTCCTGTGACAATGGTACCCAGGGACAGCCCTCCTGTGACAGTCGGTGGTAACCAGGGAAAACCACCTGTGACCTTGGTAACCAAGGACACCCCTACCCACAGTCACTCGTAACCAAGGACACCTCTCCTGTGACCGTGGTTACCAGGACACGCACATATGACAGTCGGTGGTAACCAGGGACACGCATCTCTGACAGTCAGTGGTAACCAGGGAAACCCACCTGCGACAATGGTAACCAAGGACACCCCTCCTGTGACAGTCAGTGGTAACCAGGGACACACCTCCTGTGCCAGTGGTAACCAAGGACACCCCTCCTGTGACAATGGTACCCAGGGAGAGCCCTCCTGTGACAGTCGGTGGTAACCAGGGAAAACCACCTGCGACCATGGTAACCAAGGACACCCCTCCTGTGACAGTCAGTGGTAACCAGGGACACACCTCCTGTGCCAGTGGTAACCAAGGACACCCCTCCTGTGACAATGGTACCCAGGGACAGCCCTCCTGTGACACTCGGTGGTAACCAGGGAAAACCACCTGTGACCATGGTAACCAAGGACACCCCTACCCACAGTCACTGGTAACCAAGGACACCTCTCCTGTGACCGTGGTTACCAGGACACGCACATATGACAGTCGGTGGTAACCAGGGACACGCATTTCTGACAGTCAGTGTTAACCAGGGAAACCCACCTGCGACCATGGTAACCAAGGACACCCCTCCTGTGACAGTCAGTGGTAACCAGGGACACACCTCCTGTGCCAGTGGTAAACAAGGACACCCCTCCTGTCACAATGGTACCCAGGGACAGCCCTCCTGTGACAGTCAGTGGTAAACATGTACACTCACCTGTGACAGTCGGTGGTAACCAGGGAAACCCACCTGTGACATTCACATTTCCCAGGGACACCGGCCTGTGACAGTCGGTGGTAACCAGGGACACGCATCTCTGACAGTCGGTGGTAACCAGGGAAACCCACCTGTCGCCATGGAAACCAAGGACCCACCTACTGTGACAGTCACTGCTAACCACGGACACCTCTCCTGTGACCGTGGTTACCAGGGACACGCATATATGACAGTCGGTGGTAACCAGGGACACGCATCTCTGACAGTCAGTGGTAACCAGGGAAACCCACCTGCGACCATGGTAACCAAGGACACCCCTCCTGTGACAGTCAGTGGTAACCAGGGACACACCTCCTGTGCCAGTGGTAACCAAGGACACCCCTCCTGTCACAATGGTACCCAGGGACAGCCCTCCTGTGACAGTCGGTGGTAACCAGGGAAACCCACCTGTGACCATGGTAACCAAGGACACCCCTCCTGTGACAATGGTACCCAGGGACAGCCGTCCTGTGACAGTCGGTGGTAACCAGGGAAACCCACCTGTGACATTCACAGTGCCCAGGGACACCGGCCTGTGACAGTCGGTGGTAATCAGGGACACGCATCTCTGACAGTCGGTGGTAACCAGGGAAACCCACCTGTGACCATGGTAACCAAGGACACACCTACTGTGACAGTCACTGGTAACCACGGACACCTCTCCTGTGACCGTGGCTACCAGGGACACGCACATATGACAGTCGGTGGTAACCAGGGACACGCATCTCTGACAGTCAGTGGTAACCAGGGAAACCCACCTGCGACCATGTTAACCAAGGACACCCCTCCTGTGACAGTCAGTGGTAACCAGGGACACACCTCCTGTGCCAGTGGTAACCAAGGACACCCCTCCTGTGACAATGGTACCCAGGGAGAGCCCTCCTGTGACAGTCGGTGGTAACCAGGGAAAACCACCTGCGACCATGGTAACCAAGGACACCCCTCCTGTGACAGTCAGTGGTAACCAGGGACACACCTCCTGTGCCAGTGGTAACCAAGGACACCCCTCCTGTGACAATGGTACCCAGGGACAGCCCTCCTGTGACACTCGGTGGTAACCAGGGAAAACCACCTGTGACCATGGTAACCAAGGACACCCCTACCCACAGTCACTGGTAACCAAGGACACCTCTCCTGTGACCGTGGTTACCAGGACACGCACATATGACAGTCGGTGGTAACCAGGGACACGCATTTCTGACAGTCAGTGGTAACCAGGGAAACCCACCTGCGACCATGGTAACCAAGGACACCCCTCCTGTGACAGTCAGTGGTAACCAGGGACACACCTCCTGTGCTAGTGGTAACCAAGGACACCCCTCCTGTCACAATGGTACCCAGGGACAGCCCTCCTGTGACAGTCAGTGGTAACCATGTACACTCACCTATGACAGTTGATGGTAACCAGGGAAACCCACCTGTGACATTCACAGTGCCCAGGGACACCGGCCTGTGACAGTCGGTGGTAACCAGGGAGACGCATCTCTGACAGTCGGTGGTAACCAGGGAAACCCACCTGTGACCATGGTAACCAAGGACACCCCTCTGTGACAATGGTACCCAGGGACAGCCCTCCTGTGACAGTCGGTGGTAACCAGGGAAACACACCTGTGACCATGGTAACCAAGGACACCCGTACCCACAGTCACTGGTAACCAAGGACACCTCTCATGTGACCGTGGTTATCAGGGAGACGCATCTCTGACAGTCGGTGGTAACCAGGGAAACCCACCTGTGACATTCACAGTGCCCAGGGACACCGGCCTGTGACAGTCGGTGGTAATCAGGGACACGCATCTCTGACAGTCGGTGGTAACCAGGGAAACCCACCTGTGACCATGGTAACCAAGGACACACCTACTGTGACAGTCACTTGTAACCACGGACACCTCTCCTGTGACCGTGGCTACCAGGGACACGCACATATGACAGTCGGTGGTAACCAGGGACATGCATCTCTGACAGTCAGTGGTAAACAGGGAAACCCACCTGCGAACATGTTAACCAAGGACACCCCTCCTGTGACAGTCAGTGGTAACCAGGGCACACCTCCTGTGCCAGTGGTAACCAAGGACACCCCTCCTGTGACAATGGTACCCAGGGACAGCCCTCCTGTGACAGTCGGTGGTAACCAGGGAAAACCACCTGTGACCTTGGTAACCAAGGACACCCCTACCCACAGTCACTCGTAACCAAGGACACCTCTCCTGTGACCGTGGTTACCAGGACACGCACATATGACAGTCGGTGGTAACCAGGGACACGCATCTCTGACAGTCAGTGGTAACCAGGGAAACCCACCTGCGACAATGGTAACCAAGGACACCCCTCCTGTGACAGTCAGTGGTAACCAGGGACACACCTCCTGTGCCAGTGGTAACCAAGGACACCCCTCCTGTGACAATGGTACCCAGGGAGAGCCCTCCTGTGACAGTCGGTGGTAACCAGGGAAAACCACCTGCGACCATGGTAACCAAGGACACCCCTCCTGTGACAGTCAGTGGTAACCAGGGACACACCTCCTGTGCCAGTGGTAACCAAGGACACCCCTCCTGTGACAATGGTACCCAGGGACGGCCCTCCTGTGACAGTCGGTGGTAACCAGGGAAAACCACCTGTGACCATGGTAACCAAGGACACCCCTACCCACAGTCACTGGTAACCAAGGACACCTCTCCTGTGACCGTGGTTATCAGGGAGACGCATCTCTGACAGTCGGGGGTAACCAGGGAAACCCACCTGTGACCATGGTAACCAAGGACACCCCTCCTGTGACAATGGTACCCAGGGACAGCCCTCCTGTGACAGTCGGTGGTAACCAGGGAAACCCACCTGTGACCATGGTAACCAAGGACAACCCTCTGTGACAATGGTACCCAGGGACAGCCCTCCTGTGACAGTCGGTGGTAACCAGGGAAACACACCTGTGACCATGGTAACCAAGGACACCCGTACCCACAGTCACTGGTAACCAAGGACACATCTCCTGTGACCGTGGTTATCAGGGAGACGCATCTCTGACAGTCGGTGGTAACCAGGTAAACCCACCTGTGACCATGGTAACCAAGGACACCCCTCCTGTGACAATGGTACCCAGGGACAGCGTAACCAGGGAAACCCACCTGTGACCATGGTAACCAAGGACACCCCTCCTGTGACAATGGTACCCAGGGACAGCCCTCCTGTGACAGTCGGTGGTAACCAGGGAAACCCACCTGCGACCATGTTAACCAAGGACACCCCTCCTGTGACAGTCAGTGGTAACCAGGGACACACCTCCTGTGCCAGTGGTAACCAAGGACACCCCTCCTGTGACAATGGTACCCAGGGACAGCCCTCCTGTGACAGTCGGTGGTAACCAGGGAAAACCACCTGTGACCATGGTAACCAAGGAAACCCCTCCTGTGACAATGGTACCCAGGGACAGCCGTCCTGTGACAGTCGGTGGTAACCAGGGAAACCCACCTGTGACATTCACAGTGCCCAGGGACACCGGCCTGTGACAGTCGGTGGTAATCAGGGACACGCATCTCTGACAGTCGGTGGTAACCAGGGAAACCCACCTGTGACCATGGTAACCAAGGACACACCTACTGTGACAGTCACTGGTAACCACGGACACCTCTCCTGTGACCGTGGCTACCAGGGACACGCACATATGACAGTCGGTGGTAACCAGGGACACGCATCTCTGACAGTCAGTGGTAACCAGGGAAACCCACCTGCGACCATGTTAACCAAGGACACCCCTCCTGTGACAGTCAGTGGTAACCAGGGACACACCTCCTGTGCCAGTGGTAACCAAGGACACCCCTCCTGTGACAATGGTACCCAGGGACAGCCCTCCTGTGACAGTCGGTGGTAACCAGGGAAAACCACCTGCGACCATGGTAACCAAGGACAGCCCTCCTGTGACAGTCAGTGGTAACCAGGGACACACCTCCTGTGCCAGTGGTAACCAAGGACACCCCTCCTGTGACAATGGTACCCAGGGACAGCCCTCCTGTGACAGTCGGTGGTAACCAGGGAAAACCACCTGTGACCATGGTAACCAAGGACACCCCTACCCACAGTCACTGGTAACCAAGGACACCTCTCCTGTGACCGTGGTTACCAGGACACGCACATATGACAGTCGGTGGTAACCAGGGACACGCATTTCTGACAGTCAATGGTAACCAGGGAAACCCACCTGCGACCATGGTAACCAAGGACACCCCTCCTGTGACAGTCAGTGGTAACCAGGGACACACCTCCTGTGCTAGTGGTAACCAAGGACACCCCTCCTGTCACAATGGTACCCAGGGACAGCCCTCCTGTGACAGTCAGTGGTAACCATGTACACTCACCTGTGACAGTTGGTGGTAACCAGGGAAACCCACCTGTGACATTCACAGTGCCCACGGACACCGGCCTGTGACAGTCGGTGGTAACCAGGGAGACGCATCTCTGACAGTCGGTGGTAACCAGGGAAACCCACCTGTGACCATGGTAACCAAGGACACCCCTCTGTGACAATGGTACCCAGGGACAGCCCTCCTGTGACAGTCGGTGGTAACCAGGGAAACACACCTGTGACCATGGTAACCAAGGACACCCGTACCCACAGTCACTGGTAACCAAGGACACCTCTCATGTGACCGTGGTTATCAGGGAGACGCATCTCTGACAGTCGGTGGTAACCAGGGAAACCCACCTGTGACATTCACAGTGCCCAGGGACACCGGCCTGTGACAGTCGGTGGTAATCAGGGACACGCATCTCTGACAGTCGGTGGTAACCAGGGAAACCCACCTGTGACCATGGTAACCAAGGACACACCTACTGTGACAGTCACTTGTAACCACGGACACCTCTCCTGTGACCGTGGCTACCAGGGACACGCACATATGACAGTCGGTGGTAACCAGGGACATGCATCTCTGACAGTCAGTGGTAACCAGGGACACACCTCCTGTGCCAGTGGTAAACAAGGACACCCCTCCTGTCACAATGGTACCCAGGGACAGCCCTCCTGTGACAGTCAGTGGTAACCATGTACACTCACCTGTGACAGTCGGTGGTAACCAGGGAAACCCACCTGTGACATTCACATTTCCCAGGGACACCGGCCTGTGACAGTCGGTGGTAACCTGGGACACGCATCTCTGACAGTCGGTGGTAACCAGGGAAACCCACCTGTCGCCATGGAAACCAAGGACCCACCTACTGTGACAGTCACTGCTAACCACGGACACCTCTCCTGTGACCGTGGTTACCAGGGACACGCATATATGACAGTCGGTGGTAACCAGGGACACGCATCTCGGACAGTCAGTGGTAACCAGGGAAACCCACCTGCGACCATGGTAACCAAGGACACCCCTCCTGTGACAGTCAGTGGTAACCAGGGACACACCTCCTGTGCCAGTGGTAACCAAGGACACCCCTCCTGTCACAATGGTACCCAGGGACAGCCCTCCTGTGACAGTCGGTGGTAACCAGGGAAACCCACCTGTGACCATGGTAACCAAGGACACCCCTCCTGTGACAATGGTACCCAGGGACAGCCGTCCTGTGACAGTCGGTGGTAACCAGGGAAACCCACCTGTGACATTCACAGTGCCCAGGGACACCGGCCTGTGACAGTCGGTGGTAATCAGGGACACGCATCTCTGACAGTCGGTGGTAACCAGGGAAAACCACCTGTGACCATGGTAACCAAGGACCCCCCTACCCACAGTCACTCGTAACCAAGGACACCTCTCCTGTGACCGTGGTTACCAGGACACGCACATATGACAGTCGGTGTTAACCAGGGACACGCATCTCTGACAGTCAGTGGTAACCAGGGAAACCCACCTGCGACCATGGTAACCAAGGACACCCCTCCTGTGACAGTCATTGGTAACCAGGGACACACCTCCTGTGCCAGTGGTAACCAAGGACTCCCCTCCTGTGACAATGGTACCCAGGGACGGCCCTCCTGTGACAGTCGGTGGTAACCAGGGAAAACCACCTGTGACCATGGTAACCAAGGACACCCCTACCCACAGTCACTGGTAACCAAGGACACCTCTCCTGTGACCGTGGTTATCAGGGAGACGCATCTCTGACAGTCGGGGGTAACCAGGGAAACCCACCTGTGACCATGGTAACCAAGGACACCCCTCCTGTGACAATGGTACCCAGGGACAGCCCTCCTGTGACAGTCGGTGGTAACCAGGGAAACCCACCTGTGACCATGGTAACCAAGGACACCCCTCTGTGACAATGGTACCCAGGGACAGCCCTCCTGTGACAGTCGGTGGTAACCAGGGAAACCCACCTGTGACCATGGTAACCAAGGACACCCCTCCTGTGAGAATGGTACCCAGGGACAGCCCTCCTGTAACAGTCGGTGGTAACCAGGGAAACCCACCTGTGACCATGGTAACCAAGGACACCCCTCCTGTGACAATGGTACCCAGGGACAGCCGTCCTGTGACAGTCGGTGGTAACCAGGGAAACCCACCTGTGACATTCACAGTGCCCAGGGACACCGGCCTGTGACAGTCGGTGGTAATCAGGGACACGCATCTCTGACAGTCGGAGGTAACCAGGGAAACCCACCTGTGACCATGGTAACCAAGGACACACCTACTGTGCCAGTCAATGGTAACCACGGACACTTCTCCTGTGACCGTGGCTACCAGGGACACGCACATATGACAGTCGGTGGTAACCAGGGATACGCATTTCTGACAGTCAGTGGTAACCAGGGAAACCCACCTGCGACCATGGTAACCAAGGACACCCCTCCTGTGACAGTCAGTGGTAACCAGGGACACACCTCCTGTGCCAGTGGTAACCAAGGACACCCCTCCTGTGACAATGGTACCCAGGGACAGCCCTCCTGTGACAGTCGGTGGTAACCAGGGAAAACCACCTGTGACCATGGTAACCAAGGACACCCCTACCCACAGTCACTCGTAACCAAGGACACCTCTCCTGTGACCCTGATTACGAGGACACGCACATATGACAGTCGGTGGTAACCAGGGACACGCATCTCTATCAGTCAGTGGTAACCAGGGAAACCCACCTGCGACCATGGTAACCAAGGACACCCCTCCTGTGACAGTCAGTGGTAACCAGGGACACACCTCCTGTGCCAGTGGTAACCAAGGACACCCCTCCTGTGAAAATGGTACCCAGGGACAGCCCTCCTGTGACAGTCGGTGGTAACCAGGGAAAACCACCTGTGACCATGGTAACCAAGGATACCCCTACCCACAGTCACTGGTAACCAAGGACACCTCTCCTGTGAACGTGGTTACCAGGACACGCACATATGACAGTCGGTGGTAACCAGGGACACGCATTTCTGACAGTCAGTGGTAACCAGGGAAACCCACCTGCGACCATGGTAACCAAGGACACCCCTCCTGTGACAGTCAGTGGTAACCAGGGACACACCTCCTGTGCTAGTGGTAACCAAGGACACCCCTCCTGTCACAATGGTACCCAGGGACAGCCCTCCTGTGACAGTCAGTGGTAACCATGTACACTCACCTGTGACAGTTGGTGGTAACCAGGGAAACCCACCTGTGACATTCACAGTGCCCAGGGACACCGGCCTGTGACAGTCGGTGGTAACCAGGGAGACGCATCTCTGACAGTCGGTGGTAACCAGGGAAACCCACCTGTGACCATCGTAACCAAGGACACCCCTCTGTGACAATGGTACCCAGGGACAGCCCTCCTGTGACAGTCGGTGGTAACCAGGGAAACACACCTGTGACCATGGTAACCAAGGACACCCGTACCCACAGTCACTGGTAACCAAGGACACCTCTCCTGTGACCGTGGTTATCAGGGAGACGCATCTCTGACAGTCGGTGGTAACCAGGGAAACCCACCTGTGACCATGGTAACCAAGGACACCCCTCCTGTGACAATGGTACCCAGGGACAGCCCTCCTGTGACAGTCGGTGGTAACCAGGGAAACCCACCTGCGACCATGTTAACCAAGGACACCCCTCCTGTGACAGTCAGTGGTAACCAGGGACACACCTCCTGTGCCAGTGGTAACCAAGGACACCCCTCCTGTGACAATGGTACCCAGGGACAGCCCTCCTGTGACAGTCGGTGGTAACCAGGGAAAACCACCTGTGACCATGGTAACCAAGGAAACCCCTCCTGTGACAATGGTACCCAGGGACAGCCGTCCTGTGACAGTCGGTGGTAACCAGGGAAACCCACCTGTGACATTCACAGTGCCCAGGGACACCGGCCTGTGACAGTCGGTGGTAATCAGGGACACGCATCTCTGACAGTCGGTGGTAACCAGGGAAACCCACCTGTGACCATGGTAACCAAGGACACACCTACTGTGACAGTCACTGGTAACCACGGACACCTCTCCTGTGACCGTGGCTACCAGGGACACGCACATATGACAGTCGGTGGTAACCAGGGACACGCATCTCTGACAGTCAGTGGTAACCAGGGAAACCCACCTGCGACCATGTTAACCAAGGACACCCCTCCTGTGACAGTCAGTGGTAACCAGGGACACACCTCCTGTGCCAGTGGTAACCAAGGACACCCCTCCTGTGACAATGGTACCCAGGGACAGCCCTCCTGTGACAGTCGGTGGTAACCAGGGAAAACCACCTGCGACCATGGTAACCAAGGACAGCCCTCCTGTGACAGTCAGTGGTAACCAGGGACACACCTCCTGTGCCAGTGGTAACCAAGGACACCCCTCCTGTGACAATGGTACCCAGGGACAGCCCTCCTGTGACAGTCGGTGGTAACCAGGGAAAACCACCTGTGACCATGGTAACCAAGGACACCCCTACCCACAGTCACTGGTAACCAAGGACACCTCTCCTGTGACCGTGGTTACCAGGACACGCACATATGACAGTCGGTGGTAACCAGGGACACGCATTTCTGACAGTCAATGGTAACCAGGGAAACCCACCTGCGACCATGGTAACCAAGGACACCCCTCCTGTGACAGTCAGTGGTAACCAGGGACACACCTCCTGTGCTAGTGGTAACCAAGGACACCCCTCCTGTCACAATGGTACCCAGGGACAGCCCTCCTGTGACAGTCAGTGGTAACCATGTACACTCACCTGTGACAGTTGGTGGTAACCAGGGAAACCCACCTGTGACATTCACAGTGCCCACGGACACCGGCCTGTGACAGTCGGTGGTAACCAGGGAGACGCATCTCTGACAGTCGGTGGTAACCAGGGAAACCCACCTGTGACCATGGTAACCAAGGACACCCCTCTGTGACAATGGTACCCAGGGACAGCCCTCCTGTGACAGTCGGTGGTAACCAGGGAAACACACCTGTGACCATGGTAACCAAGGACACCCGTACCCACAGTCACTGGTAACCAAGGACACCTCTCATGTGACCGTGGTTATCAGGGAGACGCATCTCTGACAGTCGGTGGTAACCAGGGAAACCCACCTGTGACCATGGTAACCAAGGACACCCCTCCTGTGACAATGGTACCCAGGGACAGCCCTCCTGTAACAGTCGGTGGTAACCAGGGAAACCCACCTGTGACCATGGTAACCAAGGACACCCCTCCTGTGACAATGGTACCCAGGGACAGCCGTCCTGTGACAGTCGGTGGTAACCAGGGAAACCCACCTGTGACATTCACAGTGCCCAGGGACACCGGCCTGTGACAGTCGGTGGTAATCAGGGACACGCATCTCTGACAGTCGGTGGTAACCAGGGAAACCCACCTGTGACCATGGTAACCAAGGACACCCCTCCTGTGACAATGGTTTCCATGGACAGCTCTGCTGTGACAGTCAGTGGTAACCATGTACACTCAACTGTGACAGTCGGTGGTAACCAGGGAAACCCACCTGTGACATTCACAGTGCCCAGGGACACCTGCCTGTGACAGTCGGTGGTAACCAGGGACACGTATTTCTGACAGTCGGTGGTAACCAGGGAAACCAACCTGTGACCATGGTAACCAAGGACACCCCTCCTGTGACAATGGTATCCATGGACAGCCCTCCTGTGACAGTCGGTGGTAACGAGGGAAACCCACCTGTGACCATGGTAACCAAGGACACCCCTACCCACAGTCACTGGTAACCAAGGACACCTCTCCTGTGAACATGGTTACCAGGGACACGCATCTCTGACAGTCGGTGGTAACCAGGGAAACCCACCTGTGACCACGGTAACCAAGGACACCCCTCCTGTGACAATAGTACCCAGGGACAGCACTCCTGTGACAGTCGGTGGTAACCAGGGTAACCCACCTGTGACCATGGTAACCAAGGACACCCCTACCCACAGTCACTGGTAACCAAGGACACCTCTCCTGTGACCGTGGTTACCAGGACACGCACATATGACAGTCGGTGGTAACCAGGGACAGGCATTTCTGACAGTCAGTGGTAACCAGGGAAACCCACCTGCGATCACGGTAACCAAGGACACCCCTCCTGTGACAGTCAGTGGTAACCAAGCAAACACCTCCTGTGCCAGTGGTAACCAAGGACACCCCTCCTGTCACAATGGTACCCAGGGACAGCCCTCCTGTGACAGTCAGTGGTAACCATGTACACTCACCTGTGACAGTCGGTGGTAACCAGGGAAACCCACCTGTGACATTCACAGTGCCCAGGGACACCGGCCTGTGACAGTCGGTGGTAATCAGGGAGACGCATCTCTGACAGTCGGTGGTAACCAGGGAAACCCACCTGTGACCATGGTAACCAAGGACACCCCTCCTGTGACAATGGGACCCAGGGACAGCCCTCCTGTGACAGTCGGTGGTAACCAGGGAAAAACACCTGTGACCATGGTAACCAAGGACACACCTACTGTGACAGTCACTTGTAACCACGGACACCTCTCCTGTGACCGTGGCTACCAGGGACACGCACATATGACAGTCGGTGGTAACCAGGGACATGCATCTCTGACAGTCAGTGGTAACTAGGGAAACCCACCTTCGACCATGTTAGCCAAGGACACCCCTCCTGTGACAGTCAGTGGTAACCAGGGACACACCTCCTGTGCCAGTGGTAACCAAGGACACCCCTCCTGTGACAATGGTACCCAGGGACAGCCCTCCTGTGACAGTCGGTGGTAACCAGGGAAAACCACCTGTGACCATGGTAACCAAGGACACCCCTACCCACAGTCACTCGTAACCAAGGACACCTCTCCTGTGACCGTGGTTACCAGGACACGCACATATGACAGTCGGTGGTAACCAGGGACACGCATCTCTGACAGTCAGTGGTAACCAGGGAAACCCACCTGCGACCATGGTAACCAAGGACACCCCTCCTGTGACAGTCATTGGTAACCAGGGACACACCTCCTGTGCCAGTGGTAACCAAGGACTCCCCTCCTGTGACAATGGTACCCAGCGACGGCCCTCCTGTGACAGTCGGTGGTAACCAGGGAAAACCACCTGTGACCATGGTAACCAAGGACACCCCTACCCACAGTCACTGGTAACCAAGGACACCTCTCCTGTGACCGTGGTTATCAGGGAGACGCATCTCTGACAGTCGGGGGTAACCAGGGAAACCCACCTGCGATCATGTTAACCAAGGACACCCCTCCTGTGACAGTCAGTGGTAACCAGGCAAACACCTCCTTTGCCAGTGGTAACCAAGGACACCCCTCCTGTCACAATGGTACCCAGGGACAGCCCTCCTGTGACAGTCAGTGGTAACCATGTACACTCACCTGTGACAGTCGGTGGTAACCAGGGAAACCCACCTGTGACATTCACAGTGCCCAGGGACACCGGCCTGTGACAGTCGGTGGTAACCAGGGAGACGCATCTCTGACAGTCGGTGGTAACCAGGGAAACCCACCTGTGACCATGGTAACCAAGGACACCCCTCCTGTGACAATGGGACCCAGGGACATCCCTCCTGTGACAGTCGGTGGTAACCAGGGAAACACACCTGTGACCATGGTAACCAAGGACACCCCTACCCACAGTCACTGGTAACCAAGGACACCTCTCCTGTGACCGTGGTTACCAGGACACGCACATATGACAGTCGGTGGTAACCAGGGACACGCATTTCTGACAGTCAGTGGTAACCAGGGACACACCTCCTGTGCCAGTGGTAAACAAGGACACCCCTCCTGTCACAATGGTACCCAGGGACAGCCCTCCTGTGACAGTCAGTGGTAACCATGTACACTCACCTGTGACAGTCGGTGGTAACCAGGGAAACCCACCTGTGACATTCACATTTCCCAGGGACACCGGCCTGTGACAGTCGGTGGTAACCAGGGACACGCATCTCTGACAGTCGGTGGTAACCAGGGAAACCCACCTGTCGCCATGGAAACCAAGGACCCACCTACTGTGACAGTCACTGCTAACCACGGACACCTCTCCTGTGACCGTGGTTACCAGGGACACGCATATATGACAGTCGGTGGTAACCAGGGACACGCATCTCGGACAGTCAGTGGTAACCAGGGAAACCCACCTGCGACCATGGTAACCAAGGACACCCCTCCTGTGACAGTCAGTGGTAACCAGGGACACACCTCCTGTGCCAGTGGTAACCAAGGACACCCCTCCTGTCACAATGGTACCCAGGGACAGCCCTCCTGTGACAGTCGGTGGTAACCAGGGAAACCCACCTGTGACCATGGTAACCAAGGACACCCCTCCAGTGACAATGGTACCCAGGGACAGCCGTCCTGTGACAGTCGGTGGTAACCAGGGAAACCCACCTGTGACATTCACAGTGCCCAGGGACACCGGCCTGTGACAGTCGGTGGTAATCAGGGACACGCATCTCTGACAGTCGGTGGTAACCAGGGAAAACCACCTGTGACCATGGTAACCAAGGACACCCCTACCCACAGTCACTCGTAACCAAGGACACCTCTCCTGTGACCGTGGTTACCAGGACACGCACATATGACAGTCGGTGTTAACCAGGGACACGCATCTCTGACAGTCAGTGGTAACCAGGGAAACCCACCTGCGACCATGGTAACCAAGGACACCCCTCCTGTGACAGTCATTGGTAACCAGGGACACACCTCCTGTGCCAGTGGTAACCAAGGACTCCCCTCCTGTGACAATGGTACCCAGGGACGGCCCTCCTGTGACAGTCGGTGGTAACCAGGGAAAACCACCTGTGACCATGGTAACCAAGGACACCCCTACCCACAGTCACTGGTAACCAAGGACACCTCTCCTGTGACCGTGGTTATCAGGGAGACGCATCTCTGACAGTCGGGGGTAACCAGGGAAACCCACCTGTGACCATGGTAACCAAGGACACCCCTCCTGTGACAATGGTACCCAGGGACAGCCCTCCTGTGACAGTCGGTGGTAACCAGGGAAACCCACCTGTGACCATGGTAACCAAGGACACCCCTCTGAGACAATGGTACCCAGGGACAGCCCTCCTGTGACAGTCGGTGGTAACCAGGGAAACCCACCTGTGACCATGGTAACCAAGGACACCCCTCCTGTGAGAATGGTACCCAGGGACAGCCCTCCTGTAACAGTCGGTGGTAACCAGGGAAACCCACCTGTGACCATGGTAACCAAGGACACCCCTCCTGTGACAATGGTACCCAGGGACAGCCGTCCTGTGACAGTCGGTGGTAACCAGGGAAACCCACCTGTGACATTCACAGTGCCCAGGGACACCGGCCTGTGACAGTCGGTGGTAATCAGGGACACGCATCTCTGACAGTCGGAGGTAACCAGGGAAACCCAACTGTGACCATGGTAACCAAGGACACACCTACTGTGCCAGTCAATGGTAACCACGGACACTTCTCCTGTGACCGTGGCTACCAGGGACACGCACATATGACAGTCGGTGGTAACCAGGGATACGCATTTCTGACAGTCAGTGGTAACCAGGGAAACCCACCTGCGACCATGGTAACCAAGGACACCCCTCCTGTGACAGTCAGTGGTAACCAGGGACACACCTCCTGTGCCAGTGGTAACCAAGGACACCCCTCCTGTGACAATGGTACCCAGGGACAGCCCTCCTGTGACAGTCGGTGGTAACCAGGGAAAACCACCTGTGACCATGGTAACCAAGGACACCCCTACCCACAGTCACTCGTAACCAAGGACACCTCTCCTGTGACCCTGATTACGAGGACACGCACATATGACAGTCGGTGGTAAACAGGGACACGCATCTCTATCAGTCAGTGGTAACCAGGGAAACCCACCTGCGACCATGGTAACCAAGGACACCCCTCCTGTGACAGTCAGTGGTAACCAGGGACACACCTCCTGTGCCAGTGGTAACCAAGGACACCCCTCCTGTGAAAATGGTACCCAGGGACAGCCCTCCTGTGACAGTCGGTGGTAACCAGGGAAAACCACCTGTGACCATGGTAACCAAGGATACCCCTACCCACAGTCACTGGTAACCAAGGACACCTCTCCTGTGACCGTGGTTACCAGGACACGCACATATGACAGTCGGTGGTAACCAGGGACACGCATTTCTGACAGTCAGTGGTAACCAGGGAAACCCACCTGCGACCATGGTAACCAAGGACACCCCTCCTGTGACAGTCAGTGGTAACCAGGGACACACCTCCTGTGCTAGTGGTAACCAAGGACACCCCTCCTGTCACAATGGTACCCAGGGACAGCCCTCCTGTGACAGTCAGTGGTAACCATGTACACTCACCTGTGACAGTTGGTGGTAACCAGGGAAACCCACCTGTGACATTCACAGTGCCCAGGGACACCGGCCTGTGACAGTCGGTGGTAACCAGGGAGACGCATCTCTGACAGTCGGTGGTAACCAGGGAAACCCACCTGTGACCATCGTAACCAAGGACACCCCTCTGTGACAATGGTACCCAGGGACAGCCCTCCTGTGACAGTCGGTGGTAACCAGGGAAACACACCTGTGACCATGGTAACCAAGGACACCCGTACCCACAGTCACTGGTAACCAAGGACACCTCTCCTGTGACCGTGGTTATCAGGGAGACGCATCTCTGACAGTCGGTGGTAACCAGGGAAACCCACCTGTGACCATGGTAACCAAGGACACCCCTCCTGTGACAATGGTACCCAGGGACAGCCCTCCTGTGACAGTCGGTGGTAACCAGGGAAACCCACCTGCGACCATGTTAACCAAGGACACCCCTCCTGTGACAGTCAGTGGTAACCAGGGACACACCTCCTGTGCCAGTGGTAACCAAGGACACCCCTCCTGTGACAATGGTACCCAGGGACAGCCCTCCTGTGACAGTCGGTGGTAACCAGGGAAAACCACCTGTGACCATGGTAACCAAGGAAACCCCTCCTGTGACAATGGTACCCAGGGACAGCCGTCCTGTGACAGTCGGTGGTAACCAGGGAAACCCACCTGTGACATTCACAGTGCCCAGGGACACCGGCCTGTGACAGTCGGTGGTAATCAGGGACACGCATCTCTGACAGTCGGTGGTAACCAGGGAAACCCACCTGTGACCATGGTAACCAAGGACACACCTACTGTGACAGTCACTGGTAACCACGGACACCTCTCCTGTGACCGTGGCTACCAGGGACACGCACATATGACAGTCGGTGGTAACCAGGGACACGCATCTCTGACAGTCAGTGGTAACCAGGGAAACCCACCTGCGACCATGTTAACCAAGGACACCCCTCCTGTGACAGTCAGTGGTAACCAGGGACACACCTCCTGTGCCAGTGGTAACCAAGGACACCCCTCCTGTGACAATGGTACCCAGGGACAGCCCTCCTGTGACAGTCGGTGGTAACCAGGGAAAACCACCTGCGACCATGGTAACCAAGGACAGCCCTCCTGTGACAGTCAGTGGTAACCAGGGACACACCTCCTGTGCCAGTGGTAACCAAGGACACCCCTCCTGTGACAATGGTACCCAGGGACAGCCCTCCTGTGACAGTCGGTGGTAACCAGGGAAAACCACCTGTGACCATGGTAACCAAGGACACCCCTACCCACAGTCACTGGTAACCAAGGACACCTCTCCTGTGACCGGGGTTACCAGGACACGCACATATGACAGTCGGTGGTAACCAGGGACACGCATTTCTGACAGTCAATGGTAACCAGGGAAACCCACCTGCGACCATGGTAACCAAGGACACCCCTCCTGTGACAGTCAGTGGTAACCAGGGACACACCTCCTGTGCTAGTGGTAACCAAGGACACCCCTCCTGTCACAATGGTACCCAGGGACAGCCCTCCTGTGACAGTCAGTGGTAACCATGTACACTCACCTGTGACAGTTGGTGGTAACCAGGGAAACCCACCTGTGACATTCACAGTGCCCACGGACACCGGCCTGTGACAGTCGGTGGTAACCAGGGAGACGCATCTCTGACAGTCGGTGGTAACCAGGGAAACCCACCTGTGACCATGGTAACCAAGGACACCCCTCTGTGACAATGGTACCCAGGGACAGCCCTCCTGTGACAGTCGGTGGTAACCAGGGAAACACACCTGTGACCATGGTAACCAAGGACACCCGTACCCACAGTCACTGGTAACCAAGGACACCTCTCATGTGACCGTGGTTATCAGGGAGACGCATCTCTGACAGTCGGTGGTAACCAGGGAAACCCACCTGTGACATTCACAGTGCCCAGGGACACCGGCCTGTGACAGTCGGTGGTAATCAGGGACACGCATCTCTGACAGTCGGTGGTAACCAGGGAAACCCACCTGTGACCATGGTAACCAAGGACACACCTACTGTGACAGTCACTTGTAACCACGGACACCTCTCCTGTGACCGTGGCTACCAGGGACACGCACATATGACAGTCGGTGGTAACCAGGGACATGCATCTCTGACAGTCAGTGGTAACTAGGGAAACCCACCTGCGACCATGTTAGCCAAGGACACCCCTCCTGTGACAGTCAGTGGTAACCAGGGTCACACTTCCTGTGCCAGTGGTAACCAAGGACACCCCTCCTGTGACAATGGTACCCAGGGACAGCCCTCCTGTGACAGTCGGTGGTAACCAGGGAAAACCACCTGTGACCATGGTAACCAAGGACACCCCTACCCACAGTCACTCGTAACCAAGGACACCTCTCCTGTGACCGTGGTTACCAGGACACGCACATATGACAGTCGGTGTTAACCAGGGACACGCATCTCTGACAGTCAGTGGTAACCAGGGAAACCCACCTGCGACCATGGTAACCAAGGACACCCCTCCTGTGACAGTCATTGGTAACCAGGGACACACCTCCTGTGCCAGTGGTAACCAAGGACTCCCCTCCTGTGACAATGGTACCCAGGGACGGCCCTCCTGTGACAGTCGGTGGTAACCAGGGAAAACCACCTGTGACCATGGTAACCAAGGACACCCCTACCCACAGTCACTGGTAACCAAGGACACCTCTCCTGTGACCGTGGTTATCAGGGAGACGCATCTCTGACAGTCGGGGGTAACCAGGGAAACCCACCTGTGACCATGGTAACCAAGGACACCCCTCCTGTGACAATGGTACCCAGGGACAGCCCTCCTGTGACAGTCGGTGGTAACCAGGGAAACCCACCTGTGACCATGGTAACCAAGGACACCCCTCTGTGACAATGGTACCCAGGGACAGCCCTCCTGTGACAGTCGGTGGTAACCAGGGAAACCCACCTGTGACCATGGTAACCAAGGACACCTCTCCTGTGAGAATGGTACCCAGGGACAGCCCTCCTGTAACAGTCGGTGGTAACCAGGGAAACCCACCTGTGACCATGGTAACCAAGGACACCCCTCCTGTGACAATGGTACCCAGGGACAGCCGTCCTGTGACAGTCGGTGGTAACCAGGGAAACCCACCTGTGACATTCACAGTGCCCAGGGACACCGGCCTGTGACAGTCGGTGGTAATCAGGGACACGCATCTCTGACAGTCGGAGGTAACCAGGGAAACCCACCTGTGACCATGGTAACCAAGGACACACCTACTGTGCCAGTCAATGGTAACCACGGACACTTCTCCTGTGACCGTGGCTACCAGGGACACGCACATATGACAGTCGGTGGTAACCAGGGACACGCATTTCTGACAGTCAGTGGTAACCAGGGAAACCCACCTGCGACCATGGTAACCAAGGACACCCCTCCTGTGACAGTCAGTGGTAACCAGGGACACACCTCCTGTGCCAGTGGTAACCAAGGACACCCCTCCTGTGACAATGGTACCCAGGGACAGCCCTCCTGTGACAGTCGGTGGTAACCAGGGAAAACCACCTGTGACCATGGTAACCAAGGACACCCCTACCCACAGTCACTCGTAACCAAGGACACCTCTCCTGTGACCCTGATTACCAGGACACGCACATATGACAGTCGGTGGTAACCAGGGACACGCATCTCTATCAGTCAGTGGTAACCAGGGAAACCCACCTGCGACCATGGTAACCAAGGACACCCCTCCTGTGACAGTTAGTGGTAACCAGGGACACACCTCCTGTGCCAGTGGTAACCAAGGACACCCCTCCTGTGAAAATGGTACCCAGGGACAGCCCTCCTGTGACAGTCGGTGGTAACCAGGGAAAACCACCTGTGACCATGGTAACCAAGGATACCCCTACCCACAGTCACTGGTAACCAAGGACACCTCTCCTGTGACCGTGGTTACCAGGACACGCACATATGACAGTCGGTGGTAAACAGGGACACGCATTTCTGACAGTCAGTGGTAACCAGGGAAACCCACCTGCGACCATGGTAACCAAGGACACCCCTCCTGTGACAGTCAGTGGTAACCAGGGACACACCTCCTGTGCTAGTGGTAACCAAGGACACCCCTCCTGTCACAATGGTACCCAGGGACAGCCCTCCTGTGACAGTCAGTGGTAACCATGTACACTCACCTGTGACAGTTGGTGGTAACCAGGGAAACCCACCTGTGACATTCACAGTGCCCAGGGACACCGGCCTGTGACAGTCGGTGGTAACCAGGGAGACGCATCTCTGACAGTCGGTGGTAACCAGGGAAACCCACCTGTGACCATCGTAACCAAGGACACCCCTCTGTGACAATGGTACCCAGGGACAGCCCTCCTGTGACAGTCGGTGGTAACCAGGGAAACACACCTGTGACCATGGTAACCAAGGACACCCGTACCCACAGTCACTGGTAACCAAGGACACCTCTCCTGTGACCGTGGTTATCAGGGAGACGCATCTCTGACAGTCGGTGGTAACCAGGGAAACCCACCTGTGACCATGGTAACCAAGGACACCCCTCCTGTGACAATGGTACCCAGGGACAGCCCTCCTGTGACAGTCAGTGGTAACCAGGGAAACCCACCTGCGACCATGTTAACCAAGGACACCCCTCCTGTGACAGTCAGTGGTAACCAGGGACACACCTCCTGTGCCAGTGGTAACCAAGGACACCTCTCCTGTGACAATGGTACCCAGGGACAGCCCTCCTGTGACAGTCGGTGGTAACCAGGGAAAACCACCTGTGACCATGGTAACCAAGGAAACCCCTCCTGTGACAATGGTACCCAGGGACAGCCGTCCTGTGACAGTCGGTGGTAACCAGGGAAACCCACCTGTGACATTCACAGTGCCCAGGGACACCGGCCTGTGACAGTCGGTGGTAATCAGGGACACGCATCTCTGACAGTCGGTGGTAACCAGGGAAACCCACCTGTGACCATGGTAACCAAGGACACACCTACTGTGACAGTCACTGGTAACCACGGACACCTCTCCTGTGACCGTGGCTACCAGGGACACGCACATATGACAGTCGGTGGTAACCAGGGACACGCATCTCTGACAGTCAGTGGTAACCAGGGAAACCCACCTGCGACCATGTTAACCAAGGATACCCCTCCTGAGACAGTCAGTGGTAACCAGGGACACACCTCCTGTGCCAGTGGTAACCAAGGACACCCCTCCTGTGACAATGGTACCCAGGGACAGCCCTCCTGTGACAGTCGGTGGTAACCAGGGAAAACCACCTGTGACCATGGTAACCAAGGACACCCCTACCCACAGTCACTGGTAACCAAGGACACCTCTCCTGTGACCGTGGTTACCAGGACACGCACATATGACAGTCGGTGGTAACCAGGGACACGCATTTCTGACAGTCAGTGGTAACCAGGGAAACCCACCTGCGACCATGGTAACCAAGGACACCCCTCCTGTGACAGTCAGTGGTAACCAGGGACACACCTCCTGTGCTAGTGGTAACCAAGGACACCCCTCCTGTCACAATGGTACCCAGGGACAGCCCTCCTGTGACAGTCAGTGGTAACCATGTACACTCACCTGTGACAGTTGGTGGTAACCAGGGAAACCCACCTGTGACATTCACAGTGCCCACGGACACCGGCCTGTGACAGTCGGTGGTAACCAGGGAGACGCATCTCTGACAGTCGTTAGTAACCAGGGAAACCCACCTGTGACCATGGTAACCAAGGACACCCCTCTGTGACAATGGTACCCAGGGACAGCCCTCCTGTGACAGTCGGTGGTAACCAGGGAAACACACCTGTGACCATGGTAACCAAGGACACCCGTACCCACAGTCACTGGTAACCAAGGACACCTCTCATGTGACCGTGGTTATCAGGGAGACGCATCTCTGACAGTCGGTGGTAACCAGGGAAACCCACCTGTGACATTCACAGTGCCCAGGGACACCGGCCTGTGACAGTCGGTGGTAATCAGGGACACGCATCTCTGACAGTCGGTGGTAACCAGGGAAACCCACCTGTGACCATGGTAACCAAGGACACACCTACTGTGACAGTCACTTGTAACCACGGACACCTCTCCTGTGACCGTGGCTACCAGGGACACGCACATATGACAGTCGGTGGTAACCAGGGACATGCATCTCTGACAGTCAGTGGTAACTAGGGAAACCCACCTGCGACCATGTTAGCCAAGGACACCCCTCCTGTGACAGTCAGTGGTAACCAGGGACACACCTCCTGTGCCAGTGGTAACCAAGGACACCCCTCCTGTGACAATGGTACCCAGGGACAGCCCTCCTGTGACAGTCGGTGGTAACCAGGGAAAACCACCTGTGACCATGGTAACCAAGGACACCCCTACCCACAGTCACTCGTAACCAAGGACACCTCTCCTGTGACCGTGGTTACCAGGACACGCACATATGACAGTCGGTGTTAACCAGGGACACGCATCTCTGACAGTCAGTGGTAACCAGGGAAACCCACCTGCGACCATGGTAACCAAGGACACCCCTCCTGTGACAGTCATTGGTAACCAGGGACACACCTCCTGTGCCAGTGGTAACCAAGGACTCCCCTCCTGTGACAATGGTACCCAGGGACGGCCCTCCTGTGACAGTCGGTGGTAACCAGGGAAAACCACCTGTGACCATGGTAACCAAGGACACCCCTACCCACAGTCACTGGTAACCAAGGACACCTCTCCTGTGACCGTGGTTATCAGGGAGACGCATCTCTGACAGTCGGGGGTAACCAGGGAAACCCACCTGCGATCATGTTAACCAAGGACACCCCTCCTGTGACAGTCAGTGGTAACCAGGCAAACACCTCCTGTGCCAGTGGTAACCAAGGACACCCCTCCTGTCACAATGGTACCCAGGGACAGCCCTCCTGTGACAGTCAGTGGTAACCATGTACACTCACCTGTGACAGTCGGTGGTAACCAGGGAAACCCACCTGTGACATTCACAGTGCCCAGGGACACCGGCCTGTGACAGTTGGTGGTAACCAGGGAGACGCATCTCTGACAGTCGGTGGTAACCAGGGAAACCCACCTGTGACCATGGTAACCAAGGACACCCCTCCTGTGACAATGGGACCCAGGGACATCCCTCCTGTGACAGTCGGTGGTAACCAGGGAAACACACCTGTGACCATGGTAACCAAGGACACCCCTACCCACAGTCACTGGTAACCAAGGACACCTCTCCTGTGACCGTGGTTACCAGGACACGCACATATGACAGTCGGTGGTAACCAGGGACACGCATTTCTGACAGTCAGTGGTAACCAGGGACACACCTCCTGTGCCAGTGGTAAACAAGGACACGCCTCCTGTCACAATGGTACCCAGGGACAGCCCTCCTGTGACAGTCAGTGGTAACCATGTACACTCACCTGTGACAGTCGGTGGTAACCAGGGAAACCCACCTGTGACATTCACATTTCCCAGGGACACCGGCCTGTGACAGTCGGTGGTAACCAGGGACACGCATCTCTGACAGTCGGTGGTAACCAGGGAAACCCACCTGTCGCCATGGAAACCAAGGACCCACCTACTGTGACAGTCACTGCTAACCACGGACACCTCTCCTGTGACCGTGGTTACCAGGGACACGCATATATGACAGTCGGTGGTAACCAGGGACACGCATCTCTGACAGTCAGTGGTAACCAGGGAAACCCACCTGCGACCATGGTAACCAAGGACACCCCTCCTGTGACAGTCAGTGGTAACCAGGGACACACCTCCTGTGCCAGTGGTAACCAAGGACACCCCTCCTGTCACAATGGTACCCAGGGACAGCCCTCCTGTGACAGTCGGTGGTAACCAGGGAAACCCACCTGTGACCATGGTAACCAAGGACACCCCTCCTGTGACAATGGTACCCAGGGACAGCCGTCCTGTGACAGTCGGTGGTAACCAGGGAAACCCACCTGTGACATTCACAGTGCCCAGGGACACCGGCCTGTGACAGTCGGTGGTAATCAGGGACACGCATCTCTGACAGTCGGTGGTAACCAGGGAAACCCACCTGTGACCATGGTAACCAAGGACACACCTACTGTGACAGTCACTGGTAACCACGGACACCTCTCCTGTGACCGTGGCTACCAGGGACACGCACATATGACAGTCGGTGGTAACCAGGGACACGCATCTCTGACAGTCAGTGGTAACCAGGGAAACCCACCTGCGACCATGTTAACCAAGGACACCCCTCCTGTGACAGTCAGTGGTAACCAGGGACACACCTCCTGTGCCAGTGGTAACCAAGGACACCCCTCCTGTGACAATGGTACCCAGGGAGAGCCCTCCTGTGACAGTCGGTGGTAACCAGGGAAAACCACCTGCGACCATGGTAACCAAGGACACCCCTCCTGTGACAGTCAGTGGTAACCAGGGACACACCTCCTGTGCCAGTGGTAACCAAGGACACCCCTCCTGTGACAATGGTACCCAGGGACAGCCCTCCTGTGACACTCGGTGGTAACCAGGGAAAACCACCTGTGACCATGGTAACCAAGGACACCCCTACCCACAGTCACTGGTAACCAAGGACACCTCTCCTGTGACCGTGGTTACCAGGACACGCACATATGACAGTCGGTGGTAACCAGGGACACGCATTTCTGACAGTCAGTGGTAACCAGGGAAACCCACCTGCGACCATGGTAACCAAGGACACCCCTCCTGTGACAGTCAGTGGTAACCAGGGACACACCTCCTGTGCTAGTGGTAACCAAGGACACCCCTCCTGTCACAATGGTACCCAGGGACAGCCCTCCTGTGACAGTCAGTGGTAACCATGTACACTCACCTGTGACAGTTGATGGTAACCAGGGAAACCCACCTGTGACATTCACAGTGCCCAGGGACACCGGCCTGTGACAGTCGGTGGTAACCAGGGAGACGCATCTCTGACAGTCGGTGGTAACCAGGGAAACCCACCTGTGACCATGGTAACCAAGGACACCCCTCTGTGACAATGGTACCCAGGGACAGCCCTCCTGTGACAGTCGGTGGTAACCAGGGAAACACACCTGTGACCATGGTAACCAAGGACACCGTACCCACAGTCACTGGTAACCAAGGACACCTCTCATGTGACCGTGGTTATCAGGGAGACGCATCTCTGACAGTCGGTGGTAACCAGGGAAACCCACCTGTGACATTCACAGTGCCCAGGGACACCGGCCTGTGACAGTCGGTGGTAATCAGGGACACGCATCTCTGACAGTCGGTGGTAACCAGGGAAACCCACCTGTGACCATGGTAACCAAGGACACACCTACTGTGACAGTCACTTGTAACCACGGACACCTCTCCTGTGACCGTGGCTACCAGGGACACGCACATATGACAGTCGGTGGTAACCAGGGACATGCATCTCTGACAGTCAGTGGTAAACAGGGAAACCCACCTGCGAACATGTTAACCAAGGACACCCCTCCTGTGACAGTCAGTGGTAACCAGGGCACACCTCCTGTGCCAGTGGTAACCAAGGACACCCCTCCTGTGACAATGGTACCCAGGGACAGCCCTCCTGTGACAGTCGGTGGTAACCAGGGAAAACCACCTGTGACCTTGGTAACCAAGGACACCCCTACCCACAGTCACTCGTAACCAAGGACACCTCTCCTGTGACCATGGTTACCAGGACACGCACATATGACAGTCGGTGGTAACCAGGGACACGCATCTCTGACAGTCAGTGGTAACCAGGGAAACCCACCTGCGACAATGGTAACCAAGGACACCCCTCCTGTGACAGTCAGTGGTAACCAGGGACACACCTCCTGTGCCAGTGGTAACCAAGGACACCCCTCCTGTGACAATGGTACCCAGGGAGAGCCCTCCTGTGACAGTCGGTGGTAACCAGGGAAAACCACCTGCGACCATGGTAACCAAGGACACCCCTCCTGTGACAGTCAGTGGTAACCAGGGACACACCTCCTGTGCCAGTGGTAACCAAGGACACCCCTCCTGTGACAATGGTACCCAGGGACGGCCCTCCTGTGACACTCGGTGGTAACCAGGGAAAACCACCTGTGACCATGGTAACCAAGGACACCCCTACCCACAGTCACTGGTAACCAAGGACACCTCTCCTGTGACCGTGGTTACCAGGACACGCACATATGACAGTCGGTGGTAACCAGGGACACGCATCTCTGACAGTCAGTGGTAACCAGGGAAACCCACCTGCGAGAATGGTAACCAAGGACACCCCTCCTGTGACAGTCATTGGTAACCAGGGACACACCTCCTGTGCCAGTGGTAACCAAGGACACCCCTCCTGTGACAATGGTACCCAGGGACGGCCCTCCTGTGACAGTCGGTGGTAACCAGGGAAAACCACCTGTGACCATGGTAACCAAGGACACCCCTACCCACAGTCACTGGTAACCAAGGACACCTCTCCTGTGACCGTGGTTATCAGGGAGACGCATCTCTGACAGTCGGGGGTAACCAGGGAAACCCACCTGTGACCATGGTAACCAAGGACACCCCTCCTGTGACAATGGTACCCAGGGACAGCCCTCCTGTGACAGTCGGTGGTAACCAGGGAAACCCACCTGTGACCATGGTAACCAAGGACAACCCTCTGTGACAATGGTACCCAGGGACAGCCCTCCTGTGACAGTCGGTGGTAACCAGGGAAACACACCTGTGACCATGGTAACCAAGGACACCCGTACCCACAGTCATTGGTAACCAAGGACACATCTCCTGTGACCGTGGTTATCAGGGAGACGCATCTCTGACAGTCTGTGGTAACCAGGGAAACCCACCTGTGACCATGGTAACCAAGGACACCCCTCCTGTGACAATGGTACCCAGGGACAGCCCTCCTGTAACAGTCGGTGGTAACCAGGGAAACCCACCTGTGACCATGGTAACCAAGGACACCCCTCCTGTGACAATGGTACCCAGGGACAGCCGTCCTGTGACAGTCGGTGGTAACCAGGGAAACCCACCTGTGACATTCACAGTGCCCAGGGACACCGGCCTGTGACAGTCGGTGGTAATCAGGGACACGCATCTCTGACAGTCGGTGGTAACCAGGGAAACCCACCTGTGACCATGGTAACCAAGGACACACCTACTGTGCCAGTCAATGGTAACCACGGACACTTCTCCTGTGACCGTGGCTACCAGGGACACGCACATATGACAGTCGGTGGTAACCAGGGACACGCATTTCTGACAGTCCGTGGTAACCAGGGAAACCCACCTGCGACCATGGTAACCAAGGACACCCCTCCTGTGACAGTCAGTGGTAACCAGGGACACACCTCCTGTGCCAGTGGTAACCAAGGACACCCCTCCTGTGAAAATGGTACCCAGGGACAGCCCTCCTGTGACAGTCGGTGGTAACCAGGGAAAACCACCTGTGACCATGGTAACCAAGGACACCCCTACCCACAGTCACTGGTAACCAAGGACACCTCTCCTGTGACCGTGGTTACCAGGACACGCACATATGACAGTCGGTGGTAACCAGGGACACGCATTTCTGACAGTCAGTGGTAACCAGGGAAACCCACCTGCGATCATGTTAACCAAGGACACCCCTCCTGTGACAGTCAGTGGTAACCAGGCAAACACCTCCTTTGCCAGTGGTAACCAAGGACACCCCTCCTGTCACAATGGTACCCAGGGACAGCCCTCCTGTGACAGTCAGTGGTAACCATGTACACTCACCTGCGACAGTCGGTGGTAACCAGGGAAACCACCTGTGACATTCACAGTGCCCAGGGACACCGGCCTGTGACAGTCGGTGGTAACCAGGGAGACGCATCTCTGACAGTCGGTGGTAACCAGGGAAACCCACCTGTGACCATGGTAACCAAGGACACCCCTCCTGTGACAATGGTACCCAGGGAGAGCCCTCCTGTGACAGTCGGTGGTAACCAGGGAAAACCACCTGCGACCATGGTAACCAAGGACACCCCTCCTGTGACAGTCAGTGGTAACCAGGGACACACCTCCTGTGCCAGTGGTAACCAAGGACACCCCTCCTGTGACAATGGTACCCAGGGACGGCCCTCCTGTGACACTCGGTGGTAACCAGGGAAAACCACCTGTGACCATGGTAACCAAGGACACCCCTACCCACAGTCACTGGTAACCAAGGACACCTCTCCTGTGACCCTGGTTATCAGGGAGACGCATCTCTGACAGTCGGGGGTAACCAGGGAAACCCACCTGTGACCATGGTAACCAAGGACACCCCTCCTGTGACAATGGTACCCAGGGACAGCCCTCCTGTGACAGTCGGTGGTAACCAGGGAAACCCACCTGTGACCATGGTAACCAAGGACAACCCTCTGTGACAATGGTACCCAGGGACAGCCCTCCTGTGACAGTCGGTGGTAACCAGGGAAACACACCTGTGACCATGGTAACCAAGGACACCCGTACCCACAGTCACTGGTAACCAAGGACACATCTCCTGTGACCGTGGTTATCAGGGAGACGCATCTCTGACAGTCGGTGGTAACCAGGGAAACCCACCTGTGACCATGGTAACCAAGGACACCCCTCCTGTGACAATGGTACCCAGGGACAGCCCTCCTGTAACAGTCGGTGGTAACCAGGGAAACCCACCTGTGACCATGGTAACCAAGGACACCCCTCCTGTGACAATGGTACCCAGGGACAGCCGTCCTGTGACAGTCGGTGGTAACCAGGGAAACCCACCTGTGACATTCACAGTGCCCAGGGACACCGGCCTGTGACAGTCGGTGGTAATCAGGGACACGCATCTCTGACAGTCGGTGGTAACCAGGGAAACCCACCTGTGACCATGGTAACCAAGGACACACCTACTGTGCCAGTCAATGGTAACCACGGACACTTCTCCTGTGACCGTGGCTACCAGGGACACGCACATATGACAGTCGGTGGTAACCAGGGACACGCATTTCTGACAGTCCGTGGTAACCAGGGAAACCCACCTGCGACCATGGTAACCAAGGACACCCCTCCTGTGACAGTCAGTGGTAACCAGGGACACACCTCCTGTGCCAGTGGTAACCAAGGACACCCCTCCTGTGAAAATGGTACCCAGGGACAGCCCTCCTGTGACAGTCGGTGGTAACCAGGGAAAACCACCTGTGACCATGGTAACCAAGGACACCCCTACCCACAGTCACTGGTAACCAAGGACACCTCTCCTGTGACCGTGGTTACCAGGACACGCACATATGACAGTCGGTGGTAACCAGGGACACGCATTTCTGACAGTCAGTGGTAACCAGGGAAACCCACCTGCGATCATGTTAACCAAGGACACCCCTCCTGTGACAGTCAGTGGTAACCAGGCAAACACCTCCTTTGCCAGTGGTAACCAAGGACACCCCTCCTGTCACAATGGTACCCAGGGACAGCCCTCCTGTGACAGTCAGTGGTAACCATGTACACTCACCTGTGACAGTCGGTGGTAACCAGGGAAACCACCTGTGACATTCACAGTGCCCAGGGACACCGGCCTGTGACAGTCGGTGGTAACCAGGGAGACGCATCTCTGACAGTCGGTGGTAACCAGGGAAACCCACCTGTGACCATGGTAACCAAGGACACCCCTCCTGTGACAATGGGACCCAGGGACATCCCTCCTGTGACAGTCGGTGGTAACCAGGGAAACACACCTGTGACCATGGTAACCAAGGACACCCCTACCCACAGTCACTGGTAACCAAGGACACCTCTCCTGTGACCGTGGTTACCAGGACACGCACATATGACAGTCGGTGGTAACCAGGGACACGCATCTCTGACAGTCAGTGATAACCAGGGAAACCCACCTGCGACCATGGTACCCAAGGACACCCCTCCTGTGACAGTCAGTGGTAACCAGGGACACACCTCCTGTGCCAGTGGTAACCAAGGACACCCTTCCTGTCACAATAGTACCCAGGGACAGCCCTCCTGTGACAGTCAGTGGTAACCATGTACACTCACCTGTGACAGTCGGTGGTAACCAGGGAAACCCACCTGTGACATTCCCATTTCCCAGGGACACCGGCCTGTGACAGTCGGTGGTAACCAGGGACACGCATCTCTGACAGTCGGTGGTAACCAGGGAAACCCACCTGTCGCCATGGAAACCAAGGACCCACCTACTGTGACAGTCACTGCTAACCACGGACACCTCTCCTGTGACCGTGGTTACCAGGGACACGCATATATGACAGTCGGTGGTAACCAGGGACACGCATCTCTGACAGTCAGTGGTAAACAGGGAAACCCACCTGCGACCATGGTAACCAAGGACACCCCTCCTGTGACAGTCAGTGGTAACCAGGGACACACCTCCTGTGCCAGTGGTAACCAAGGACACCCCTCCTGTCACAATGGTACCCAGGGACAGCCCTCCTGTGACAGTCGGTGGTAACCAGGGAAACCCACCTGTGACCATGGTAACCAAGGACACCCCTCCTGTGACAATGGTACCCAGGGACAGCCCTCCTGTGACAGTCGGTGGTAACCAGGGAAACCCACCTGTGACATTCACAGTGCCCAGGGACACCGGCCTGTGACAGTCGGTGGTAATCAGGGACACGCATCTCTGACAGTCGGTGGTAACCAGGGAAACCCACCTGTGACCATGGTAACCAAGGACACACCTACTGTGACAGTCACTGGTAACCACGGACACCTCTCCTGTGACCGTGGCTACCAGGGACACGCACATATGACAGTCGGTGGTAACCAGGGACACGCATCTCTATCAGTCAGTGGTAACCAGGGAAACCCACCTGCGACCATGGTAACCAAGGACACCCCTCCTGTGACAGTCAGTGGTAACCAGGGACACACCTCCTGTGCCAGTGGTAACCAAGGACACCCCTCCTGTGACAATGGTACCAAGGGACAGCCCTCCTGTGACAGTCGGTGGTAACCAGGGAAAACCACCTGTGACCATGGTAACCAAGGATACCCCTACCCACAGTCACTGGTAACCAAGGACACCTCTCCTGTGACCGTGGTTACCAGGACACGCACATATGACAGTCGGTGGTAACCAGGGACACGCATTTCTGACAGTCAGTGGTAACCAGGGAAACCCACCTGCGACCATGGTAACCAAGGACACCCCTCCTGTGACAGTCAGTGGTAACCAGGGACACACCTCCTGTGCTAGTGGTAACCAAGGACACCCCTCCTGTCACAATGGTACCCAGGGACAGCCCTCCTGTGACAGTCAGTGGTAACCATGTACACTCACCTGTGACAGTTGGTGGTAACCAGGGAAACCCACCTGTGACATTCACAGTGCCCAGGGACACCGGCCTGTGACAGTCGGTGGTAACCAGGGAGACGCATCTCTGACAGTCGGTGGTAACCAGGGAAACCCACCTGTGACCATCGTAACCAAGGACACCCCTCTGTGACAATGGTACCCAGGGACAGCCCTCCTGTGACAGTCGGTGGTAACCAGGGAAACACACCTGTGACCATGGTAACCAAGGACACCCGTACCCACAGTCACTGGTAACCAAGGACACCTCTCCTGTGACCGTGGTTATCAGGGAGACGCATCTCTGACAGTCGGTGGTAACCAGGGAAACCCACCTGTGACCATGGTAACCAAGGACACCCCTACTGTGACAATGGTACCCAGGGACAGCCCTCCTGTGACAGTCGGTGGTAACCAGGGAAAACCACCTGTGACCATGGTAACCAAGGAAACCCCTCCTGTGACAATGGTACCCAGGGACAGCCGTCCTGTGACAGTCGGTGGTAACCAGGGAAACCCACCTGTGACATTCACAGTGCCCAGGGACACCGGCCTGTGACAGTCGGTGGTAATCAGGGACACGCATCTCTGACAGTCGGTGGTAACCAGGGAAACCCACCTGTGACCATGGTAACCAAGGACACACCTACTGTGACAGTCACTGGTAACCACGGACACCTCTCCTGTGACCGTGGCTACCAGGGACACGCACATATGACAGTCGGTGGTAACCAGGGACACGCATCTCTGACAGTCAGTGGTAACCAGGGAAACCCACCTGCGACCATGTTAACCAAGGATACCCCTCCTGTGACAGTCAGTGGTAACCAGGGATACACCTCCTGTGCCAGTGGTAACCAAGGACACCCCTCCTGTGACAATGGTACCCAGGGACAGCCCTCCTGTGACAGTCGGTGGTAACCAGGGAAAACCACCTGTGACCATGGTAACCAAGGACACCCCTACCCACAGTCACTGGTAACCAAGGACACCTCTCCTGTGACCGTGGTTACCAGGACACGCACATATGACAGTCGGTGGTAACCAGGGACACGCATTTCTGACAGTCAGTGGTAACCAGGGAAACCCACCTTCGACCATGGTAACCAAGGACACCCCTCCTGTGACAGTCAGTGGTAACCAGGGACACACCTCCTGTGCTAGTGGTAACCAAGGACACCCCTCCTGTCACAATGGTACCCAGGGACAGCCCTCCTGTGACAGTCAGTGGTAACCATGTACACTCACCTGTGACAGTTGGTGGTAACCAGGGAAACCCACCTGTGACATTCACAGTGCCCACGGACACCGGCCTGTGACAGTCGGTGGTAACCAGGGAGACGCATCTCTGACAGTCGTTAGTAACCAGGGAAACCCACCTGTGACCATGGTAACAAAGGACACCCCTCTGTGACAATGGTACCCAGGGACAGCCCTCCTGTGACAGTCGGTGGTAACCAGGGAAACACACCTGTGACCATGGTAACCAAGGACACCCGTACCCACAGTCACTGGTAACCAAGGACACCTCTCATGTGACCGTGGTTATCAGGGAGACGCATCTCTGACAGTCGGTGGTAACCAGGGAAACCCACCTGTGACATTCACAGTGCCCAGGGACACCGGCCTGTGACAGTCGGTGGTAATCAGGGACACGCATCTCTGACAGTCGGTGGTAACCAGGGAAACCCACCTGTGACCATGGTAACCAAGGACACACCTACTGTGACAGTCACTTGTAACCACGGACACCTCTCCTGTGACCGTGGCTACCAGGGACACGCACATATGACAGTCGGTGGTAACCAGGGACATGCATCTCTGACAGTCAGTGGTAACTAGGGAAACCCACCTGCGACCATGTTAGCCAAGGACACCCCTCCTGTGACAGTCAGTGGTAACCAGGGACACACCTCCTGTGCCAGTGGTAACCAAGGACACCTCTCCTGTGACAATGGTACCCAGGGACAGCCCTCCTGTGACAGTCGGTGGTAACCAGGGAAAACCACCTGTGACCATGGTAACCAAGGACACCCCTACCCACAGTCACTCGTAACCAAGGACACCTCTCCTGTGACCGTGGTTACCAGGACACGCACATATGACAGTCGGTGGTAACCAGGGACACGCATCTCTGACAGTCAGTGGTAACCAGGGAAACCCACCTGCGACCATGGTAACCAAGGACACCCCTCCTGTGACAGTCATTGGTAACCAGGGACACACCTCCTGTGCCAGTGGTAACCAAGGACTCCCCTCCTGTGACAATGGTACCCAGCGACGGCCCTCCTGTGACAGTCGGTGGTAACCAGGGAAAACCACCTGTGACCATGGTAACCAAGGACACCCCTACCCACAGTCACTGGTAACCAAGGACACCTCTCCTGTGACCGTGGTTATCAGGGAGACGCATCTCTGACAGTCGGGGGTAACCAGGGCAACCCACCTGCGATCATGTTAACCAAGGACACCCCTCCTGTGACAGTCAGTGGTAACCAGGCAAACACCTCCTTTGCCAGTGGTAACCAAGGACACCCCTCCTGTCACAATGGTACCCAGGGACAGCCCTCCTGTTACAGTCAGTGGTAACCATGTACACTCACCTGTGACAGTCGGTGGTAAGCAGGGAAACCCACCTGTGACATTCACAGTGCCCAGGGACACCGGCCTGTGACAGTCGGTGGTAACCAGGGAGACGCATCTCTGACAGTCGGTGGTAACCAGGGAAACCCACCTGTGACCATGGTAACCAAGGACACCCCTCCTGTGACAATGGGACCCAGGGTCATCCCTCCTGTGACAGTCGGTGGTAACCAGGGAAACACACCTGTGACCATGGTAACCAAGGACACCCCTACCCACAGTCACTGGTAACCAAGGACACCTCTCCTGTGACCGTGGTTACCAGGACACGCACATATGACAGTCGGTGGTAACCAGGGACACGCATTTCTGACAGTCAGTGGTAACCAGGGACACACCTCCTGTGCCAGTGGTAAACAAGGACACCCCTCCTGTCACAATGGTACCCAGGGACAGCCCTCCTGTGACAGTCAGTGGTAACCATGTACACTCACCTGTGACAGTCGGTGGTAACCAGGGAAACCCACCTGTGTCATTCACATTTCCCAGGAACACCGGCCTGTGACAGTCGGTGGTAACCAGGGACACGCATCTCTGACAGTCGGTGGTAACCAGGGAAACCCACCTGTCGCCATGGAAACCAAGGACCCACCTACTGTGACAGTCACTGCTAACCACGGACACCTCTCCTGTGACCGTGGTTACCAGGGACACGCATATATGACAGTCGGTGGTAACCAGGGACACGCATCTCTGACAGTCAGTGGTAACCAGGGAAACCCACCTGCGACCATGGTAACCAAGGACACCCCTCCTGTGACAGTCAGTGGTAACCAGGGACACACCTCCTGTGCCAGTGGTAACCAAGGACACCCCTCCTGTCACAATGGTACCCAGGGACAGCCCTCCTGTGACAGTCGGTGGTAACCAGGGAAACCCACCTGTGACCATGGTAACCAAGGACACCCCTCCAGTGACAATGGTACCCAGGGACAGCCGTCCTGTGACAGTCGGTGGTAACCAGGGAAACCCACCTGTGACATTCACAGTGCCCAGGGACACCGGCCTGTGACAGTCGGTGGTAATCAGGGACACGCATCTCTGACAGTCGGTGGTAACCAGGGAAACCCACCTGTGACCATGGTAACCAAGGACACACCTACTGTGACAGTCACTGGTAACCACGGACACCTCTCCTGTGACCGTGGCTACCAGGGACACGCACATATGACAGTCGGTGGTAACCAGGGACACGCATCTCTGACAGTCAGTGGTAACCAGGGAAACCCACCTGCGACCATGTTAACCAAGGACACCCCTCCTGTGACAGTCAGTGGTAACCAGGGACACACCTCCTGTGCCAGTGGTAACCAAGGACACCCCTCCTGTGACAATGGTACCCAGGGAGAGCCCTCCTGTGACAGTCGGTGGTAACCAGGGAAAACCACCTGCGACCATGGTAACCAAGGACACCCCTCCTGTGACAGTCAGTGGTTACCAGGGACACACCTCCTGTGCCAGTGGTAACCAAGGACACCCCTCCTGTGACAATGGTACCCAGGGACAGCCCTCCTGTGACAGTCGGTGGTAACCAGGGAAAACCACCTGTGACCATGGTAACCAAGGACACCCCTACCCACAGTCACTGGTAACCAAGGACACCTCTCCTGTGACCGTGGTTACCAGGACACGCACATATGACAGTCGGTGGTAACCAGGGACACGCATTTCTGACAGTCAGTGGTAACCAGGGAAACCCACCTGCGACCATGGTAACCAAGGACACCCCTCCTGTGACAGTCAGTGGTAACCAGGGACACACCTCCTGTGCTAGTGGTAACCAAGGACACCCCTCCTGTCACAATGGTACCCAGGGACAGCCCTCCTGTGACAGTCAGTGGTAACCATGTACACTCACCTGTGACAGTTGATGGTAACCAGGGAAACCCACCTGTGACATTCACAGTGCCCAGGGACACCGGCCTGTGACAGTCGGTGGTAACCAGGGAGACGCATCTCTGACAGTCGGTGGTAACCAGGGAAACCCACCTGTGACCATGGTAACCAAGGACACCCCTCTGTGACAATGGTACCCAGGGACAGCCCTCCTGTGACAGTCGGTGGTAACCAGGGAAACACACCTGTGACCATGGTAACCAAGGACACCCGTACCCACAGTCACTGGTAACCAAGGACACCTCTCATGTGACCGTGGTTATCAGGGAGACGCATCTCTGACAGTCGGTGGTAACCAGGGAAACCCACCTGTGACATTCACAGTGCCCAGGGACACCGGCCTGTGACAGTCGGTGGTAATCAGGGACACGCATCTCTGACAGTCGGTGGTAACCAGGGAAACCCACCTGTGACCATGGTAACCAAGGACACACCTACTGTGACAGTCACTTGTAACCACGGACACCTCTCCTGTGACCGTGGGTACCAGGGACACGCACATATGACAGTCGGTGGTAACCATGGACATGCATCTCTGACAGTCAGTGGTAAACAGGGAAACCCACCTGCGAACATGTTAACCAAGGACACCCCTCCTGTGACAGTCAGTGGTAACCAGGGCACACCTCCTGTGCCAGTGGTAACCAAGGACACCCCTCCTGTGACAATGGTACCCAGGGACAGCCCTCCTGTGACAGTCGGTGGTAACCAGGGAAAACCACCTGTGACCTTGGTAACCAAGGACACCCCTACCCACAGTCACTCGTAACCAAGGACACCTCTCCTGTGACCGTGGTTACCAGGACACGCACATATGACAGTCGGTGGTAACCAGGGACACGCATCTCTGACAGTCAGTGGTAACCAGGGAAACCCACCTGCGACAATGGTAACCAAGGACACCCCTCTTGTGACAGTCAGTGGTAACCAGGGACACACCTCCTGTGCCAGTGGTAACCAAGGACACCCCTCCTGTGACAATGGTACCCAGGGAGAGCCCTCCTGTGACAGTCGGTGGTAACCAGGGAAAACCACCTGCGACCATGGTAACCAAGGACACCCCTCCTGTGACAGTCAGTGGTAACCAGGGACACACCTCCTGTGCCAGTGGTAACCAAGGACACCCCTCCTGTGACAATGGTACCCAGGGACAGCCCTCCTGTGACACTCGGTGGTAACCAGGGAAAACCACCTGTGACCATGGTAACCAAGGACACCCCTACCCACAGTCACTGGTAACCAAGGACACCTCTCCTGTGACCGTGGTTACCAGGACACGCACATATGACAGTCGGTGGTAACCAGGGACACGCATTTCTGACAGTCAGTGGTAACCAGGGAAACCCACCTGCGACCATGGTAACCAAGGACACCCCTCCTGTGACAGTCAGTGGTAACCAGGGACACACCTCCTGTGCTAGTGGTAACCAAGGACACCCCTCCTGTCACAATGGTACCCAGGGACAGCCCTTCTGTGACAGTCAGTGGTAACCATGTACACTCACCTGTGACAGTTGATGGTAACCAGGGAAACCCACCTGTGACATTCACAGTGCCCAGGGACACCGGCCTGTGACAGTCGGTGGTAACCAGGGAAACCCACCTGTGACCATGGTAACCAAGGACACCCCTCTGTGACAATGGTACCCAGGGACAGCCCTCCTGTGACAGTCGGTGGTAACCAGGGAAACACACCTGTGACGATGGTAACCAAGGACACCCGTACCCACAGTCACTGGTAACCAAGGACACCTCTCATGTGACCGTGGTTATCAGGGAGACGCATCTCTGACAGTCGGTGGTAACCAGGGAAACCCACCTGTGATATTCACAGTGCCCAGGGACACCGGCCTGTGACAGTCGGTGGTAATCAGGGACACGCATCTCTGACAGTCGGTGGTAACCAGGGAAACCCACCTGTGACCATGGTAACCAAGGACACACCTACTGTGACAGTCACTTGTAACCACGGACACCTCTCCTGTGACCGTGGCTACCAGGGACACGCACATATGACAGTCGGTGGTAACCAGGGACATGCATCTCTGACAGTCAGTGGTAAACAGGGAAACCCACCTGCGAACATGTTAACCAAGGACACCCCTCCTGTGACAGTCAGTGGTAACCAGGGCACACCTCCTGTGCCAGTGGTAACCAAGGACACCCCTCCTGTGACAATGGTACCCAGGGACAGCCCTCCTGTGACAGTCGGTGGTAACCAGGGAAAACCACCTGTGACCTTGGTAACCAAGGACACCCCTACCCACAGTCACTCGTAACCAAGGACACCTCTCCTGTGACCGTGGTTACCAGGACACGCACATATGACAGTCGGTGGTAACCAGGGACACGCATCTCTGACAGTCAGTGGTAACCAGGGAAACCCACCTGCGACAATGGTAACCAAGGACACCCCTCCTGTGACAGTCATTGGTAACCAGGGACACACCTCCTGTGCCAGTGGTAACCAAGGACACCCCTCCTGTGACAATGGTACCCAGGGACGGCCCTCCTGTGACAGTCGGTGGTAACCAGGGAAAACCACCTGTGACCATGGTAACCAAGGACACCCCTACCCACAGTCACTGGTAACCAAGGACACCTCTCCTGTGACCGTGGTTATCAGGGAGACGCATCTCTGACAGTCGGGGGTAACCAGGGAAACCCACCTGTGACCATGGTAACCAAGGACACCCCTCCTGTGACAATGGTACCCAGGGACAGCCCTCCTGTGACAGTCGGTGGTAACCAGGGAAACCCACCTGTGACCATGGTAACCAAGGACAACCCTCTGTGACAATGGTACCCAGGGACAGCCCTCCTGTGACAGTCGGTGGTAACCAGGGAAACACACCTGTGACCATGGTAACAAAGGACACCCGTACCCACAGTCACTGGTAACCAAGGACACATCTCCTGTGACCGTGGTTATCAGGGAGACGCATCTCTGACAGTCGGTGGTAACCAGGGAAACCCACCTGTGACCATGGTAACCAAGGACACCCCTCCTGTGACAATGGTACCCAGGGACAGCCCTCCTGTAACAGTCGGTGGTAACCAGGGAAACCCACCTGTGACCATGGTAACCAAGGACACCCCTCCTGTGACAATGGTACCCAGGGACAGCCGTCCTGTGACAGTCGGTGGTAACCAGGGAAACCCACCTGTGACATTCACAGTGCCCAGGGACACCGGCCTGTGACAGTCGGTGGTAACCATGTACACTCACCTGTGACAGTCAGTGGTAACCAGGGAAACCCACCTGTGACATTCCCATTTCCCAGGGACACCGGCCTGTGACAGTCGGTGGTAACCAGGGACACGCATCTCTGACAGTCGGTGGTAACCAGGGAAACCCACCTGTCGCCATGGAAACCAAGGACCCACCTACTGTGACAGTCACTGCTAACCACGGACACCTCTCCTGTGACCGTGGTTACCAGGGACACGCATATATGACAGTCGGTGGTAACCAGGGACACGCATCTCTGACAGTCAGTGGTAAACAGGGAAACCCACCTGCGACCATGGTAACCAAGGACACCCCCTCCTGTGACAGTCAGTGGTAACCAGGGACACACCTCCTGTACCAGTGGTAACCAAGGACACCCCTCCTGTCACAATGGTACCCAGGGACAGCCCTCCTGTGACAGTCGGTGGTAACCAGGGAAACCCACCTGTGACCATGGTAACCAAGGACACCACTCCTGTGACAATGGTACCCAGGGACAGCCCTCCTGTGACAGTCGGTGGTAACCAGGGAAACCCACGTGTGACATTCACAGTGCCCAGGGACACCGGCCTGTGACAGTCGGTGGTAATCAGGGACACGCATCTCTGACAGTCGGTGGTAACCAGGGAAACCCACCTGTGACCATGGTAACCAAGGACACACCTACTGTGACAGTCACTGGTAACCACGGACACCTCTCCTGTGACCGTGGCTACCAGGGACACGCACATATGACAGTCGGTGGTAACCAGGGACACGCATCTCTATCAGTCAGTAGTAACCAGGGAAACCCACCTGCGACCATGGTAACCAAGGATACCCCTCCTGTGACAGTCAGTGGTAACCAGGGACACACCTCCTGTGCCAGTGGTAACCAAGGACACCCCTCCTGTGAAAATGATACCCAGGGACAGCCCTCCTGTGACAGTCGGTGGTAACCAGGGAAAACCACCTGTGACCATGGTAACCAAGGATACCCCTACCCACAGTCACTGGTAACCAAGGACACCTCTCCTGTGACCGTGGTTACCAGGACACGCACATATGACAGTCGGTGGTAACCAGGGACACGCATTTCTGACAGTCAGTGGTAACCAGGGAAACCCACCTGCGACCATGGTAACCAAGGACACCCCTCCTGTGACAGTCAGTGGTAACCAGGGACACACCTCCTGTGCTAGTGGTAACCAAGGACACCCCTCCTGTCACAATGGTACCCAGGGAAAGCCCTCCTGTGACAGTCAGTGGTAACCATGTACACTCACCTGTGACAGTTGGTGGTAACCAGGGAAACCCACCTGTGACATTCACAGTGCCCAGGGACACCGGCCTGTGACAGTCGGTGGTAACCAGGGAGACGCATCTCTGACAGTCGGTGGTAACCAGGGAAACCCACCTGTGACCATCGTAACCAAGGACACCCCTCTGTGACAATGGTACCCAGGGACAGCCCTCCTGTGACAGTCGGTGGTAACCAGGGAAACACACCTGTGACCATGGTAACCAAGGACACCCGTACCCACAGTCACTGGTAACCAAGGACACCTCTCCTGTGACCGTGGTTATCAGGGAGACGCATCTCTGACAGTCGGTGGTAACCAGGGAAACCCACCTGTGACCATGGTAACCAAGGACACCCCTCCTGTGACAATGGTACCCAGGGACAGCCCTCCTGTGACAGTCGGTGGTAACCAGGGAAACCCACCTGCGACCATGTTAACCAAGGACACCCCTCCTGTGACAGTCAGTGGTAACCAGGGACACACCTCCTGTGCCAGTGGTAACCAAGGACACCCCTCCTGTGACAATGGTACCCAGGGACAGCCCTCCTGTGACAGTCGGTGGTAACCAGGGAAAACCACCTGTGACCATGGTAACCAAGGAAACCCCTCCTGTGACAATGGTACCCAGGGACAGCCGTCCTGTGACAGTCGGTGGTAACCAGGGAAACCCACCTGTGACATTCACAGTGCCCAGGGACACCGGCCTGTGACAGTCGGTGGTAATCAGGGACACGCATCTCTGACAGTCGGTGGTAACCAGGGAAACCCACCTGTGACCATGGTAACCAAGGACACACCTACTGTGACAGTCACTGGTAACCACGGACACCTCTCCTGTGACCGTGGCTACCAGGGACACGCACATATGACAGTCGGTGGTAACCAGGGACACGCATCTCTGACAGTCAGTGGTAACCAGGGAAACCCACCTGCGACCATGTTAACCAAGGATACCCCTCCTGTGACAGTCAGTGGTAACCAGGGACACACCTCCTGTGCCAGTGGTAACCAAGGACACCCCTCCTGTGACAATGGTACCCAGGGACAGCCCTCCTGTGACAGTCGGTGGTAACCAGGGAAAACCACCTGTGACCATGGTAACCAAGGACACCCCTACCCACAGTCACTGGTAACCAAGGACACCTCTCCTGTGACCGTGGTTACCAGGACACGCACATATGACAGTCGGTGGTAACCAGGGACACGCATTTCTGACAGTCAGTGGTAACCAGGGAAACCCACCTGCGACCATGGTAACCAAGGACACCCCTCCTGTGACAGTCAGTGGTAACCAGGGACACACCTCCTGTGCTAGTGGTAACCAAGGACACCCCTCCTGTCACAATGGTACCCAGGGACAGCCCTCCTGTGACAGTCAGTGGTAACCAGGGACACACCTCCTGTGCCAGTGGTAACCAAGGACACCCCTCCTGTCACAATGGTACCCAGGGACAGCCCTCCTGTGACAGTCGGTGGTAACCAGGGAAACCCACCTGTGACCATGGTAACCAAGGACACCACTCCTGTGACAATGGTACCCAGGGACAGCCCTCCTGTGACAGTCGGTGGTAACCAGGGAAACCCACGTGTGACATTCACAGTGCCCAGGGACACCGGCCTGTGACAGTCGGTGGTAATCAGGGACACGCATCTCTGACAGTCGGTGGTAACCAGGGAAACCCACCTGTGACCATGGTAACCAAGGACACACCTACTGTGACAGTCACTGGTAACCACGGACACCTCTCCTGTGACCGTGGCTACCAGGGACACGCACATATGACAGTCGGTGGTAACCAGGGACACGCATCTCTATCAGTCAGTGGTAACCAGGGAAACCCACCTGCGACCATGGTAACCAAGGACACCCCTCCTGTGACAGTCAGTGGTAACCAGGGACACACCTCCTGTGCCAGTGGTAACCAAGGACACCCCTCCTGTGAAAATGATACCCAGGGACAGCCCTCCTGTGACAGTCGGTGGTAACCAGGGAAAACCACCTGTGACCATGGTAACCAAGGATACCCCTACCCACAGTCACTGGTAACCAAGGACACCTCTCCTGTGACCGTGGTTACCAGGACACGCACATATGACAGTCGGTGGTAACCAGGGACACGCATTTCTGACAGTCAGTGGTAACCAGGGAAACCCACCTGCGACCATGGTAACCAAGGACACCCCTCCTGTGACAGTCAGTGGTAACCAGGGACACACCTCCTGTGCTAGTGGTAACCAAGGACACCCCTCCTGTCACAATGGTACCCAGGGACAGCCCTCCTGTGACAGTCAGTGGTAACCATGTACACTCACCTGTGACAGTTGGTGGTAACCAGGGAAACCCACCTGTGACATTCACAGTGCCCAGGGACACCGGCCTGTGACAGTCGGTGGTAACCAGGGAGACGCATCTCTGACAGTCGGTGGTAACCAGGGAAACCCACCTGTGACCATCGTAACCAAGGACACCCCTCTGTGACAATGGTACCCAGGGACAGCCCTCCTGTGACAGTCGGTGGTAACCAGGGAAACACACCTGTGACCATGGTAACCAAGGACACCCGTACCCACAGTCACTGGTAACCAAGGACACCTCTCCTGTGACCGTGGTTATCAGGGAGACGCATCTCTGACAGTCGGTGGTAACCAGGGAAACCCACCTGTGACCATGGTAACCAAGGACACCCCTCCTGTGACAATGGTACCCAGGGACAGCCCTCCTGTGACAGTCGGTGGTAACCAGGGAAACCCACCTGCGACCATGTTAACCAAGGACACCCCTCCTGTGACAGTCAGTGGTAACCAGGGACACACCTCCTGTGCCAGTGGTAACCAAGGACACCCCTCCTGTGACAATGGTACCCAGGGACAGCCCTCCTGTGACAGTCGGTGGTAACCAGGGAAAACCACCTGTGACCATGGTAACCAAGGAAACCCCTCCTGTGACAATGGTACCCAGGGACAGCCGTCCTGTGACAGTCGGTGGTAACCAGGGAAACCCACCTGTGACATTCACAGTGCCCAGGGACACCGGCCTGTGACAGTCGGTGGTAATCAGGGACACGCATCTCTGACAGTCGGTGGTAACCAGGGAAACCCACCTGTGACCATGGTAACCAAGGACACACCTACTGTGACAGTCACTGGTAACCACGGACACCTCTCCTGTGACCGTGGCTACCAGGGACACGCACATATGACAGTCGGTGGTAACCAGGGACACGCATCTCTGACAGTCAGTGGTAACCAGGGAAACCCACCTGCGACCATGTTAACCAAGGATACCCCTCCTGTGACAGTCAGTGGTAACCAGGGACACACCTCCTGTGCCAGTGGTAACCAAGGACACCCCTCCTGTGACAATGGTACCCAGGGACAGCCCTCCTGTGACAGTCGGTGGTAACCAGGGAAAACCACCTGTGACCATGGTAACCAAGGACACCCCTACCCACAGTCACTGGTAACCAAGGACACCTCTCCTGTGACCGTGGTTACCAGGACACGCACATATGACAGTCGGTGGTAACCAGGGACACGCATTTCTGACAGTCAGTGGTAACCAGGGAAACCCACCTGCGACCATGGTAACCAAGGACACCCCTCCTGTGACAGTCAGTGGTAACCAGGGACACACCTCCTGTGCTAGTGGTAACCAAGGACACCCCTCCTGTCACAATGGTACCCAGGGACAGCCCTCCTGTGACAGTCAGTGGTAACCATGTACACTCACCTGTGACAGTTGGTGGTAACCAGGGAAACCCACCTGTGACATTCACAGTGCCCACGGACACCGGCCTGTGACAGTCGGTGGTAACCAGGGAGACGCATCTCTGACAGTCGTTAGTAACCAGGGAAACCCACCTGTGACCATGGTAACCAAGGACACCCCTCTGTGCCAATGGTACCCAGGGACAGCCCTCCTGTGACAGTCGGTGGTAACCAGGGAAACACACCTGTGACCATGGTAACCAAGGACACCCGTACCCACAGTCACTGGTAACCAAGGACACCTCTCATGTGACCGTGGTTATCAGGGAGACGCATCTCTGACAGTCGGTGGTAACCAGGGAAACCCACCTGTGACATTCACAGTGCCCAGGGACACCGGCCTGTGACAGTCGGTGGTAATCAGGGACACGCATCTCTGACAGTCGGTGGTAACCAGGGAAACCCACCTGTGACCATGGTAACCAAGGACACACCTACTGTGACAGTCACTTGTAACCACGGACACCTCTCCTGTGACCGTGGCTACCAGGGACACGCACATATGACAGTCGGTGGTAACCAGGGACATGCATCTCTGACAGTCAGTGGTAACTAGGGAAACCCACCTGCGACCATGTTAGCCAAGGACACCCCTCCTGTGACAGTCAGTGGTAACCAGGGACACACCTCCTGTGCCAGTGGTAACCAAGGACACCCCTCCTGTGACAATGGTACCCAGGGACAGCCCTCCTGTGACAGTCGGTGGTAACCAGGGAAAACCACCTGTGACCATGGTAACCAAGGACACCACTACCCACAGTCACTCGTAACCAAGGACACCTCTCCTGTGACCGTGGTTACCAGGACACGCACATATGACAGTCGGTGGTAACCAGGGACACGCATCTCTGACAGTCAGTGGTATCCAGGGAAACCCACCTGCGACCATGGTAACCAAGGACACCCCTCCTGTGACAGTCATTGGTAACCAGGGACACACCTCCTGTGCCAGTGGTAACCAAGGACTCCCCTCCTGTGACAATGGTACCCAGGGACGGCCCTCCTGTGACAGTCGGTGGTAACCAGGGAAAACCACCTGTGACCATGGTAACCAAGGACACCCCTACCCACAGTCACTGGTAACCAAGGACACCTCTCCTGTGACCGTGGTTATCAGGGAGACGCATCTCTGACAGTCGGGGGTAACCAGGGAAACCCACCTGCCATCATGTTAACCAAGGACACCCCTCCTGTGACAGTCAGTGGTAACCAGGCAAACACCTCCTTTGCCAGTGGTAACCAAGGACACCCCTCCTGTCACAATGGTACCCAGGGACAGCCCTCCTGTGACAGTCAGTGGTAACCATGTACACTCACCTGTGACAGTCGGTGGTAACCAGGGAAACCCACCTGTGACATTCACAGTGCCCAGGGACACCGGCCTGTGACAGTCGGTGGTAACCAGGGAGACGCATCTCTGACAGTCGGTGGTAACCAGGGAAACCCACCTGTGACAATGGTAACCAAGGACACCCCTCCTGTGACAATGGGACCCAGGGACATCCCTCCTGTGACAGTCGGTGGTAACCAGGGAAACACACCTGTGACCATGGTAACCAAGGACACCCCTACCCACAGTCACTGGTAACCAAGGACACCTCTCCTGTGACCGTGGTTACCAGGACACGCACATATGACAGTCGGTGGTAACCAGGGACACGCATTTCTGACAGTCAGTGGTAACCAGGGACACACCTCCTGTGCCAGTGGTAAACAAGGACACCCCTCCTGTCACAATGGTACCCAGGGACAGCCCTCCTGTGACAGTCAGTGGTAACCATGTACACTCACCTGTGACAGTCGGTGGTAACCAGGGACACACCTCCTGTGCCAGTGGTAACCAAGGACACCCCTCCTGTGACAATGGTACCCAGGGACAGCCCTCCTGTGACACTCGGTGGTAACCAGGGAAAACCACCTGTGACCATGGTAACCAAGGACACCCCTACCCACAGTCACTGGTAACCAAGGACACCTCTCCTGTGACCGTGGTTACCAGGACACGCACATATGACAGTCGGTGGTAACCAGGGACACGCATTTCTGACAGTCAGTGGTAACCAGGGAAACCCACCTGCGACCATGGTAACCAAGGACACCCCTCCTGTGACAGTCAGTGGTAACCAGGGACACACCTCCTGTGCTAGTGGTAACCAAGGACACCCCTCCTGTCACAATGGTACCCAGGGACAGCCCTCCTGTGACAGTCAGTGGTAACCATGTACACTCACCTGTGACAGTTGATGGTAACCAGGGAAACCCACCTGTGACATTCACAGTGCCCAGGGACACCGGCCTGTGACAGTCGGTGGTAACCAGGGAGACGCATCTCTGACAGTCGATGGTAACCAGGGAAACCCACCTGTGACCATGGTAACCAAGGACACCCCTCTGTGACAATGGTACCCAGGGACAGCCCTCCTGTGACAGTCGGTGGTAACCAGGGAAACACACCTGTGACCATGGTAACCAAGGACACCCGTACCCACAGTCACTGGTAACCAAGGACACCTCTCATGTGACCGTGGTTATCAGGGAGACGCATCTCTGACAGTCGGTGGTAACCAGGGAAACCCACCTGTGACATTCACAGTGCCCAGGGACACCGGCCTGTGACAGTCGGTGGTAATCAGGGACACGCATCTCTGACAGTCGGTGGTAACCAGGGAAACCCACCTGTGACCATGGTAACCAAGGACACACCTACTGTGACAGTCACTTGTAACCACGGACACCTCTCCTGTGACCGTGGCTACCAGGGACACGCACATATGACAGTCGGTGGTAACCAGGGACATGCATCTCTGACAGTCAGTGGTAAACAGGGAAACCCACCTGCGAACATGTTAACCAAGGACACCCCTCCTGTGACAGTCAGTGGTAACCAGGGCACACCTCCTGTGCCAGTGGTAACCAAGGACACCCCTCCTGTGACAATGGTACCCAGGGACAGCCCTCCTGTGACAGTCGGTGGTAACCAGGGAAAACCACCTGTGACCTTGGTAACCAAGGACACCCCTACCCACAGTCACTCATAACCAAGGACACCTCTCCTGTGACCGTGGTTACCAGGACACGCACATATGACAGTCGGTGGTAACCAGGGACACGCATTTCTGACAGTCAGTGGTAACCAGGGAAACCCACCTGCGACAATGGTAACCAAGGACACCCCTCCTGTGACAGTCAGTGGTAACCAGGGACACACCTCCTGTGCCAGTGGTAACCAAGGACACCCCTCCTGTGACAATGGTACCCAGGGAGAGCCCTCCTGTGACAGTCGGTGGTAACCAGGGAAAACCACCTGCGACCATGGTAACCAAGGACACCCCTCCTGTGACAGTCAGTGGTAACCAGGGACACACCTCCTGTGCCAGTGGTAACCAAGGACACCCCTCCTGTGACAATGGTACCCAGGGACAGCCCTCCTGTGACAGTCGGTGGTAACCAGGGAAAACCACCTGTGACCATGGTAACCAAGGACACCCCTACCCACAGTCACTGGTAACCAAGGACACCTCTCCTGTGACCGTGGTTACCAGGACACGCACATATGACAGTCGGTGGTAACCAGGGACACGCATTTCTGACAGTCAGTGGTAACCAGGGAAACCCACCTTCGACCATGGTAACCAAGGACACCCCTCCTGTGACAGTCAGTGGTAACCAGGGACACACCTCCTGTGCTAGTGGTAACCAAGGACACCCCTCCTGTCACAATGGTACCCAGGGACAGCCCTCCTGTGACAGTCAGTGGTAACCATGTACACTCACCTGTGACAGTTGGTGGTAACCAGGGAAACCCACCTGTGACATTCACAGTGCCCACGGACACCGGCCTGTGACAGTCGGTGGTAACCAGGGAGACGCATCTCTGACAGTCGTTAGTAACCAGGGAAACCCACCTGTGACCATGGTAACAAAGGACACCCCTCTGTGACAATGGTACCCAGGGACAGCCCTCCTGTGACAGTCGGTGGTAACCAGGGAAACACACCTGTGACCATGGTAACCAAGGACACCCGTACCCACAGTCACTGGTAACCAAGGACACCTCTCATGTGACCGTGGTTATCAGGGAGACGCATCTCTGACAGTCGGTGGTAACCAGGGAAACCCACCTGTGACATTCACAGTGCCCAGGGACACCGGCCTGTGACAGTCGGTGGTAATCAGGGACACGCATCTCTGACAGTCGGTGGTAACCAGGGAAACCCACCTGTGACCATGGTAACCAAGGACACACCTACTGTGACAGTCACTTGTAACCACGGACACCTCTCCTGTGACCGTGGCTACCAGGGACACGCACATATGACAGTCGGTGGTAACCAGGGACATGCATCTCTGACAGTCAGTGGTAACTAGGGAAACCCACCTGCGACCATGTTAGCCAAGGACACCCCTCCTGTGACAGTCAGTGGTAACCAGGGACACACCTCCTGTGCCAGTGGTAACCAAGGACACCTCTCCTGTGACAATGGTACCCAGGGACAGCCCTCCTGTGACAGTCGGTGGTAACCAGGGAAAACCACCTGTGACCATGGTAACCAAGGACACCCCTACCCACAGTCACTCGTAACCAAGGACACCTCTCCTGTGACCGTGGTTACCAGGACACGCACATATGACAGTCGGTGGTAACCAGGGACACGCATCTCTGACAGTCAGTGGTAACCAGGGAAACCCACCTGCGACCATGGTAACCAAGGACACCCCTCCTGTGACAGTCATTGGTAACCAGGGACACACCTCCTGTGCCAGTGGTAACCAAGGACTCCCCTCCTGTGACAATGGTACCCAGCGACGGCCCTCCTGTGACAGTCGGTGGTAACCAGGGAAAACCACCTGTGACCATGGTAACCAAGGACACCCCTACCCACAGTCACTGGTAACCAAGGACACCTCTCCTGTGACCGTGGTTATCAGGGAGACGCATCTCTGACAGTCGGGGGTAACCAGGGCAACCCACCTGCGATCATGTTAACCAAGGACACCCCTCCTGTGACAGTCAGTGGTAACCAGGCAAACACCTCCTTTGCCAGTGGTAACCAAGGACACCCCTCCTGTCACAATGGTACCCAGGGACAGCCCTCCTGTTACAGTCAGTGGTAACCATGTACACTCACCTGTGACAGTCGGTGGTAAGCAGGGAAACCCACCTGTGACATTCACAGTGCCCAGGGACACCGGCCTGTGACAGTCGGTGGTAACCAGGGAGACGCATCTCTGACAGTCGGTGGTAACCAGGGAAACCCACCTGTGACCATGGTAACCAAGGACACCCCTCCTGTGACAATGGGACCCAGGGTCATCCCTCCTGTGACAGTCGGTGGTAACCAGGGAAACACACCTGTGACCATGGTAACCAAGGACACCCCTACCCACAGTCACTGGTAACCAAGGACACCTCTCCTGTGACCGTGGTTACCAGGACACGCACATATGACAGTCGGTGGTAACCAGGGACACGCATTTCTGACAGTCAGTGGTAACCAGGGACACACCTCCTGTGCCAGTGGTAAACAAGGACACCCCTCCTGTCACAATGGTACCCAGGGACAGCCCTCCTGTGACAGTCAGTGGTAACCATGTACACTCACCTGTGACAGTCGGTGGTAACCAGGGAAACCCACCTGTGTCATTCACATTTCCCAGGAACACCGGCCTGTGACAGTCGGTGGTAACCAGGGACACGCATCTCTGACAGTCGGTGGTAACCAGGGAAACCCACCTGTCGCCATGGAAACCAAGGACCCACCTACTGTGACAGTCACTGCTAACCACGGACACCTCTCCTGTGACCGTGGTTACCAGGGACACGCATATATGACAGTCGGTGGTAACCAGGGACACGCATCTCTGACAGTCAGTGGTAACCAGGGAAACCCACCTGCGACCATGGTAACCAAGGACACCCCTCCTGTGACAGTCAGTGGTAACCAGGGACACACCTCCTGTGCCAGTGGTAACCAAGGACACCCCTCCTGTCACAATGGTACCCAGGGACAGCCCTCCTGTGACAGTCGGTGGTAACCAGGGAAACCCACCTGTGACCATGGTAACCAAGGACACCCCTCCTGTGACAATGGTACCCAGGGACAGCCGTCCTGTGACAGTCGGTGGTAACCAGGGAAACCCACCTGTGACATTCACAGTGCCCAGGGACACCGGCCTGTGACAGTCGGTGGTAATCAGGGACACGCATCTCTGACAGTCGGTGGTAACCAGGGAAACCCACCTGTGACCATGGTAACCAAGGACACACCTACTGTGACAGTCACTGGTAACCACGGACACCTCTCCTGTGACCGTGGCTACCAGGGACACGCACATATGACAGTCGGTGGTAACCAGGGACACGCATCTCTGACAGTCAGTGGTAACCAGGGAAACCCACCTGCGACCATGTTAACCAAGGACACCCCTCCTGTGACAGTCAGTGGTAACCAGGGACACACCTCCTGTGCCAGTGGTAACCAAGGACACCCCTCCTGTGACAATGGTACCCAGGGAGAGCCCTCCTGTGACAGTCGGTGGTAACCAGGGAAAACCACCTGCGACCATGGTAACCAAGGACACCCCTCCTGTGACAGTCAGTGGTTACCAGGGACACACCTCCTGTGCCAGTGGTAACCAAGGACACCCCTCCTGTGACAATGGTACCCAGGGACAGCCCTCCTGTGACAGTCGGTGGTAACCAGGGAAAACCACCTGTGACCATGGTAACCAAGGACACCCCTACCCACAGTCACTGGTAACCAAGGACACCTCTCCTGTGACCGTGGTTACCAGGACACGCACATATGACAGTCGGTGGTAACCAGGGACACGCATTTCTGACAGTCAGTGGTAACCAGGGAAACCCACCTGCGACCATGGTAACCAAGGACACCCCTCCTGTGACAGTCAGTGGTAACCAGGGACACACCTCCTGTGCTAGTGGTAACCAAGGACACCCCTCCTGTCACAATGGTACCCAGGGACAGCCCTCCTGTGACAGTCAGTGGTAACCATGTACACTCACCTGTGACAGTTGATGGTAACCAGGGAAACCCACCTGTGACATTCACAGTGCCCAGGGACACCGGCCTGTGACAGTCGGTGGTAACCAGGGAGACGCATCTCTGACAGTCGGTGGTAACCAGGGAAACCCACCTGTGACCATGGTAACCAAGGACACCCCTCTGTGACAATGGTACCCAGGGACAGCCCTCCTGTGACAGTCGGTGGTAACCAGGGAAACACACCTGTGACCATGGTAACCAAGGACACCCGTACCCACAGTCACTGGTAACCAAGGACACCTCTCATGTGACCGTGGTTATCAGGGAGACGCATCTCTGACAGTCGGTGGTAACCAGGGAAACCCACCTGTGACATTCACAGTGCCCAGGGACACCGGCCTGTGACAGTCGGTGGTAATCAGGGACACGCATCTCTGACAGTCGGTGGTAACCAGGGAAACCCACCTGTGACCATGGTAACCAAGGACACACCTACTGTGACAGTCACTTGTAACCACGGACACCTCTCCTGTGACCGTGGCTACCAGGGACACGCACATATGACAGTCGGTGGTAACCAGGGACATGCATCTCTGACAGTCAGTGGTAAACAGGGAAACCCACCTGCGAACATGTTAACCAAGGACACCCCTCCTGTGACAGTCAGTGGTAACCAGGGCACACCTCCTGTGCCAGTGGTAACCAAGGACACCCCTCCTGTGACAATGGTACCCAGGGACAGCCCTCCTGTGACAGTCGGTGGTAACCAGGGAAAACCACCTGTGACCTTGGTAACCAAGGACACCCCTACCCACAGTCACTCGTAACCAAGGACACCTCTACTGTGACCGTGGTTACCAGGACACGCACATATGACAGTCGGTGGTAACCAGGGACACGCATCTCTGACAGTCAGTGGTAACCAGGGAAACCCACCTGCGACAATGGTAACCAAGGACACCCCTCTTGTGACAGTCAGTGGTAACCAGGGACACACCTCCTGTGCCAGTGGTAACCAAGGACACCCCTCCTGTGACAATGGTACCCAGGGAGAGCCCTCCTGTGACAGTCGGTGGTAACCAGGGAAAACCACCTGCGACCATGGTAACCAAGGACACCCCTCCTGTGACAGTCAGTGGTAACCAGGGACACACCTCCTGTGCCAGTGGTAACCAAGGACACCCCTCCTGTGACAATGGTACCCAGGGACAGCCCTCCTGTGACACTCGGTGGTAACCAGGGAAAACCACCTGTGACCATGGTAACCAAGGACACCCCTACCCACAGTCACTGGTAACCAAGGACACCTCTCCTGTGACCGTGGTTACCAGGACACGCACATATGACAGTCGGTGGTAACCAGGGACACGCATTTCTGACAGTCAGTGGTAACCAGGGAAACCCACCTGCGACCATGGTAACCAAGGACACCCCTCCTGTGACAGTCAGTGGTAACCAGGGACACACCTCCTGTGCTAGTGGTAACCAAGGACACCCCTCCTGTCACAATGGTACCCAGGGACAGCCCTTCTGTGACAGTCAGTGGTAACCATGTACACTCACCTGTGACAGTTGATGGTAACCAGGGAAACCCACCTGTGACATTCACAGTGCCCAGGGACACCGGCCTGTGACAGTCGGTGGTAACCAGGGAAACCCACCTGTGACCATGGTAACCAAGGACACCCCTCTGTGACAATGGTACCCAGGGACAGCCCTCCTGTGACAGTCGGTGGTAACCAGGGAAACACACCTGTGACGATGGTAACCAAGGACACCCGTACCCACAGTCACTGGTAACCAAGGACACCTCTCATGTGACCGTGGTTATCAGGGAGACGCATCTCTGACAGTCGGTGGTAACCAGGGAAACCCACCTGTGATATTCACAGTGCCCAGGGACACCGGCCTGTGACAGTCGGTGGTAATCAGGGACACGCATCTCTGACAGTCGGTGGTAACCAGGGAAACCCACCTGTGACCATGGTAACCAAGGACACACCTACTGTGACAGTCACTTGTAACCACGGACACCTCTCCTGTGACCGTGGCTACCAGGGACACGCACATATGACAGTCGGTGGTAACCAGGGACATGCATCTCTGACAGTCAGTGGTAAACAGGGAAACCCACCTGCGAACATGTTAACCAAGGACACCCCTCCTGTGACAGTCAGTGGTAACCAGGGCACACCTCCTGTGCCAGTGGTAACCAAGGACACCCCTCCTGTGACAATGGTACCCAGGGACAGCCCTCCTGTGACAGTCGGTGGTAACCAGGGAAAACCACCTGTGACCTTGGTAACCAAGGACACCCCTACCCACAGTCACTCGTAACCAAGGACACCTCTCCTGTGACCGTGGTTACCAGGACACGCACATATGACAGTCGGTGGTAACCAGGGACACGCATCTCTGACAGTCAGTGGTAACCAGGGAAACCCACCTGCGACAATGGTAACCAAGGACACCCCTCCTGTGACAGTCATTGGTAACCAGGGACACACCTCCTGTGCCAGTGGTAACCAAGGACACCCCTCCTGTGACAATGGTACCCAGGGACGGCCCTCCTGTGACAGTCGGTGGTAACCAGGGAAAACCACCTGTGACCATGGTAACCAAGGACACCCCTACCCACAGTCACTGGTAACCAAGGACACCTCTCCTGTGACCGTGGTTATCAGGGAGACGCATCTCTGACAGTCGGGGGTAACCAGGGAAACCCACCTGTGACCATGGTAACCAAGGACACCCCTCCTGTGACAATGGTACCCAGGGACAGCCCTCCTGTGACAGTCGGTGGTAACCAGGGAAACCCACCTGTGACCATGGTAACCAAGGACAACCCTCTGTGACAATGGTACCCAGGGACAGCCCTCCTGTGACAGTCGGTGGTAACCAGGGAAACACACCTGTGACCATGGTAACAAAGGACACCCGTACCCACAGTCACTGGTAACCAAGGACACATCTCCTGTGACCGTGGTTATCAGGGAGACGCATCTCTGACAGTCGGTGGTAACCAGGGAAACCCACCTGTGACCATGGTAACCAAGGACACCCCTCCTGTGACAATGGTACCCAGGGACAGCCCTCCTGTAACAGTCGGTGGTAACCAGGGAAACCCACCTGTGACCATGGTAACCAAGGACACCCCTCCTGTGACAATGGTACCCAGGGACAGCCGTCCTGTGACAGTCGGTGGTAACCAGGGAAACCCACCTGTGACATTCACAGTGCCCAGGGACACCGGCCTGTGACAGTCGGTGGTAACCATGTACACTCACCTGTGACAGTCAGTGGTAACCAGGGAAACCCACCTGTGACATTCCCATTTCCCAGGGACACCGGCCTGTGACAGTCGGTGGTAACCAGGGACACGCATCTCTGACAGTCGGTGGTAACCAGGGAAACCCACCTGTCGCCATGGAAACCAAGGACCCACCTACTGTGACAGTCACTGCTAACCACGGACACCTCTCCTGTGACCGTGGTTACCAGGGACACGCATATATGACAGTCGGTGGTAACCAGGGACACGCATCTCTGACAGTCAGTGGTAAACAGGGAAACCCACCTGCGACCATGGTAACCAAGGACACCCCCTCCTGTGACAGTCAGTGGTAACCAGGGACACACCTCCTGTACCAGTGGTAACCAAGGACACCCCTCCTGTCACAATGGTACCCAGGGACAGCCCTCCTGTGACAGTCGGTGGTAACCAGGGAAACCCACCTGTGACCATGGTAACCAAGGACACCACTCCTGTGACAATGGTACCCAGGGACAGCCCTCCTGTGACAGTCGGTGGTAACCAGGGAAACCCACGTGTGACATTCACAGTGCCCAGGGACACCGGCCTGTGACAGTCGGTGGTAATCAGGGACACGCATCTCTGACAGTCGGTGGTAACCAGGGAAACCCACCTGTGACCATGGTAACCAAGGACACACCTACTGTGACAGTCACTGGTAACCACGGACACCTCTCCTGTGACCGTGGCTACCAGGGACACGCACATATGACAGTCGGTGGTAACCAGGGACACGCATCTCTATCAGTCAGTAGTAACCAGGGAAACCCACCTGCGACCATGGTAACCAAGGATACCCCTCCTGTGACAGTCAGTGGTAACCAGGGACACACCTCCTGTGCCAGTGGTAACCAAGGACACCCCTCCTGTGAAAATGATACCCAGGGACAGCCCTCCTGTGACAGTCGGTGGTAACCAGGGAAAACCACCTGTGACCATGGTAACCAAGGATACCCCTACCCACAGTCACTGGTAACCAAGGACACCTCTCCTGTGACCGTGGTTACCAGGACACGCACATATGACAGTCGGTGGTAACCAGGGACACGCATTTCTGACAGTCAGTGGTAACCAGGGAAACCCACCTGCGACCATGGTAACCAAGGACACCCCTCCTGTGACAGTCAGTGGTAACCAGGGACACACCTCCTGTGCTAGTGGTAACCAAGGACACCCCTCCTGTCACAATGGTACCCAGGGAAAGCCCTCCTGTGACAGTCAGTGGTAACCATGTACACTCACCTGTGACAGTTGGTGGTAACCAGGGAAACCCACCTGTGACATTCACAGTGCCCAGGGACACCGGCCTGTGACAGTCGGTGGTAACCAGGGAGACGCATCTCTGACAGTCGGTGGTAACCAGGGAAACCCACCTGTGACCATCGTAACCAAGGACACCCCTCTGTGACAATGGTACCCAGGGACAGCCCTCCTGTGACAGTCGGTGGTAACCAGGGAAACACACCTGTGACCATGGTAACCAAGGACACCCGTACCCACAGTCACTGGTAACCAAGGACACCTCTCCTGTGACCGTGGTTATCAGGGAGACGCATCTCTGACAGTCGGTGGTAACCAGGGAAACCCACCTGTGACCATGGTAACCAAGGACACCCCTCCTGTGACAATGGTACCCAGGGACAGCCCTCCTGTGACAGTCGGTGGTAACCAGGGAAACCCACCTGCGACCATGTTAACCAAGGACACCCCTCCTGTGACAGTCAGTGGTAACCAGGGACACACCTCCTGTGCCAGTGGTAACCAAGGACACCCCTCCTGTGACAATGGTACCCAGGGACAGCCCTCCTGTGACAGTCGGTGGTAACCAGGGAAAACCACCTGTGACCATGGTAACCAAGGAAACCCCTCCTGTGACAATGGTACCCAGGGACAGCCGTCCTGTGACAGTCGGTGGTAACCAGGGAAACCCACCTGTGACATTCACAGTGCCCAGGGACACCGGCCTGTGACAGTCGGTGGTAATCAGGGACACGCATCTCTGACAGTCGGTGGTAACCAGGGAAACCCACCTGTGACCATGGTAACCAAGGACACACCTACTGTGACAGTCACTGGTAACCACGGACACCTCTCCTGTGACCGTGGCTACCAGGGACACGCACATATGACAGTCGGTGGTAACCAGGGACACGCATCTCTGACAGTCAGTGGTAACCAGGGAAACCCACCTGCGACCATGTTAACCAAGGATACCCCTCCTGTGACAGTCAGTGGTAACCAGGGACACACCTCCTGTGCCAGTGGTAACCAAGGACACCCCTCCTGTGACAATGGTACCCAGGGACAGCCCTCCTGTGACAGTCGGTGGTAACCAGGGAAAACCACCTGTGACCATGGTAACCAAGGACACCCCTACCCACAGTCACTGGTAACCAAGGACACCTCTCCTGTGACCGTGGTTACCAGGACACGCACATATGACAGTCGGTGGTAACCAGGGACACGCATTTCTGACAGTCAGTGGTAACCAGGGAAACCCACCTGCGACCATGGTAACCAAGGACACCCCTCCTGTGACAGTCAGTGGTAACCAGGGACACACCTCCTGTGCTAGTGGTAACCAAGGACACCCCTCCTGTCACAATGGTACCCAGGGACAGCCCTCCTGTGACAGTCAGTGGTAACCAGGGACACACCTCCTGTGCCAGTGGTAACCAAGGACACCCCTCCTGTCACAATGGTACCCAGGGACAGCCCTCCTGTGACAGTCGGTGGTAACCAGGGAAACCCACCTGTGACCATGGTAACCAAGGACACCACTCCTGTGACAATGGTACCCAGGGACAGCCCTCCTGTGACAGTCGGTGGTAACCAGGGAAACCCACGTGTGACATTCACAGTGCCCAGGGACACCGGCCTGTGACAGTCGGTGGTAATCAGGGACACGCATCTCTGACAGTCGGTGGTAACCAGGGAAACCCACCTGTGACCATGGTAACCAAGGACACACCTACTGTGACAGTCACTGGTAACCACGGACACCTCTCCTGTGACCGTGGCTACCAGGGACACGCACATATGACAGTCGGTGGTAACCAGGGACACGCATCTCTATCAGTCAGTGGTAACCAGGGAAACCCACCTGCGACCATGGTAACCAAGGACACCCCTCCTGTGACAGTCAGTGGTAACCAGGGACACACCTCCTGTGCCAGTGGTAACCAAGGACACCCCTCCTGTGAAAATGATACCCAGGGACAGCCCTCCTGTGACAGTCGGTGGTAACCAGGGAAAACCACCTGTGACCATGGTAACCAAGGATACCCCTACCCACAGTCACTGGTAACCAAGGACACCTCTCCTGTGACCGTGGTTACCAGGACACGCACATATGACAGTCGGTGGTAACCAGGGACACGCATTTCTGACAGTCAGTGGTAACCAGGGAAACCCACCTGCGACCATGGTAACCAAGGACACCCCTCCTGTGACAGTCAGTGGTAACCAGGGACACACCTCCTGTGCTAGTGGTAACCAAGGACACCCCTCCTGTCACAATGGTACCCAGGGACAGCCCTCCTGTGACAGTCAGTGGTAACCATGTACACTCACCTGTGACAGTTGGTGGTAACCAGGGAAACCCACCTGTGACATTCACAGTGCCCAGGGACACCGGCCTGTGACAGTCGGTGGTAACCAGGGAGACGCATCTCTGACAGTCGGTGGTAACCAGGGAAACCCACCTGTGACCATCGTAACCAAGGACACCCCTCTGTGACAATGGTACCCAGGGACAGCCCTCCTGTGACAGTCGGTGGTAACCAGGGAAACACACCTGTGACCATGGTAACCAAGGACACCCGTACCCACAGTCACTGGTAACCAAGGACACCTCTCCTGTGACCGTGGTTATCAGGGAGACGCATCTCTGACAGTCGGTGGTAACCAGGGAAACCCACCTGTGACCATGGTAACCAAGGACACCCCTCCTGTGACAATGGTACCCAGGGACAGCCCTCCTGTGACAGTCGGTGGTAACCAGGGAAACCCACCTGCGACCATGTTAACCAAGGACACCCCTCCTGTGACAGTCAGTGGTAACCAGGGACACACCTCCTGTGCCAGTGGTAACCAAGGACACCCCTCCTGTGACAATGGTACCCAGGGACAGCCCTCCTGTGACAGTCGGTGGTAACCAGGGAAAACCACCTGTGACCATGGTAACCAAGGAAACCCCTCCTGTGACAATGGTACCCAGGGACAGCCGTCCTGTGACAGTCGGTGGTAACCAGGGAAACCCACCTGTGACCATGGTAACAAAGGACACCCCTACCCACTGTCACTGGTAACCAAGGACACCTCTCCTGTGACCGTGGTTATCAGGGAGACGCATCTCTGACAGTCGGTGGTAACCAGGGCAACCCACCTGTGACATTCACAGTGCCCAGGGACACCGGCCTGTGACAGTCGGTGGTAACAAGGGAGACGCATCTCTGACAGTCGGTGGTAACCAGGGAAACCCACCTGTGACCATGGTAACCAAGGACACCCCTCTGTGACAATGGTACCCAGGGACAGCCCTCCTGTGACAGTCGGTGGTAACCAGGGAAACACACCTGTGACCATGGTAACCAAGGACACCCCTCCTGTGACAATGGTACCCAGGGACAGCCGTCCTGTGACAGTCGGTGGTAACCAGGGAAACCCACCTGTGACATTCACAGTGCCCAGGGACACCGGCCTGTGACAGTCGGTGGTAATCAGGGACACGCATCTCTGACAGTCGGTGGTAACCAGGGAAACCCACCTGTGACCATGGTAACCAAGGACACCCCTCCTGTGACAATGGTACCCAGGGACAGCCCTCCTGTAACAGTCGGTGGTAACCAGGGACACACCTCCTGTGCCAGTGGTAACCAAGGACACCCCTCCTGTGACAATGGTACCCAGGGACAGCCCTCCTGTGACAGTCGGTGGTAACCAGGGAAAACCACCTGTGACCATGGTAACCAAGGACACCCCTACCCACAGTCACTGGTAACCAAGGACACCTCTCCTGTGACCGTGGTTACCAGGACACGCACATATGACAGTCGGTGGTAACCAGGGACACGCATTTCTGACAGTCAGTGGTAACCAGGGAAACCCACCTGCGACCATGGTAACCAAGGACACCCCTCCTGTGACAGTCAGTGGTAACCAGGGACACACCTCCTGTGCTAGTGGTAACCAAGGACACCCCTCCTGTCACAATGGTACCCAGGGAAAGCCCTCCTGTGACAGTCAGTGGTAACCATGTACACTCACCTGTGACAGTTGGTGGTAACCAGGGAAACCCACCTGTGACATTCACAGTGCCCACGGACACCGGCCTGTGACAGTCGGTGGTAACCAGGGAGACGCATCTCTGACAGTCGGTGGTAACCAGGGAAACCCACCTGTGACCATGGTAACCAAGGACACCCCTCTGTGACAATGGTACCCAGGGACAGCCCTCCTGTGACAGTCGGTGGTAACCAGGGAAACACACCTGTGACCATGGTAACCAAGGACACCCGTACTCACAGTCACTGGTAACCAAGGACACCTCTCATGTGACCGTGGTTATCAGGGAGACGCATCTCTGACAGTCGGTGGTAACCAGGGAAACCCACCTGTGACCATGGTAACCAAGGACACACCTACTGTGACAGTCACTTGTAACCACGGACACCTCTCCTGTGACCGTGGCTACCAGGGACACGCACATATGACAGTCGGTGGTAACCAGGGACATGCATCTCTGACAGTCAGTGGTAACTAGGGAAACCCACCTGCGACCATGTTAGCCAAGGACACCCCTCCTGTGACAGTCAGTGGTAACCAGGGACACACCTCCTGTGCCAGTGGTAACCAAGGACACCCCTCCTGTGACAATGGTACCCAGGGACAGCCCTCCTGTGACAGTCGGTGGTAACCAGGGAAAACCACCTGTGACCATGGTAACCAAGGACACCCCTACCCACAGTCACTCGTAACCAAGGACACCTCTCCTGTGACCGTGGTTACCAGGACACGCACATATGACAGTCGGTGGTAACCAGGGACACGCATCTCTGACAGTCAGTGGTAACCAGGGAAACCCACCTGCGACCATGGTAACCAAGGACACCCCTCCTGTGACAGTCATTGGTAACCAGGGACACACCTCCTGTGCCTGTGGTAACCAAGGACTCCCCTCCTGTGACAATGGTACCCAGGGACGGCCCTCCTGTGACAGTCGGTGGTAACCAGGGAAAACCACCTGTGACCATGGTAACCAAGGACACCCCTACCCACAGTCACTGGTAACCAAGGACACCTCTCCTGTGACCGTGGTTATAAGGGAGACGCATCTCTGACAGTCGGGGGTAACCAGGGAAACCCACCTGTGACCATGGTAACCAAGGACACCCCTCCTGTGACAATGGTACCCAGGGACAGCCCTCCTGTGACAGTCGGTGGTAACCAGGGAAACCCACCTGTGACCATGGTAACCAAGGACACCCCTCTGTGACAATGGTACCCAGGGACAGCCCTCCTGTGACAGTCGGTGGTAACCAGGGAAACACACCTGTGACCATGGTAACCAAGGACACCCGTACCCACAGTCACTGGTAACCAAGGACACATCTCCTGTGACCGTGGTTATCAGGGAGACGCATCTCTGACAGTCGGTGGTAACCAGGGAAACGCACCTGTGACCATGGAAACCAAGGACACCCCTCCTGTGACAATGGTACCCAGGGACAGCCCTCCTGTAACAGTCGGTGGTAACCAGGGAAACCCACCTGTGACCATGGTAACCAAGGACACCCCTCCTGTGACAATGGTACCCAGGGACAGCCCTCCTGTGACAGTCGGTGGTAACCAGGGAAACCCACCTGTGACATTCACAGTGCCCAGGGACACCGGCCTGTGACAGTCGGTGGTAATCAGGGACACGCATCTCTGACAGTCGGTGGTAACCAGGGAAACCCACCTGTGACCATGGTAACCAAGGACACACCTACTGTGCCAGTCAATGGTAACCACGGACACTTCTCCTGTGACCGTGGCTACCAGGGACACGCACATATGACAGTCGGTGGTAACCAGGGACACGCATTTCTGACAGTCAGTGGTAACCAGGGAAACCCACCTGCGACCATGTTAACCAAGGACACCCCTCCTGTGACAGTCAGTGGTAACCAGGGACACACCTCCTGTGCCAGTGGTAACCAAGGACACCCCTCCTGTGACAATGGTACCCAGGGACAGCCCTCCTGTGACAGTCGGTGGTAACCAGGGAAAACCACCTGTGACCATGGTAACCAAGGACACCCCTACCCACAGTCACTCGTAACCAAGGACACCTCTCCTGTGACCGTGATTACCAGGACACGCACATATGACAGTCGGTGGTAACCAGGGACACGCATCTCTATCAGTCAGTGGTAACCAGGGAAACCCACCTGCGACCATGGTAACCAAGGACACCCCTCCTGTGACAGTCAGTGGTAACCAGGGACACACCTCCTGTGCCAGTGGTAACCAAGGACACCCCTCCTGTGAAAATGGTACCCAGGGACAGCCCTCCTGTGACAGTCGGTGGTAACCAGGGAAAACCACCTGTGACCATGGTAACCAAGGACACCCCTACCCACAGTCACTGGTAACCAAGGACACCTCTCCTGTGACCGTGGTTACCAGGACACGCACATATGACAGTCGGTGGTAACCAGGGACACGCATTTCTGACAGTCAGTGGTAACCAGGGAAACCCACCTGCGACCATGGTAACCAAGGACACCCCTCCTGTGACAGTCAGTGGTAACCAGGGACACACCTCCTGTGCTAGTGGTAACCAAGGACACCCCTCCTGTCACAATGGTACCCAGGGACAGCCCTCCTGTGACAGTCAGTGGTAACCATGTACACTCACCTGTGACAGTTGGTGGTAACCAGGGAAACCCACCTGTGACATTCACAGTGCCCAGGGACACCGGCCTGTGACAGTCGGTGGTAACCAGGGAGACGCATCTCTGACAGTCGGTGGTAACCAGGGAAACCCACCTGTGACCATCGTAACCAAGGACACCCCTCTGTGACAATGGTACCCAGGGACAACCCTCCTGTGACAGTCGGTGGTAACCAGGGAAACACACCTGTGACCCTGGTAACCAAGGACACCCGTACCCACAGTCACTGGTAACCAAGTACACCTCTCCTGTGACCGTGGTTATCAGGGAGACGCATCTCTGACAGTCGGTGGTAACCAGGGAAACCCACCTGTGACCATGGTAACCAAGGACACCCCTCCTGTGACAATGGTACCCAGGGACAGCCCTCCTGTGACAGTCGGTGGTAACCAGGGAAACCCACCTGTGACAATGTTAACCAAGGACACCCCTCCTGTGACAATGGTACCCAGGGACAGCCCTCCTGTGACAGTCGGTGGTAACCAGGGAAAACCACCTGTGACCATGGTAACCAAGGACACCCCTACCCACAGTCACTGGTAACCAAGGACACCTCTCCTGTGACCGTGGTTACCAGGACACGCACATATGACAGTCGGTGGTAACCAGGGACACGCATTTCTGACAGTCAGTGGTAACCAGGGACACACCTCCTGTGCCAGTGGTAAACAAGGACACCCCTCCTGTCACAATGGTACCCAGGGACAGCCCTCCTGTGACAGTCAGTGGTAACCATGTACACTCACCTGTGACAGTCGGTGGTAACCAGGGAAACCCACCTGTGACATTCACATTTCCCAGGGACACCGGCCTGTGACAGTCGGTGGTAACCAGGGACACGCATCTCTGACAGTCGGTGGTAACCAGGGAAACCCACCTGTCGCCATGGAAACCAAGGACCCACCTACTGTGACAGTCACTGCTAACCACGGACACCTCTCCTGTGACCGTGGTTACCAGGGACACGCATATATGACAGTCAGTGGTAACCAGGGACACGCATCTCTGACAGTCAGTGGTAACCAGGGAAAACCACCTGCGACCATGGTAACCAAGGACACCCCTCCTGTGACAGTCAGTGGTAACCAGGGACACACCTCCTGTGCCAGTGGTAACCAAGGACACCCCTCCTGTCACAATGGTACCCAGGGACAGCCCTCCTGTGACAGTCGGTGGTAACCAGGGAAACCCACCTGTGACCATGGTAACCAAGGACACCCCTCCTGTGACAATGGTACCCAGGGACAGCCGTCCTGTGACAGTCGGTGGTAACCAGGGAAACCCACGTGTGACATTCACAGTGCCCAGGGACACCGGCCTGTGACAGTCGGTGGTAATCAGGGACACGCATCTCTGACAGTCGGTGGTAACCAGGGAAACCCACCTGTGACCATGGTAACCAAGGACACACCTACTGTGACAGTCACTGTTAACCACGGACACCTCTCCTGTGACCGTGGCTACCAGGGACACGCACATATGACAGTCGGTGGTAACCAGGGACACGCATCTCTGACAGTCAGTGGTAACCAGGGAAACCCACCTGCGACCATGTTAACCAAGGACACCCCTCCTGTGACAGTCAGTGGTAACCAGGGACACACCTCCTGTACCAGTGGTAACCAAGGACACCCCTCCTGTGACAATGGTACCCAGGGACAGCCCTCCTGTGACAGTCGGTGGTAACCAGGGAAAACCACCTGCGACCATGGTAACCAAGGACACCCCTCCTGTGACAGTCAGTGGTAACCAGGGACACACCTCCTGTGCCAGTGGTAACCAAGGACACCCCTCCTGTGACAATGGTACCCAGGGACAGCCCTCCTGTGACAGTCGGTGGTAACCAGGGAAAACCACCTGTGACCTTGGTAACCAAGGACACCCCTACCCACAGTCACTGGTAACCAAGGACACCTCTCCTGTGACCGTGGTTACCAGGACACGCACATATGACAGTCGGTGGTAACCAGGGACACGCATTTCTGACAGTCAGTGGTAACCAGGGAAACCCACCTGCGACCATGGTAACCAAGGACACCCCTCCTGTGACAGTCAGTGGTAACCAGGGACACACCTCCTGTGCTAGTGGTAACCAAGGACACCCCTCCTGTCACAATGGTACCCAGGGACAGCCCTCCTGTGACAGTCAGTGGTAACCATGTACACTCACCTGTGACAGTTGGTGGTAACCAGGGAAACCCACCTGTGACATTCACAGTGCCCAGGGACACCGGCCTGTGACAGTCGGTGGTAACCAGGGAGACGCATCTCTGACAGTCGGTGGTAACCTGGGAAACCCACCTGTGACCATGGTAACCAAGGACACCCCTCTGTGACAATGGTACCCAGGGACAGCCCTCCTGTGACAGTCGGTGGTAACCAGGGAAACACACCTGTGACCATGGTAACCAAGGACACCCGTACCCACAGTCACTGGTAACCAAGGACACCTCTCATGTGACCGTGGTTATCAGGGAGACGCATCTCTGACAGTCGGTGGTAACCAGGGAAACCCACCTGTGACATTCACAGTGCCCAGGGACACCGGCCTGTGACAGTCGGTGGTAATCAGGGACACGCATCTCTGACAGTCGGTGGTAACCAGGGAAACCCACCTGTACCATGGTAACCAAGGACACACCTACTGTGACAGTCACTTGTAACCACGGACACCTCTCCTGTGACCGTGGCTACCAGGGACACGCACATATGACAGTCGGTGGTAACCAGGGACATGCATCTCTGACAGTCAGTGGTAAACAGGGAAACCCACCTGCGACCATGTTAACCAAGGACACCCCTCCTGTGACAGTCAGTGGTAACCAGGGACACACCTCCTGTGCTAGTGGTAACCAAGGACACCCCTCCTGTGACAATGGTACCCAGGGACAGCCCTCCTGTGACAGTCGGTGGTAACCAGGGGAAACCACCTGTGACCATGGTAACCAAGGACACCCCTACCCACAGTCACTCGTAACCAAGGACACCTCTCCTGTGACCGTGGTTACCAGGACACGCACATATGACAGTCGGTGGTAACCAGGGACACGCATCTCTGACAGTCAGTGGTAACCAGGGAAACCCACCTGCGACCATGGTAACCAAGGACACCCCTCCTGTGACAGTCATTGGTAACCAAGGACACACCTCCTGTGCCAGTGGTAACCAAGGACACCACTCCTGTGACAATGGTACCCAGGGACGGCCCTCCTGTGACAGTCGGTGGTAACCAGGGAAAACCACCTGTGACCATGGTAACCAAGGACACCCCTACCACAGTCACTGGTAACCAAGGACACCTCTCCTGTGACCGTGGTTATCAGGGAGACGCATCTCTGACAGTCTGGGGTAACCAGGGAAACCCACCTGTGACCATGGTAACCAAGGACACCCCTCCTGTGACAATGGTACCCAGGGACAGCCCTCCTGTGACAGTCGGTGGTAACCAGGGAAACCCACCTGTGACCATGGTAACCAAGGACACCCCTCTGTGACAATGGTACCCAGGGACAGCCCTCCTGTGACAGTCGGTGGTAACCAGGGAAACACACCTGTGACCATGGTAACCAAGGACACCCGTACCCACAGTCACTGGTAACCAAGGACACCTCTCCTGTGACCGTGGTTATCAGGGAGACGCATCTCTGACAGTCGGTGGTAACCAGGGAAACCCACCTGTGACCATGGTAACCAAGGACACCCCTCCTCTGACAATGGTACCCAGGGACAGCCCTCCTGTGACAGTCGGTGGTAACCAGGGAAACCCACCTGTGACCATGGTAACCAAGGACACCCCTCCTGTGACAATGGTACCCAGGGACAGCCGTCCTGTGACAGTCGGTGGTAACCAGGGAAACCCACCTGTGACATTCACAGTGCCCAGGGACACCAGCCTGTGACAGTCGGTGGTAATCAGGGAAACCCACCTGTGACCATGGTAACCAAGGACACACCTTCTGTGACAGTAACTGGTAACCACGGACACCTCTCCTGTGACCGTGGCTACCAGGGACACGCACATATGACAGCCGGTGGTAACCAGGGACACGCATCTCTGACAGTCAGTGGTAACCAGGGAAACCCACCTGCGACCATGTTAACCAAGGACACCCCTCCTGTGACAGTCAGTGGTAACCAGGGACACACCTCCTGTGCCAGTGGTAACCAAGGACACCCCTCCTGTGACAATGGTACCCAGGGACAGCCCTCCTGTGACAGTCGGTGGTAACCAGGGAAAACCACCTGTGACCATGGTAACCAAGGACACACCTACCCACAGTCACTGGTAACCAAGGACACCTCTCCTGTGACCGTGGTTACCAGGACACGCACATATGACAGTCGGTGGTAACCAGGGACACGCATTTCTGACAGTCAGTGGTAACCAGGGAAACCCACCTGCGACCATGGTAACCAAGGACACCCCTACTGTGACAGTCAGTGGTAACCAGGGACACACCTCCTGTGCTAGTGGTAAACAAGGACACCCCTCCTGTCACAATGGTACCCAGGGACTGCCCTCCTGTGACAGTCAGTGGTAACCATGTACACTCACCTGTGACAGTTGGTGGTAACCAGGGAAACCCACCTGTGACATTCACAGTGCCCAGGGACACCGGACTGAGACAGTCGGTGTTAACCAGGAAGACGCATCTCTGACAGTCGGTGGTAACCAGGGAAACCCACCTGTGACCATGGTAAACAAGGACACCCCTCTGTGACAATGGTACCCAGGGACAGCCCTCCTGTGACAGTCAGTGGTAACCAGGGAAACCCACCTGTGACCATGGTAACCAAGGACACCCCTCCTGTGACAATCGTACCCAGGGACAGCCCTCCTGTGACAGTCGGTGGTAAGCAGGGAAAACCACCTGTGACCATGGTAACCAAGGACACCCCTACCCACAGTCACTGGTAACCAAGGACACCTCTCCTGTGACCGTGGTTATCAGGGAGACGCATCTCTGACAGTCGGTGGTAACAAGGGAAACCCACCTGTGACCATGGTAACCAAGGACACCCCTCCTGTGACAATGGTACCCAGGGACAGCCCTCCTGTGACAGTCGGTGGTAACCAGGGAAACCCACCTGTGACCATGGTAACCAAGGACACCCCTCCTGTGACAATGGTATCCAGGGACAGCCGTCCTGTGACATTCGGTGGTAACAAGGGAAACCCACGTGTGACATTCACAGTGCCCAGGGACACCGGCCTGTGACAGTCGGTGGTAATCAGGGACACGCATCTCTGACAGTCGGTGGTAACTAGGGAAACCCACCTGTGACCATGGTAACCAAGGACACACCTACTGTGCCAGTCACTGGTAACCACGGACACTTCTCCTGTGACCGTGGCTGCCAGGGACACGCACATATGACAGTCGGTGGTAACCAGGGACACGCATTTCTGACAGTCAGTGGTAACCAGGGAAACCCACCTGCGACCATGTTAACCAAGGACACCCCTCCTGTGACAGTCAGTGGTAACCAGGGACACACCTCCTGTGCCAGTGGTAACCAAGGACACCCCTCCTGTGACAATGGTACCCAGGGACAGCCCTCCTGTGACAGTCGGTGGTAACCAGGGAAAACCACCTGTGACCATGGTAACCAAGGACACCCCTACCCACAGTCACTCGTAACCAAGGACACCTCTCCTGTGACCGTGATTACCAGGACACGCACATATGACAGTCGGTGGTAACCAGGGACACGCATCTCTATCAGTCAGTGGTAACCAGGGAAACCCACCTGCGACCATGGTAACCAAGGACACCCCTCCTGTGACAGTCAGTGGTAACCAGGGACACACCTCCTGTGCCAGTGGTAACCAAGGACACCCCTCCTGTGAAAATGGTACCCAGGGACAGCCCTCCTGTGACAGTCGGTGGTAACCAGGGAAAACCCCCTGTGACCATGGTAACCAAGGACACCCCTACCCACAGTCACTGGTAACCAAGGACACCTCTCCTGTGACCGTGGTTACCAGGACACGCACATATGACAGTCGGTGGTAACCAGGGACACGCATTTCTGACAGTCAGTGGTAACCAGGGAAACCCACCTGCGACCATGGTAACCAAGGACACCCCTCCTGTGACAGTCAGTGGTAACCAGGGACACACCTCCTGTGCTAGTGGTAACCAAGGACACCCCTCCTGTCACAATGGTACCCAGGGACAGCCCTCCTGTGACAGTCAGTGGTAACCATGTACACTCACCTGTGACAGTTGGTGGTAACCAGGGAAACCCACCTGTGACATTCACAGTGCCCAGGGACACCGGCCTGTGACAGTCGGTGGTAACCAGGGAGACGCATCTCTGACAGTCGGTGGTAACCATGGAAACCCACCTGTGACCATCGTAACCAAGGACACCCCTCTGTGACAATGGTACCCAGGGACAGCCCTCCTGTGACAGTCGTTGGTAACCAGGGAAACACACCTGTGACCATGGTAACCAAGGACACCCGTACCCACAGTCACTGGTAACCAAGGACACCTCTCCTGTGACCGTGGTTATCAGGGAGACGCATCTCTGACAGTCGGTGGTAACCAGGGAAACCCACCTGTGACCATGGTCACCAAGGACACCCCTCCTGTGACAATGGTACCCAGGGACAGCCCTCCTGTGACAGTCGGTGGTAACCAGGGAAACCCACCTGTGACCATGGTAACCAAGGACACCCCTCCTGTGACAAAGGTACCCAGGGACTGCCGTCCTGTGACAGTCGGTGGTAACCAGGGAAACCCACCTGTGACATTCACAGTGCCCAGGGACACCAGCCTGTGACAGTCGGTGGTAATCAGGGAAACCCACCTGTGACCATGGTAACCAAGGACACACCTACTGTGACAGTAACTGGTAACCACTGACACCTCTCCTGTGACCGTGGCTACCAGGGACACGCACATATGACAGCCGGTTTTAACCAGGGACACGCATCTCTGACAGTCAGTGGTAACCAGGGAAACCCACCTGCGACCATGTTAACCAAGGACACCCCTCCTGTGACAGTCAGTGGTAACCAGGGACACACCTCTTGTGCCAGTGGTAACCAAGGACACCCCTCCTGTGACAATGGTACCCAGGGACAGCCCTCCTGTGACAGTCGGTGGTAACCAGGGAAAACCACCTGTGACCATGGTAACCAAGGACACCCCTACCCACAGTCACTGGTAACCAAGGACACCTCTCCTGTGTCCGTGGTTACCAGGACACGCACATATGACAGTCGGTGGTAACCAGGGACACGCATTTCTGACAGTCAGTGGTAACCAGGGAAACCCACCTGCGACCATGGTAACCAAGGACACCCCTCTGTGACAATGGTACCCAGGGACAGCCCTCCTGTGACAGTCAGTGGTAACCAGGGAAACCCACCTGTGACCATGGTAACCAAGGACACCCCTCCTGTGACAGTCAGTGGTAACCAGGGACACACCTCCTGTGCTAGTGGTAACCAAGGACACACCTCCTGTCACAATGGTACCCAGGGACAGCCCTCCTGTGACAGTCAGTGGTAACCATGTACACTCACCTGTGACAGTTGGTGGTAACCAGGGAAACCCACCTGTGACATTCACAGTGCCCAGGGACACCGGCCTGTGACAGTCGGTGGTAACCAGGGGGACGCATCTCTGACAGTCGGTGGTAACCAGGGAAACCCACCTGTGACCATGGTAACCAAGGACACCCCTCTGTGACAATGGTACCCAGGGACAGCCCTCCTGTGACAGTGGTGGTAACCAGGAAAACACACCTGTGACCATGGTAACCAAGGACACCCGTACCCACAGTCACTGGTAACAAAGGACACCTCTCATGTGACCGTGGTTATCAGGGAGACGCATCTCTGACAGTCGGTGGTAACCAGGGAAACCCACCTGTGACATTCACAGTGCCCAGGGACACCGGCCTGTGACAGTCGGTGGTAATCAGGGACACGCATCTCTGACAGTCGGTGGTAACCAGGGAAACCCACCTGTGACCATGGTAACCAAGGACACACCTACTGTGACAGTCACTTGTAACCACGGACACCTCTCCTTTGACCGTGGCTACCAGGGACACGCACATATGACAATCGGTGGTAACCAGGGACATGCATCTCTGACAGTCAGTGGTAAACAGGGAAACCCACCTGCGACCATGTTAACCAAGGACACCCCTCCTGTGACAGTCAGTGGTAACCAGGGACACACCTCCTGTGCCAGTGGTAACCAAGGACACCCCTCCTGTGACAATGGTACCCAGGGACAGCCCTCCTGTGACAGTCGGTGGTAACCAGGGAAAACCACCTGTGACCATGGTAACCAAGGACACCCCTACCCACAGTCACTGGTAACCAAGGACACCTCTCCTGTGACCGTGGTTACCAGGACACGCACATATGACAGTCGGTGGTAACCAGGGACACGCATTTCTGACAGTCAGTGGTAACCAGGGACACACCTCCTGTGCCAGTGGTAAACAAGGACACCCCTCCTGTCACAATGGTACCCAGGGACAGCCCTCCTGTGACAGTCAGTGGTAACCATGTTCACTCACCTGTGACAGTCGGTGGTAACCAGGGAAACCCACCTGTGACATTCACATTTCCCAGGGACACCGGCCTGTGACAGTCGGTGGTAACCAGGGACACGCATCTCTGACAGTCGGTGGTAACCAGGGAAACCCACCTGTCGCCATGGAAACCAAGGACCCACCTACTGTGACAGTCACTGCTAACCACGGACACCTCTCCTGTGACCGTGGTTACCAGGGACACGCATATATGACAGTCGGTGGTAACCAGGGACACGCATCTCTGACAGTCAGTGGTAACCAGGGAAACCCACCTGCGACCATGGTAACCAAGGACACCCCTCCTGTGACAGTCAGTGGTAACCAGGGACACACCTCCTGTGCCAGTGGTAACCAAGGACACCCCTCCTGTCACAATGGTACCCAGGGACAGCCCTCCTGTGACAGTCGGTGGTAACCAGGGAAACCCACCTGTGACCATGGTAACCAAGGACACCCCTCCTGTGACAATGGTACCCAGGGACAGCCGTCCTGTGACAGTCGGTGGTAACCAGGGAAACCCACGTGTGACATTCACAGTGCCCAGGGACACCGGCCTGTGACAGTCGGTGGTAACCAGGGAGACGCATCTCTGACAGTCGGTGGTAACCAGGGAAACCCACCTGTGACCATGGTAACCAAGGACACCCCTCTGTGACAATGGTACCCAGGGACAGCCCTCCTGTGACAGTCGGTGGTAACCAGGGAAACACACCTGTGACCATGGTAACCAAGGACACCCGTACCCACAGTCACTGGTAACCAAGGACACCTCTCATGTGACCGTGGTTATCAGGGAGACGCATCTCTGACAGTCGGTGGTAACCAGGGAAACCCACCTGTGACATTCACAGTGCCCAGGGACACCGGCCTGTGACAGTCGGTGGTAATCAGGGACACGCATCTCTGACAGTCGGTGGTAACCAGGGAAACCCACCTGTGACCATGGTAACCAAGGACACACCTACTGTGACAGTCACTTGTAACCACGGACACCTCTCCTGTGACCGTGGCTACCAGGGACACGCACATATGACAGTCGGTGGTAACCAGGGACATGCATCTCTGACAGTAAGTGGTAAACAGGGAAACCCACCTGCGACCATGTTAACCAAGGACACCCCTCCTGTGACAGTCAGTGGTAACCAGGGACACACCTCCTGTGCCAGTGGTAACCAAGGACACCCCTCCTGTGACAATGGTACCACGGGACAGCCCTCCTGTGACAGTCGGTGGTAACCAGGGAAAACCACCTGTGACCATGGTAACCAAGGACACCCCTACCCACAGTCACTCGTAACCAAGGACACCTCTCCTGTGACCGTGGTTACCAGGACACGCACATATGACAGTCGGTGGTAACCAGGGACACGCATCTCTGACAGTCAGTGGTAACCAGGGAAACCCACCTGCGACCATGGTAACCAAGGACACCCCTCCTGTGACAGTCATTGGTAACCAGGGACACACCTCCTGTGCCAGTGGTAACCAAGGACACCCCTCCTGTGACAATGGTACCCAGGGACGGCCCTCCTGTGACAGTCGGTGGTAACCAGGGAAAACCACTTGTGACCATGGTAACCAAGGACACCCCTACCCACAGTCACTGGTAACCAAGGACACCTCTCCTGTGACCGTGGTTATCAGGGAGACGCATCTCTGACAGTCGGGGGTAACCAGGGAAACCCACCTGTGACCATGGTAACCAAGGACACCCCTCCTGTGACAATGGTACCCAGGGACAGCCCTCCTGTGACAGTCGGTGGTAACCAGGGAAACCCACCTGTGACCATGGTAACCAAGGACACCCCTCTGTGACAATGGTACCCAGGGACAGCCCTCCTGTGACAGTCGGTGGTAACCAGGGAAACACACCTGTGACCATGGTAACCAAGGACACCCGTACCCACAGTCACTGGTAACCAAGGACACATCTCCTGTGACCGTGGTTATCAGGGAGACGCACCTCTGACAGTCGGTGGTAACCAGGGAAACCCACCTGTGACCATGGTAACCAAGGACACCACTCCTGTGACAATGGTACCCAGGGACAGCCCTCCTGTAACAGTCGGTGGTAACCAGGGAAACCCACCTGTGACCATGGTAACCAAGGACACCCCTCCTGTGACAATGGTACCCAGGGACAGCCGTCCTGTGACAGTGGGTGGTAACCAGGGAAACCCACCTGTGACATTCACAGTGCCCAGGGACACCGGCCTGTGACAGTCGGTGGTAATCAGGGACACGCATCTCTGACAGTCGGTGGTAACCAGGGAAACCCACCTGTGACCATGGTAACCAAGGACACACCTACTGTGCCAGTCAATGGTAACCACGGACACTTCTCCTGTGACCGTGGCTACCAGGGACACGCACATATGACAGTCGGTGGTAACCAGGGACACGCATTTCTGACAGTCCGTGGTAACCAGGGAAACCCACCTGCGACCATGTTAACCAAGGACACCCCTCCTGTGACAGTCAGTGGTAACCAGGGACACACCTCCTGTGCCAGTGGTAACCAAGGACACCCCTCCTGTGACAATGGTACCCAGGGACAGCCCTCCTGTGACAGTCGGTGGTAACCAGGGAAAACCACCTGTGACCATGGTAACCAAGGACACCCCTACCCACAGTCACTCGTAACCAAGGACACCTCTCCTGTGACCGTGATTACCAGGACACGCACATATGACAGTCGGTGGTAACCAGGGACACGCATCTCTATCAGTCAGTGGTAACCAGGGAAACCCACCTGCGACCATGGTAACGAAGGACACCCCTCCTGTGACAGTCAGTGGTAACCAGGGACACACCTCCTGTGCCAGTGGTAACCAAGGACACCCCTCCTGTGAAAATGGTACCCAGGGACAGCCCTCCTGTGACAGTCGGTGGTAACCAGGGAAAACCACCTGTGACCATGGTAACCAAGGACACCCCTACCCACAGTCACTGGTAACCAAGGACACCTCTCCTGTGACCGTGGTTACCAGGACACGCACATATGACAGTCGGTGGTAACCAGGGACACGCATTTCTGACAGTCAGTGGTAACCAGGGAAACCCACCTGCGACCATGGTAACCAAGGACAACCCTCCTGTGACAGTCAGTGGTAACCAGGGACACACCTCCTGTGCTAGTGGTAACCAAGGACACCCCTCCTGTCACAATGGTACCCAGGGACAGCCCTCCTGTGACAGTCAGTGGTAACCATGTACACTCACCTGTGACAGTTGGTGGTAACCAGGGAAACCCACCTGTGACATTCACAGTGCCCAGGGACACCGGCCTGTGACAGTCGGTGGTAACCAGGGAGACGCATCTCTGACAGTCGGTGGTAACCAGGGAAACCCACCTGTGACCATCGTAACCAAGGACACCCCTCTGTGACAATGGTACCCAGGGACAGCCCTCCTGTGACAGTCGGTGGTAACCAGGGAAACACACCTGTGACCATGGTAACCAAGGACACCCGTACCCACAGTCACTGGTAACCAAGTACACCTCTCCTGTGACCGTGGTTATCAGGGAGACGCATCTCTGACAGTCGGTGGTAACCAGGGAAACCCACCTGTGACCATGGTCACCAAGGACACCCCTCCTGTGACAATGGTACCCAGGGACAGCCCTCCTGTGACAGTCGGTGGTAACCAGGGAAACCCACCTGTGACCATGGTAACCAAGGACACCCCTCCTGTGACAAAGGTACCCAGGGACTGCCGTCCTGTGACAGTCGGTGGTAACCAGGGAAACCCACCTGTGACATTCACAGTGCCCAGGGACACCAGCCTGTGACAGTCGGTGGTAATCAGGGAAACCCACCTGTGACCATGGTAACCAAGGACACACCTACTGTGACAGTAACTGGTAACCACTGACACCTCTCCTGTGACCGTGGCTACCAGGGACACGCACATATGACAGCCGGTTTTAACCAGGGACACGCATCTCTGACAGTCAGTGGTAACCAGGGAAACCCACCTGCGACCATGTTAACCAAGGACACCCCTCCTGTGACAGTCAGTGGTAACCAGGGACACACCTCCTGTGCCAGTGGTAACCAAGGACACCCCTCCTGTGACAATGGTACCCAGGGACAGCCCTCCTGTGACAGTCGGTGGTAACCAGGGAAAACCACCTGTGACCATGGTAACCAAGGACACCCCTACCCACAGTCACTCGTAACCAAGGACACCTCTCCTGTGTCCGTGGTTACCAGGACACGCACATATGACAGTCGGTGGTAACCAGGGACACGCATTTCTGACAGTCAGTGGTAACCAGGGAAACCCACCTGCGACCATGGTAACCAAGGACACCCCTCTGTGACAATGGTACCCAGGGACAGCCCTCCTGTGACAGTCAGTGGTAACCAGGGAAACCCACCTGTGACCATGGTAACCAAGGACACCCCTCCTGTGACAGTCAGTGGTAACCAGGGACACACCTCCTGTGCCAGTGGTAACCAAGGACACCCCTCCTGTGACAATGGTACCCAGGGACACCCCTCCTGTGACAGTCAGTGGTAACCAGGGACACACCTCCTGTGCCAGTGGTAACCAAGGACACCCCTCCTGTCACAATGGTACCCAGGGACAGCCCTCCTGTGACAGTCGGTGGTAACCAGGGAAACCCACCTGTGACCATGGTAACCAAGGAAACCCCTCCTGTGACAATGGTACCCAGGGACAGCCGTCCTGTGACAGTCGGTGGTAACCAGGGAAACCCACCTGTGACATTCACAGTGCCCAGGGACACCGGCCTGTGACAGTCGGTGGTAATCAGGGACACGCATCTCTGACAGTCGGTGGTAACCAGGGAAACCCACCTGTGACCATGGTAACCAAGGACACACCTACTGTGACAGTCACTGGTAACCACGGACACCTCTCCTGTGACCGTGGCTACCAGGGACACGCACATATGACAGTCGGTGGTAACCAGGGACACGCATCTCTGACAGTCAGTGGTAACCAGGGAAACCCACCTGCGACCATGTTAACCAAGGACACCCCTCCTGTGACAGTCAGTGCTAACCAGGGACACACCTCCTGTGCCAGTGGTAACCAAGGACACCCCTCCTGTGACAATGGTACCCAGGGACAGCCCTCCTGTGACAGTCGGTGGTAACCAGGGAAACCCACCTGCGACCATGGTAACCAAGGACACCCCTCCTGTGACAGTCAGTGGTAAACAGGGACACACCTCCTGTGCTAGTGGTAACCAAGGACACCCCTCCTGTCACAATGGTACCCAGGGACAGCCCTCCTGTGACAGTCAGTGGTAACCATGTACACTCACCTGTGACAGTTGGTGGTAACCAGGGAAACCCACCTGTGACATTCACAGTGCCCAGGGACACCGGCCTGTGACAGTCGGTGGTAACCAGGGAGACGCATCTCTGACAGTCGGTGGTAACCAGGGAAACCCACCTGTGACCATGGTAACCAAGGACACCCCTCTGTGACAATGGTAGCCAGGGACAGCCCTCCTGTGACAGTCGGTGGTAACCAGGGAAACACACCTGTGACCATGGTAACCAAGGACACCCGTACCCACAGTCACTGGTAACTAAGGACACCTCTCATGTGACCGTGGTTATCAGGGAGACGCATCTCTGACAGTCGGTGGTAACCAGGGAAACCCACCTGTGACATTCACAGTGCCCAGGGACACCGGCCTGTGACAGTCGGTGGTAATCAGGGACATGCATCTCTGACAGTCGGTGGTAACCAGGGAAACCCACCTGTGACCATGGTAACCAAGGACACACCTACTGTGACAGTCACTTGTAACCACGGACACCTCTCCTGTGACCGTGGCTACCAGGGACACGCACATATGACAGTCGGTGGTAACCAGGGACATGCATCTCTGACAGTCAGTGGTAAACAGGGAAACCCACCTGCGACCATGTTAAGCAAGGACACCCCTCCTGTGACAGTCAGTGGTAACCAGGGCACACCTCCTGTGCCAGTGGTAACCAAGGACACCCCTCCTGTGACAATGGTACCCAGGGACAGCCCTCCTGTGACAGTCGGTGGTAACCAGGGAAAACCACCTGTGACCATGGTAACCAAGGACACCCCTACCCACAGTCACTCGTAACCAAGGACACCTCTCCTGTGACCGTGGTTACCAGGACACGCACATATGACAGTCGGTGGTAACCAGGGACACGCATCTCTGACAGTCAGTGGTAACCAGGGAAACCCACCTGCGACCATGGTAACCAAGGACACCCCTCCTGTGACAGTCATTGGTAACCAGGGACACACCTCCTGTGCCAGTGGTAACCAAGGACACCCCTCCTGTGACAATGGTACCCAGGGACGGCCCTCCTGTGACAGTCGGTGGTAACCAGGGAAAACCACCTGTGACCATGGTAACCAAGGACACCCCTACCCACAGTCACTGGTAACCAAGGACACCTCTCCTGTGACCGTGGTTATCAGGGAGACGCATCTCTGACAGTCGGGGGTAACCAGGGAAACCCACCTGTGACCATGGTAACCAAGGACACCCCTCCTGTGACAATGGTACCCAGGGAGAGCCCTCCTGTGACAGTCGGTGGTAACCAGGGAAACCCACCTGTGACCATGGTAACCAAGGACACCCCTCTGTGACAATGGTACCCAGGGACAGCCCTCCTGTGACAGTCGGTGGTAACCAGGGAAACACACCTGTGACCATGGTAACCAAGGACACCCGTACCCACAGTCACTGGTAACCAAGGACACATCTCCTGTGACCGTGGTTATCAGGGAGACGCATCTCTGACAGTCGGTGGTAACCAGGGAAACCCACCTGTGACCATGGTAACCAAGGACACCCCTCCTGTGACAATGGTACCCAGGGACAGCCCTCCTGTAACAGTCGGTGGTAACCAGGGAAACCCACCTGTGACCATGGTAACCAAGGACACCCCTCCTGTGACAATGGTACCCAGGGACAGCCATCCTGTGACAGTCGGTGGTAACCAGGGAAACCCACCTGTGACATTCACAGTGCCCAGGGACACCGGCCTGTGACAGTCGGTGGTAATCAGGGACACGCATCTCTGACAGTCGGTGGTAACCAGGGAAACCCACCTGTGACCATGTTAACCAAGGACACCCCTCCTGTGACAGTCAGTGGTAACCAGGGACACACCTCCTGTGCCAGTGGTAACCAAGGACACCCCTCCTGTGACAATGGTACCCAGGGACAGCCCTCCTGTGACAGTCGGTGGTAACCAGGGAAAACCACCTGTGACCATGGTAACCAAGGACACCCCTACCCACAGTCACTCGTAACCAAGGACACCTCTCCTGTGACCGTGATTACCAGGACACGCACATATGACAGTCGGTGGTAACCAGGGACACGCATCTCTATCAGTCAGTGGTAACCAGGGAAACCCACCTGCGACCATGGTAACCAAGGACACCCCTCCTGTGACAGTCAGTGGTAACCAGGGACACACCTCCTGTGCCAGTGGTAACCAAGGACACCCCTCCTGTGAAAATGGTACCCAGGGACAGCCCTCCTGTGACAGTCGGTGGTAACCAGGGAAAACCACCTGTGACCATGGTAACCAAGGACACCCCTACCCACAGTCACTGGTAACCAAGGACACCTCTCCTGTGACCGTGGTTACCAGGACACGCACATATGACAGTCGGTGGTAACCAGGGGCACGCATTTCTGACAGTCAGTGGTAACCAGGGAAACCCACCTGCGACCATGGTAACCAAGGACACCCCTCCTGTGACAGTCAGTGGTAACCAGGGACACACCTCCTGTGCTAGTGGTAACCAAGGACACCCCTCCTGTTACAATGGTACCCAGGGACAGCCCTCCTGTGACAGTCAGTGGTAACCATGTACACTCACCTGTGACAGTTGGTGGTAACCAGGGAAACCCACCTGTGACATTCACAGTGCCCAGGGACACCGGCCTGTGACAGTCGGTGGTAACCAGGGAGACGCATCTCTGACAGTCGGTGGTAACCAGGGAAACCCACCTGTGACCATCGTAACCAAGGACACCCCTCTGTGACAATGGTACCCAGGGACAGCCCTCCTGTGACAGTCGGTGGTAACCAGGGAAACACACCTGTGACCATGGTAACCAAGGACACCCGTACCCACAGTCACTGGTAACCAAGGACACCTCTCCTGTGACCGTGGTTATCAGGGAGACGCATCTCTGACAGTCGGTGGTAACCAGGGAAACCCACCTGTGACCATGGTAACCAAGGACACCCCTCCTGTGACAATGGTACCCAGGGACAGCCCTCCTGTGACAGTCGGTGGTAACCAGGGAAACCCACCTGTGACCATGGTAACCAAGGACACCCCTCCTGTGACAATGGTACCCAGGGACAGCCGTCCTGTGACAGTCGGTGGTAACCAGGGAAACCCACCTGTGACATTCACAGTGCCCAGGGACACCAGCCTGTGACAGTCGGTGGTAATCAGGGAAACCCACCTGTGACCATGGTAACCAAGGACACACCTACTGTGACAGTAACTGGTAACCACGGACACCTCTCCTGTGACCGTGGCTACCAGGGACACGCACATATGACAGCCGGTGGTAACCAGGGACACGCATCTCTGACAGTCAGTGGTAACCAGGGAAACCCACCTGCGACCATGTTAACCAAGGACACCCCTCCTGTGACAGTCAGTGGTAACCAGGGACACACCTCCTGTGCCAGTGGTAACCAAGGACACCCCTCCTGTGACAATGGTACCCAGGGACAGCCCTCCTGTAACAGTCGGTGGTAACCAGGGAAACCCACCTGTGACCATGGTAACCAAGGACACCCCTCCTGTGACAATGGTACCCAGGGACAGCCGTCCTGTGACAGTCGGTGGTAACCAGGGAAACCCACCTGTGACATTCACAGTGCCCAGGGACACCGGCCTGTGACAGTCGGTGGTAATCAGGGACACGCATCTCTGACAGTCGGTGGTAACCAGGGAAACCCACCTGTGACCATGGTAACCAAGGACACACCTACTGTGCCAGTCAATGGTAACCACGGACACTTCTCCTGTGACCGTGGCTACCAGGGACACGCACATATGACAGTCGGTGGTAACCAGGGACACGCATTTCTGACAGTCCGTGGTAACCAGGGTAACCCACCTGCGACCATGTTAACCAAGGACACCCCTCCTGTGACAGTCAGTGGTAACCAGGGACACACCTCCTGTGCCAGTGGTAACCAAGGACACCCCTCCTGTGACAATGGTACCCAGGGACAGCCCTCCTGTGACAGTCGGTGGTAACCAGGGAAAACCACCTGTGACCATGGTAACCAAGGACACCCCTACCCACAGTCACTCGTAACCAAGGACACCTCTCCTGTGACCGTGATTACCAGGACACGCACATATGACAGTCGGTGGTAACCAGGGACACGCATCTCTATCAGTCAGTGGTAACCAGGGAAACCCACCTGCGACCATGGTAACCAAGGACACCCCTCCTGTGACAGTCAGTGGTAACCAGGGACACACCTCCTGTGCCAGTGGTAACCAAGGACACCCCTCCTGTGAAAATGGTACCCAGGGACAGCCCTCCTGTGACAGTCGGTGGTAACCAGGGAAAACCACCTGTGACCATGGTAACCAAGGACACCCCTACCCACAGTCACTGGTAACCAAGGACACCTCTCCTGTGACCGTGGTTACCAGGACACGCACATATGACAGTCGGTGGTAACCAGGGGCACGCATTTCTGACAGTCAGTGGTAACCAGGGAAACCCACCTGCGACCATGGTAACCAAGGACACCCCTCCTGTGACAGTCAGTGGTAACCAGGGACACACCTCCTGTGCTAGTGGTAACCAAGGACACCCCTCCTGTCACAATGGTACCCAGGGACAGCCCTCCTGTGACAGTCAGTGGTAACCATGTACACTCACCTGTGACAGTTGGTGGTAACCAGGGAAACCCACCTGTGACATTCACAGTGCCCAGGGACACCGGCCTGTGACAGTCGGTGGTAACCAGGGAGACGCATCTCTGACAGTCGGTGGTAACCAGGGAAACCCACCTGTGACCATCGTAACCAAGGACACCCCTCTGTGACAATGGTACCCAGGGACAGCCCTCCTGTGACAGTCGGTGGTAACCAGGGAAACACACCTGTGACCATGGTAACCAAGGACACCCGTACCCACAGTCACTGGTAACCAAGGACACCTCTCCTGTGACCGTGGTTATCAGGGAGACGCATCTCTGACAGTCGGTGGTAACCAGGGAAACCCACCTGTGACCATGGTAACCAAGGACACCCCTCCTGTGACAATGGTACCCAGGGACAGCCCTCCTGTGACAGTCGGTGGTAACCAGGGAAACCCACCTGTGACCATGGTAACCAAGGACACCCCTCCTGTGACAATGGTACCCAGGGACAGCCGTCCTGTGACAGTCGGTGGTAACCAGGGAAACCCACCTGTGACATTCACAGTGCCCAGGGACACCAGCCTGTGACAGTCGGTGGTAATCAGGGAAACCCACCTGTGACCATGGTAACCAAGGACACACCTACTGTGACAGTAACTGGTAACCACGGACACCTCTCCTGTGACCGTGGCTACCAGGGACACGCACATATGACAGCCGGTGGTAACCAGGGACACGCATCTCTGACAGTCAGTGGTAACCAGGGAAACCCACCTGCGACCATGTTAAACAAGGACACCCCTCCTGTGACAGTCAGTGGTAACCAGGGACACACCTCCTGTGCCAGTGGTAACCAAGGACACCCCTCCTGTGACAATGGTACCCAGGGACAGCCCTCCTGTGACAGTCGGTGGTAAACAGGGAAAACCACCTGTGACCATGGTAACCAAGGACACCCCTACCCACAGTCACTGGTAACCAAGGACACCTCTCCTGTGACCGTGGTTACCAGGACACGCACATATGACAGTCGGTGGTAACCAGGGACACGCATTTCTGACAGTCAGTGGTAACCAGGGACACACCTCCTGTGCCAGTGGTAAACAAGGACACCCCTCCTGTCACAATGGTACCCAGGGACAGCCCTCCTGTGACAGTCAGTGGTAACCATGTACACTCACCTGTGACAGTCGGTGGTAACCAGGGAAACCCACCTGTGACATTCACATTTCCCAGGGACACCGGCCTGTGACAGTCGGTGGTAACCAGGGACACGCATCTCTGACAGTCGGTGGTAACCAGGGAAACCCACCTGTCGCCATGGAAACCAAGGACCCACCTACTGTGACAGTCACTGCTAACCACGGACACCTCTCCTGTGACCGTGGTTACCAGGGACACGCATATATGACAGTCGGTGGTAACCAGGGACACGCATCTCTGACAGTCAGTGGTAACCAGGGAAACCCACCTGCGACCATGGTAACCAAGGACACCCCTCCTGTGACAGTCAGTGGTAACCAGGGACACACCTCCTGTGCCAGTGGTAACCAAGGACACCCCTCCTGTGACAATGGTACCCAGGGACAGCCCTCCTGTGACAGTCGGTGGTAACCAGGGAAACCCACCTGTGACATTCACAGTGCCCAGGGACACCGGCCTGTGACAGTCGGTGGTAATCAGGGACACGCATCTCAGACAGTTGGTGGTAACCAGGGAAACCCACCTGTCGCCATGGAAACCAAGGACCCACCTACTGTGACAGTCACTGCTAACCACGGACACCTCTCCTGTGACCGTGGTTACCAGGGACACGCATATATGACAGTCGGTGGTAACCAGGGACACGCATCTCTGACAGTCAGTGGTAACCAGGGAAACCCACCTGCGACCATGGTAACCAAGGACACCCCTCCTGTGACAGTCAGTGGTAACCAGGGACACACCTCCTGTGCCAGTGGTAACCAAGGACACCCCTCCTGTCACAATGGTACCCAGGGACAGCCCTCCTGTGACAGTCGGTGGTAACCAGGGAAACCCACCTGTGACCATGGTAACCAAGGACACCCCTCCTGTGACAATGGTACCCAGGGACAGCCGTCCTGTGACAGTCGGTGGTAACCAGGGAAACCCACCTGTGACATTCACAGTGCCCAGGGACACCGGCCTGTGACAGTCGGTGGTAATCAGGGACACGCATCTCTGACAGTCGGTGGTAACCAGGGAAACCCACCTGTGACCATGGTAACCAAGGACACACCTACTGTGACAGTCACTGGTAACCACGGACACCTCTCCTGTGACCGTGGCTACCAGGGACATGCACATATGACAGTCGGTGGTAACCAGGGACACGCATCTCTGACAGTCAGTGGTAACCAGGGAAACCCACCTGCGACCATGTTAACCAAGGACACCCCTCCTGTGACAGTCAGTGGTAACCAGGGACACACCTCCTGTGCCAGTGGTAACCAAGGACACCCCTCCTGTGACAATGGTACCCAGGGAGAGCCCTCCTGTGACAGTCGGTGGTAACCAGGGAAAACCACCTGCGACCATGGTAACCAAGGACACCCCTCCTGTGACAGTCAGTGGTAACCAGGGACACACCTCCTGTGCCAGTGGTAACCAAGGACACCCCTCCTGTGACAATGGTACCCAGGGACAGCCCTCCTGTGACACTCGGTGGTAACCAGGGAAAACCACCTGTGACCATGGTAACCAAGGACACCCCTACCCACAGTCACTGGTAACCAAGGACACCTCTCCTGTGACCGTGGTTACCAGGACACGCACATATGACAGTCGGTGGTAACCAGGGACACGCATTTCTGACAGTCAGTGGTAACCAGGGAAACCCACCTGCGACCATGGTAACCAAGGACACCCCTCCTGTGACAGTCAGTGGTAACCAGGGACACACCTCCTGTGCTAGTGGTAACCAAGGACACCCCTCCTGTCACAATGGTACACAGGGACAGCCCTCCTGTGACAGTCAGTGGTAACCATGTACACTCACCTGTGACAGTTGATGGTAACCAGGGAAACCCACCTGTGACATTCACAGTGCCCAGGGACACCGGCCTATGACAGTCGGTGGTAACCAGGGAGACGCATCTCTGACAGTCGGTGGTAACCAGGGAAACCCACCTGTGACCATGGTAACCAAGGACACCCCTCTGTGACAATGGTACCCAGGGACAGCCCTCCTGTGACAGTCGGTGGTAACCAGGGAAACACACCTGTGACCATGGTAACCAAGGACACCCGTACCCACAGTCACTGGTAACCAAGGACACCTCTCATGTGACCGTGGTTATCAGGGAGACGCATCTCTGACAGTCGGTGGTAACCAGGGAAACCCACCTGTGACATTCACAGTGCCCAGGGACACCGGCCTGTGACAGTCGGTGGTAATCAGGGACACGCATCTCTGACAGTCGGTGGTAACCAGGGAAACCCACCTGTGACCATGGTAACCAAGGACACACCTACTGTGACAGTCACTTGTAACCACGGACACCTCTCCTGTGACCGTGGCTACCAGGGACACGCACATATGACAGTCGGTGGTAACCAGGGACATGCATCTCTGACAGTCAGTGGTAAACAGGGAAACCCACCTGCGAACATGTTAACCAAGGACACCCCTCCTGTGACAGTCAGTGGTAACCAGGGCACACCTCCTGTGCCAGTGGTAACCAAGGACACCCCTCCTGTGACAATGGTACCCAGGGACAGCCCTCCTGTGACAGTCGGTGGTAACCAGGGAAAACCACCTGTGACCTTGGTAACCAAGGACACCCCTACCCACAGTCACTCGTAACCAAGGACACCTCTCCTGTGACCGTGGTTACCAGGACACGCACATATGACAGTCGGTGGTAACCAGGGACACGCATTTCTGACAGTCAGTGGTAACCAGGGAAACCCACCTGCGACAATGGTAACCAAGGACACCCCTCCTGTGACAGTCAGTGGTAACCAGGGACACACCTCCTGTGCCAGTGGTAACCAAGGACACCCCTCCTGTGACAATGGTACCCAGGGAGAGCCCTCCTGTGACAGTCGGTGGTAACCAGGGAAAACCACCTGCGACCATGGTAACCAAGGACACCCCTCCTGTGACAGTCAGTGGTAACCAGGGACACACCTCCTGTGCCAGTGGTAACCAAGGACACCCCTCCTTTCACAATGGTACCCAGGCACAGCCCTCCTGTGACAGTCGGTGGTAACCAGGGAAACCCACCTGTCGCCATGGAAACCAAGGACCCACCTACTGTGACAGTCACTGCTAACCACGGACACCTCTCCTGTGACCGTGGTTACCAGGGACACGCATATATGACAGTCGGTGGTAACCAGGGACACGCATCTCTGACAGTCAGTGGTAAACAGGGAAACCCACCTGCGACGATGGTAACCAAGGACACCCCTCCTGTGACAGTCAGTGGTAACCAGGGACACACCTCCTGTGCCAGTGGTAACCAAGGACACCCCTCCTTTCACAATGGTACCCAGGCACAGCCCTCCTGTGACAGTCGGTGGTAACCAGGGAAACCCACCTGTGACCATGGTAACCAAGGACACCCCTCCTGTGACAATGGTACCCAGGGACAGCCCTCCTGTGACAGTCGGTGGTAACCAGGGAAACCCACCTGTGACATTCACAGTGCCCAGGGACACCGGCCTGTGACAGTCGGTGGTAATCAGGGACACGCATCTCTGACAGTCGGTGGTAACCAGGGAAACCCACCTGTGACCATGGTAACCAAGGACACACCTACTGTGACAGTCACTGGTAACCACGGACACCTCTCCTGTGACCGTGGCTACCAGGGACACGCACATATGACAGTCGGTGGTAACCAAGGACACGCATCTCTGAGAGTCAGTGGTAACCAGGGAAACCCACCTGCGACCATGTTAACCAAGGACACCCCTCCTGTGACAGTCAGTGGTAACCAGGGACACACCTCCTGTGCCAGTGGTAACCAAGGACACCCCTCCTGTGACAATGGTACCCAGGGACAGCCCTCCTGTGACAGTCGGTGGTAACCAGGGAAAACCACCTGTGACCATGGTAACCAAGGACACCCCTACCCACAGTCACTCGTAACCAAGGACACCTCTCCTGTGACCGTGGTTACCAGGACACGCACATATGACAGTCGGTGGTAACCAGGGACACGCATCTCTGACAGTCAGTGGTAACCAGGGAAACCCACCTGCGACCATGGTACCCAAGGACACCCCTCCTGTGACAGTCAGTGGTAACCAGGGACACACCTCCTGTGCCAGTGGTAACCAAGGACACCCCTCCTGTGACAATGGTACCCAGGGACAGCCCTCCTGTGACAGTCGGTGGCAACCAGGGAAAACCACCTGTGACCATGGTAACCAAGGACACCCCTGCCCACAGTCACTGGTAACCAAGGACACCTCTCCTGTGACTGTGGTTACCAGGACACGCACATATGACAGTCGGTGGTAACCAGGGACACGCATTTCTGACAGTCAGTAGTAACCAGGGAAACCCACCTGCGACCATGGTAACCAAGGACACCCCTCCTGTGACAGTCAGTGGTAACCAGGGACACACCTCCTGTGCTAGTGGTAACCAAGGACACCCCTCCTGTCACAATGGTACCCAGGGACAGCCCTCCTGTGACAGTCAGTGGTAACCATGTACACTCACCTGTGACAGTTGGTGGTAACCAGGGAAACCCACCTGTGACATTCACAGTGCCCAGGTACACCGGCATGTGACAGTCGGTGGTAACCAGGGAGACGCATCTCTGACAGTCGGTGGTAACCAGGGAAACCCACCTGTGACCATGGTAACCAAGGACACCCCTCCTGTGACAATGGTTTCCATGGACAGCCCTGCTGTGACAGTCAGTGGTAACCATGTACACTCAATTGTGACAGTCGGTGGTAACCAGGGAAACCCACCTGTGACATTCACAGTGCCCAGGGACACCTGCCTGTGACAGTCGGTGGTAACCAGGGACACGTATTTCTGACAGTCGGTGGTAACCAGGGAAACCAACCTGTGACCATGGTAACCAAGGACACCCCTCCTGTGACAATGGTATCCATGGACAGCCCTCCTGTGACAGTCGGTGGTAACGAGGGAAACCCACCTGTGACCATGGTAACCAAGGACACCCCTACCCACAGTCACTGGTAACCAAGGACACCTCTCCTGTGAACATGGTTACCAGGGACACGCATCTCTGACAGTCGGTGGTAACCAGGGAAACCCACCTGTGACCACGGTAACCAAGGACACCACTCCTGTGACAATAGTACCCAGGGACAGCACTCCTGTGACAGTCGGTGGTAACCAGGGTAACCCACCTGTGACCATGGTAACCAAGGACACCCCTACCCACAGTCACTGGTAACCAAGGACACCTCTCCTGTGACCGTGCTTACCAGGACACGCACATATGACAGTCGGTGGTAACCAGGGACAGGCATTTCTGACAGTCAGTGGTAACCAGGGAAACCCACCTGCGATCACGGTAACCAAGGACACCCCTCCTGTGACAGTCAGTGGTAACCAGGCAAACACATCCTGTGCCAGTGGTAACCAAGGACACCCCTCCTGTCACAATGGTACCCAGGGACAGCCCTCCTGTGACAGTCAGTGGTAACCATGTACACTCACCTGTGACAGTCGGTGGTAACCAGGGAAACCCACCTGTGACATTCACAGTGCCCAGGGACACCGGCCTGTGACAGTCGGTGGTAAGCAGGGAGACGCATCTCTGACAGTCGGTGGTAACCAGGGAAACCCACCTGTGACCATGGTAACCAAGGACACCCCTCCTGTGACAATGGGACCCAGGGACAGCCCTCCTGTGACAGTCGGTGGTAACCAGGGAAACACACCTGTGACCATGGTAACCAAGGACACCCGTACCCACAGTCACTGGTAACCAAGGACACCTCTCCTGTGACCGTGGTTGCCAGGACACGCACATATGACAGTCGGTGGTAACCAGGGACACGCATCTCTGACAGTCAGTGATAACCAGGGAAACCCACCTGCGACCATGGTACCCAAGGACACCCCTCCTGTGACAGTCAGTGGTAACCAGGGACACACCTCCTGTGCCAGTGGTAACCAAGGACACCCCTCCTGTGACAATGGTACCCAGGGACAGCCCTCCTGTGACAGTCGGTGGTAACCAGGGAAAACCACCTGTGACCATGGTAACCAAGGACACCCCTACCCACAGTCACTCGTAACCAAGGACACCTCTCCTGTGACCGTGATTACCAGGACACGCACATATGACAGTCGGTGGTAACCAGGGACACGCATCTCTATCAGTCAGTGGTAACCAGGGAAACCCACCTGCGACCATGGTAACCAAGGACACCCCTCCTGTGACAGTCAGTGGTAACCAGGGACACACCTCCTGTGCCAGTGGTAACCAAGGACACCCCTCCTGTGAAAATGGTACCCAGGGACAGCCCTCCTGTGACAGTCGGTGGTAACCAGGGAAAACCACCTGTGACCATGGTAACCAAGGACACCCCTACCCACAGTCACTGGTAACCAAGGACACCTCTCCTGTGACCGTGGTTACCAGGACACGCACATATGACAGTCGGTGGTAACCAGGGACACGCATTTCTGACAGTCAGTGGTAACCAGGGAAACCCACCTGCGACCATGGTAACCAAGGACACCCCTCCTGTGACAGTCAGTGGTAACCAGGGACACACCTCCTGTGCTAGTGGTAACCAAGGACACCCCTCCTGTCACAATGGTACCCAGGGACAGCCCTCCTGTGACAGTCAGTGGTAACCATGTACACTCACCTGTGACAGTTGGTGGTAACCAGGGAAACCCACCTGTGACATTCACAGTGCCCAGGGACACCGGCCTGTGACAGTCGGTGGTAACCAGGGAGACGCATCTCTGACAGTCGGTGGTAACCAGGGAAACCCACCTGTGACCATCGTAACCAAGGACACCCCTCTGTGACAATGGTACCCAGGGACAACCCTCCTGTGACAGTCGGTGGTAACCAGGGAAACACACCTGTGACCATGGTAACCAAGGACACCCGTACCCACAGTCACTGGTAACCAAGGACACCTCTCCTGTGACCGTGGTTATCAGGGAGACGCATCTCTGACAGTCGGTGGTAACCAGGGAAACCCACCTGTGACCATGGTAACCAAGGACACCCCTCCTGTGACAATGGTACCCAGGGACAGCCCTCCTGTGACAGTCGGTGGTAACCAGGGAAACCCACCTGTGACCATGTTAACCAAGGACACCCCTCCTGTGACAGTCAGTGGTAACCAGGGACACACCTCCTGTGCCAGTGGTAACCAAGGACACCCCTCCTGTGACAATGGTACCCAGGGACAGCCCTCCTGTGACAGTCGGTGGTAACCAGGGAAAACCACCTGTGACCATGGTAACCAAGGACACCCCTACCCACAGTCACTGGTAACCAAGGACACCTCTCCTGTGACCGTGGTTACCAGGACACGCACATATGACAGTCGGTGGTAACCAGGGACACGCATTTCTGACAGTCAGTGGTAACCAGGGACACGCATCTCTGACAGTCAGTGGTAACCAGGGAAACCCACCTGCGACCATGGTAACCAAGGACACCCCTCCTGTGACAGTCAGTGGTAACCAGGGACACACCTCCTGTGCCAGTGGTAACCAAGGACACCCCTCCTGTCACAATGGTACCCAGGGACAGCCCTCCTGTGACAGTCGGTGGTAACCAGGGAAACCCACCTGTGACCATGGTAACCAAGGACACCCCTCCTGTGACAATGGTACCCAGGGACAGCCGTCCTGTGACAGTCGGTGGTAACCAGGGAAACCCACGTGTGACATTCACAGTGCCCAGGGACACCGGCCTGTGACAGTCGGTGGTAATCAGGGACACGCATCTCTGACAGTCGGTGGTAACCAGGGAAACCCACCTGTGACCATGGTAACCAAGGACACACCTACTGTGACAGTCACTGTTAACCACGGACACCTCTCCTGTGACCGTGGCTACCAGGGACACGCACATATGACAGTCGGTGGTAACCAGGGACACGCATCTCTGACAGTCAGTGGTAACCAGGGAAACCCACCTGCGACCATGTTAACCAAGGACACCCCTCCTGTGACAGTCAGTGGTAACCAGGGACACACCTCCTGTACCAGTGGTAACCAAGGACACCCCTCCTGTGACAATGGTACCCAGGGACAGCCCTCCTGTGACAGTCGGTGGTAACCAGGGAAAACCACCTGCGACCATGGTAACCAAGGACACCCCTCCTGTGACAGTCAGTGGTAACCAGGGACACACCTCCTGTGCCAGTGGTAACCAAGGACACCCCTCCTGTGACAATGGTACCACGGGACAGCCCTCCTGTGACAGTCGGTGGTAACCAGGGAAAACCACCTGTGACCATGGTAACCAAGGACACCCCTACCCACAGTCACTCGTAACCAAGGACACCTCTCCTGTGACCGTGGTTACCAGGACACGCACATATGACAGTCGGTGGTAACCAGGGACACGCATCTCTGACAGTCAGTGGTAACCAGGGAAACCCACCTGCGACCATGGTAACCAAGGACACCCCTCCTGTGACAGTCATTGGTAACCAGGGACACACCTCCTGTGCCAGTGGTAACCAAGGACACCCCTCCTGTGACAATGGTACCCAGGGACGGCCCTCCTGTGACAGTCGGTGGTAACCAGGGAAAACCACTTGTGACCATGGTAACCAAGGACACCCCTACCCACAGTCACTGGTAACCAAGGACACCTCTCCTGTGACCGTGGTTATCAGGGAGACGCATCTCTGACAGTCGGGGGTAACCAGGGAAACCCACCTGTGACCATGGTAACCAAGGACACCCCTCCTGTGACAATGGTACCCAGGGACAGCCCTCCTGTGACAGTCGGTGGTAACCAGGGAAACCCACCTGTGACCATGGTAACCAAGGACACCCCTCTGTGACAATGGTACCCATGGACAGCCCTCCTGTGACAGTCGGTGGTAACCAGGGAAACACACCTGTGACCATGGTAACCAAGGACACCCGTACCCACAGTCACTGGTAACCAAGGACACATCTCCTGTGACCGTGGTTATCAGGGAGACGCACCTCTGACAGTCGGTGGTAACCAGGGAAACCCACCTGTGACCATGGTAACCAAGGACACCACTCCTGTGACAATGGTACCCAGGGACAGCCCTCCTGTAACAGTCGGTGGTAACCAGGGAAACCCACCTGTGACCATGGTAACCAAGGACACCCCTCCTGTGACAATGGTACCCAGGGACAGCCGTCCTGTGACAGTCGGTGGTAACCAGGGAAACCCACCTGTGACATTCACAGTGCCCAGGGACACCGGCCTGTGACAGTCGGTGGTAATCAGGGACACGCATCTCTGACAGTCGGTGGTAACCAGGGAAACCCACCTGTGACCATGGTAACCAAGGACACACCTACTGTGCCAGTCAATGGTAACCACGGACACTTCTCCTGTGACCGTGGCTACCAGGGACACGCACATATGACAGTCGGTGGTAACCAGGGACACGCATTTCTGACAGTCCGTGGTAACCAGGGAAACCCACCTGCGACCATGTTAACCAAGGACACCCCTCCTGTGACAGTCAGTGGTAACCAGGGACACACCTCCTGTGCCAGTGGTAACCAAGGACACCCCTCCTGTGACAATGGTACCCAGGGACAGCCCTCCTGTGACAGTCGGTGGTAACCAGGGAAAACCACCTGTGACCATGGTAACCAAGGACACCCCTACCCACAGTCACTCGTAACCAAGGACACCTCTCCTGTGACCGTGATTACCAGGACACGCACATATGACAGTCGGTGGTAACCAGGGACACGCATCTCTATCAGTCAGTGGTAACCAGGGAAACCCACCTGCGACCATGGTAACGAAGGACACCCCTCCTGTGACAGTCAGTGGTAACCAGGGACACACCTCCTGTGCCAGTGGTAACCAAGGACACCCCTCCTGTGAAAATGGTACCCAGGGACAGCCCTCCTGTGACAGTCGGTGGTAACCAGGGAAAACCACCTGTGACCATGGTAACCAAGGACACCCCTACCCACAGTCACTGGTAACCAAGGACACCTCTCCTGTGACCGTGGTTACCAGGACACGCACATATGACAGTCGGTGGTAACCAGGGACACGCATTTCTGACAGTCAGTGGTAACCAGGGAAACCCACCTGCGACCATGGTAACCAAGGACACCCCTCCTGTGACAGTCAGTGGTAACCAGGGACACACCTCCTGTGCTAGTGGTAACCAAGGACACCCCTCCTGTCACAATGGTACCCAGGGACAGCCCTCCTGTGACAGTCAGTGGTAACCATGTACACTCACCTGTGACAGTTGGTGGTAACCAGGGAAACCCACCTGTGACATTCACAGTGCCCAGGGACACCGGCCTGTGACAGTCGGTGGTAACCAGGGAGACGCATCTCTGACAGTCGGTGGTAACCAGGGAAACCCACCTGTGACCATCGTAACCAAGGACACCCCTCTGTGACAATGGTACCCAGGGACAACCCTCCTGTGACAGTCGGTGGTAACCAGGGAAACACACCTGTGACCATGGTAACCAAGGACACCCGTACCCACAGTCACTGGTAACCAAGGACACCTCTCCTGTGACCGTGGTTATCAGGGAGACGCATCTCTGACAGTCGGTGGTAACCAGGGAAACCCACCTGTGACCATGGTAACCAAGGACACCCCTCCTGTGACAATGGTACCCAGGGACAGCCCTCCTGTGACAGTCGGTGGTAACCAGGGAAACCCACCTGTGACCATGTTAACCAAGGACACCCCTCCTGTGACAGTCAGTGGTAACCAGGGACACACCTCCTGTGCCAGTGGTAACCAAGGACACCCCTCCTGTGACAATGGTACCCAGGGACAGCCCTCCTGTGACAGTCGGTGGTAACCAGGGAAAACCACCTGTGACCATGGTAACCAAGGACACCCCTACCCACAGTCACTGGTAACCAAGGACACCTCTCCTGTGACCGTGGTTACCAGGACACGCACATATGACAGTCGGTGGTAACCAGGGACACGCATTTCTGACAGTCAGTGGTAACCAGGGACACGCATCTCTGACAGTCAGTGGTAACCAGGGAAACCCACCTGCGACCATGGTAACCAAGGACACCCCTCCTGTGACAGTCAGTGGTAACCAGGGACACACCTCCTGTGCCAGTGGTAACCAAGGACACCCCTCCTGTCACAATGGTACCCAGGGACAGCCCTCCTGTGACAGTCGGTGGTAACCAGGGAAACCCACCTGTGACCATGGTAACCAAGGACACCCCTCCTGTGACAATGGTACCCAGGGACAGCCGTCCTGTGACAGTCGGTGGTAACCAGGGAAACCCACGTGTGACATTCACAGTGCCCAGGGACACCGGCCTGTGACAGTCGGTGGTAATCAGGGACACGCATCTCTGACAGTCGGTGGTAACCAGGGAAACCCACCTGTGACCATGGTAACCAAGGACACACCTACTGTGACAGTCACTGTTAACCACGGACACCTCTCCTGTGACCGTGGCTACCAGGGACACGCACATATGACAGTCGGTGGTAACCAGGGACACGCATCTCTGACAGTCAGTGGTAACCAGGGAAACCCACCTGCGACCATGTTAACCAAGGACACCCCTCCTGTGACAGTCAGTGGTAACCAGGGACACACCTCCTGTACCAGTGGTAACCAAGGACACCCCTCCTGTGACAATGGTACCCAGGGACAGCCCTCCTGTGACAGTCGGTGGTAACCAGGGAAAACCACCTGCGACCATGGTAACCAAGGACACCCCTCCTGTGACAGTCAGTGGTAACCAGGGACACACCTCCTGTGCCAGTGGTAACCAAGGACACCCCTCCTGTGACAATGGTACCACGGGACAGCCCTCCTGTGACAGTCGGTGGTAACCAGGGAAAACCACCTGTGACCATGGTAACCAAGGACACCCCTACCCACAGTCACTCGTAACCAAGGACACCTCTCCTGTGACCGTGGTTACCAGGACACGCACATATGACAGTCGGTGGTAACCAGGGACACGCATCTCTGACAGTCAGTGGTAACCAGGGAAACCCACCTGCGACCATGGTAACCAAGGACACCCCTCCTGTGACAGTCATTGGTAACCAGGGACACACCTCCTGTGCCAGTGGTAACCAAGGACACCCCTCCTGTGACAATGGTACCCAGGGACGGCCCTCCTGTGACAGTCGGTGGTAACCAGGGAAAACCACTTGTGACCATGGTAACCAAGGACACCCCTACCCACAGTCACTGGTAACCAAGGACACCTCTCCTGTGACCGTGGTTATCAGGGAGACGCATCTCTGACAGTCGGGGGTAACCAGGGAAACCCACCTGTGACCATGGTAACCAAGGACACCCCTCCTGTGACAATGGTACCCAGGGACAGCCCTCCTGTGACAGTCGGTGGTAACCAGGGAAACCCACCTGTGACCATGGTAACCAAGGACACCCCTCTGTGACAATGGTACCCATGGACAGCCCTCCTGTGACAGTCGGTGGTAACCAGGGAAACACACCTGTGACCATGGTAACCAAGGACACCCGTACCCACAGTCACTGGTAACCAAGGACACATCTCCTGTGACCGTGGTTATCAGGGAGACGCACCTCTGACAGTCGGTGGTAACCAGGGAAACCCACCTGTGACCATGGTAACCAAGGACACACCTACTGTGCCAGTCAATGGTAACCACGGACACTTCTCCTGTGACCGTGGCTACCAGGGACACGCACATATGACAGTCGGTGGTAACCAGGGACACGCATTTCTGACAGTCCGTGGTAACCAGGGAAACCCACCTGCGACCATGTTAACCAAGGACACCCCTCCTGTGACAGTCAGTGGTAACCAGGGACACACCTCCTGTGCCAGTGGTAACCAAGGACACCCCTCCTGTGACAATGGTACCCAGGGACAGCCCTCCTGTGACAGTCGGTGGTAACCAGGGAAAACCACCTGTGACCATGGTAACCAAGGACACCCCTACCCACAGTCACTCGTAACCAAGGACACCTCTCCTGTGACCGTGATTACCAGGACACGCACATATGACAGTCGGTGGTAACCATGGACACGCATCTCTATCAGTCAGTGGTAACCAGGGAAACCCACCTGCGACCATGGTAACGAAGGACACCCCTCCTGTGACAGTCAGTGGTAACCAGGGACACACCTCCTGTGCCAGTGGTAACCAAGGACACCCCTCCTGTGAAAATGGTACCCAGGGACAGCCCTCCTGTGACAGTCGGTGGTAACCAGGGAAAACCACCTGTGACCATGGTAACCAAGGACACCCCTACCCACAGTCACTGGTAACCAAGGACACCTCTCCTGTGACCGTGGTTACCAGGACACGCACATATGACAGTCGGTGGTAACCAGGGACACGCATTTCTGACAGTCAGTGGTAACCAGGGAAACCCACCTGCGACCATGGTAACCAAGGACACCCCTCCTGTGACAGTCAGTGGTAACCAGGGACACACCTCCTGTGCTAGTGGTAACCAAGGACACCCCTCCTGTCACAATGGTACCCAGGGACAGCCCTCCTGTGACAGTCAGTGGTAACCATGTACACTCACCTGTGACAGTTGGTGGTAACCAGGGAAACCCACCTGTGACATTCACAGTGCCCAGGGACACCGGCCTGTGACAGTCGGTGGTAACCAGGGAGACGCATCTCTGACAGTCGGTGGTAACCAGGGAAACCCACCTGTGACCATCGTAACCAAGGACACCCCTCTGTGACAATGGTACCCAGGGACAGCCCTCCTGTGACAGTCGGTGGTAACCAGGGAAACACACCTGTGACCATGGTAACCAAGGACACCCGTACCCACAGTCACTGGTAACCAAGTACACCTCTCCTGTGACCGTGGTTATCAGGGAGACGCATCTCTGACAGTCGGTGGTAACCAGGGAAACCCACCTGTGACCATGGTCACCAAGGACACCCCTCCTGTGACAATGGTACCCAGGGACAGCCCTCCTGTGACAGTCGGTGGTAACCAGGGAAACCCACGTGTGACCATGGTAACCAAGGACACCCCTCCTGTGACAAAGGTACCCAGGGACTGCCGTCCTGTGACAGTCGGTGGTAACCAGGGAAACCCACCTGTGACATTCACAGTGCCCAGGGACACCAGCCTGTGACAGTCGGTGGTAATCAGGGAAACCCACCTGTGACCATGGTAACCAAGGACACACCTACTGTGACAGTAACTGGTAACCACGGACACCTCTCCTGTGACCGTGGCTACCAGGGACACGCACATATGACAGCCGGTTTTAACCAGGGACACGCATCTCTGACAGTCAGTGGTAACCAGGGAAACCCACCTGCGACCATGTTAACCAAGGACACCCCTCCTGTGACAGTCAGTGGTAACCAGGGACACACCTCCTGTGCCAGTGGTAACCAAGGACACCCCTCCTGTGACAATGGTACCCAGGGACAGCCCTCCTGTGACAGTCGGTGGTAACCAGGGAAAACCACCTGTGACCATGGTAACCAAGGACACCCCTACCCACAGTCACTCGTAACCAAGGACACCTCTCCTGTGTCCGTGGTTACCAGGACACGCACATATGACAGTCGGTGGTAACCAGGGACACGCATTTCTGACAGTCAGTGGTAACCAGGGAAACCCACCTGCGACCATGGTAACCAAGGACACCCCTCTGTGACAATGGTACCCGGGGACAGCCCTCCTGTGACAGTCAGTGGTAACCAGGGAAACCCACCTGTGACCATGGTAACCAAGGACACCCCTCCTGTGACAGTCAGTTGTAACCAGGGACACACCTCCTGTGCTAGTGGTAACCAAGGACACCCCTCCTGTCACAATGGTACCCAGGGACAGCCCTCCTGTGACAGTCAGTGGTAACCATGTACACTCACCTGTGACAGTTGGTGGTAACCAGGGAAACCCACCTGTGACATTCACAGTGCCCAGGGACACCGGCCTGTGACAGTCGGTGGTAACCAGGGGGACGCATCTCTGACAGTCGGTGGTAACCAGGGAAACCCACCTGTGACCATGGTAACCAAGGACACCCCTCTGTGACAATGGTACCCAGGGACAGCCCTCCTGTGACAGTGGTGGTAACCAGGGAAACACACCTGTGACCATGGTAACCAAGGACACCCGTACCCACAGTCACTGGTAACCAAGGACACCTCTCATGTGACCGTGGTTATCAGGGAGACGCATCTCTGACAGTCGGTGGTAACCAGGGAAACCCACCTGTGACATTCACAGTGCCCAGGGACACCGGCCTGTGACAGTCGGTGGTAATCAGGGACACGCATCTCTGACAGTCGGTGGTAACCAGGGAAACCCACCTGTGACCATGGTAACCAAGGACACACCTACTGTGACAGTCACATGTAACCACGGACACCTCTCCTTTGACCGTGGCTACCAGGGACACGCACATATGACAGTCGGTGGTAACCAGGGACATGCATCTCTGACAGTCAGTGGTAAACAGGGAAACCCACCTGCGACCATGTTAACCAAGGACACCCCTCCTGTGACAGTCAGTGGTAACCAGGGACACACCTCCTGTGCCAGTGGTAACCAAGGACACCCCTCCTGTGACAATGGTACCCAGGGACAGCCCTCCTGTGACAGTCGGTGGTAACCAGGGAAAACCACCTGTGACCATGGTAACCAAGGACACCCCTACCCACAGTCACTCGTAACCAAGGACACCTCTCCTGTGACCGTGGTTACCAGGACACGCACATATGACAGTCGGTGGTAACCAGGGACACGCATCTCTGACAGTCAGTGGTAACCAGGGAAACCCACCTGCGACCATGGTAACCAAGGACACCCCTCCTGTGACAGTCAGTGGTAACCAGGGACACACCTCCTGTGCCAGTGGTAACCAAGGACACCCCTCCTGTCACAATGGTACCCAGGGACAGCCCTCCTGTGACAGTAAGTGGTAACCATGTACACTCAACTGTGACATTCGGTGGTAACCAGGGAAACCCACCTGTCGCCATGGAAACCAAGGACCCACCTACTGTTACAGTCACTGCTAACCACGGACACCTCTCCTGTGACCGTGGTTACCAGGGACACGCATATATGACAGTCGGTGGTAACCAGGGACACGCATCTCTGACAGTCAGTGGTAACCAGGGAAACCCACCTGCGACCATGGTAACCAAGGACACCCCTCCTGTGACAGTCAGTGGTAACCAGGGACACACCTCCTGTGCCAGTGGTAACCAAGGACACCCCTCCTGTCACAATGGTACCCAGGGACAGCCGTCCTGTGACAGTCGGTGGTAACCAGGGAAACCCACCTGTGACCATGGTAACCAAGGAAACCCCTCCTGTGACAATGGTACCCAGGGACAGCCGTCCTGTGACAGTCGGTGGTAACCAGGGAAACCCACCTGTGACATTCACAGTGCCCAGGGACACCGGCCTGTGACAGTCGGTGGTAATCAGGGACACGCATCTCTGACAGTCGGTGGTAACCAGGGAAACCCACCTGTGACCTTGTTAACCAAGGACACACCTACTGTGACAGTCACTGGTAACCACGGACACCTCTCCTGTGACCGTGGCTACCAGGGACACGCACATATGACAGTCGGTGGTAACCAGGGACACGCATCTCTGACAGTCAGTGGTAACCAGGGAAACCCACCTGCGACCATGTTAACCAAGGACACCCCTCCTGTGACAGTCAGTGCTAACCAGGGACACACCTCCTGTGCCAGTGGTAACCAAGGACACCCCTCCTGTGACAATGGTACCCAGGGACAGCCCTCCTGTGACAGTCGGTGGTAACCAGGGAAACCCACCTGCGACCATGGTAACCAAGGACACCCCTCCTGTGACAGTCAGTGGTAACCAGGGACACACCTCCTGTGCCAGTGGTAACCAAGGACACCCCTCCTGTGAAAATGGTACCCAGGGACAGCCCTCCTGTGACAGTCGGTGGTAACCAGGGAAAACCACCTGTGACCATGGTAACCAAGGACACCCCTACCCACAGTCACTGGTAACCAAGGACACCTCTCCTGTGACCGTGGTTACCAGGACACGCACATATGACAGTCGGTGGTAACCAGGGGCACGCATTTCTGACAGTCAGTGGTAACCAGGGAAACCCACCTGCGACCATGGTAACCAAGGACACCCCTCCTGTGACAGTCAGTGGTAACCAGGGACACACCTCCTGTGCTAGTGGTAACCAAGGACACCCCTCCTGTTACAATGGTACCCAGGGACAGCCCTCCTGTGACAGTCAGTGGTAACCATGTACACTCACCTGTGACAGTTGGTGGTAACCAGGGAAACCCACCTGTGACATTCACAGTGCCCAGGGACACCGGCCTGTGACAGTCGGTGGTAACCAGGGAGACGCATCTCTGACAGTCGGTGGTAACCAGGGAAACCCACCTGTGACCATCGTAACCAAGGACACCCCTCTGTGACAATGGTACCCAGGGACAGCCCTCCTGTGACAGTCGGTGGTAACCAGGGAAACACACCTGTGACCATGGTAACCAAGGACACCCGTACCCACAGTCACTGGTAACCAAGGACACCTCTCCTGTGACCGTGGTTATCAGGGAGACGCATCTCTGACAGTCGGTGGTAACCAGGGAAACCCACCTGTGACCATGGTAACCAAGGACACCCCTCCTGTGACAATGGTACCCAGGGACAGCCCTCCTGTGACAGTCGGTGGTAACCAGGGAAACCCACCTGTGACCATGGTAACCAAGGACACCCCTCCTGTGACAATGGTACCCAGGGACAGCCGTCCTGTGACAGTCGGTGGTAACCAGGGAAACCCACCTGTGACATTCACAGTGCCCAGGGACACCAGCCTGTGACAGTCGGTGGTAATCAGGGAAACCCACCTGTGACCATGGTAACCAAGGACACACCTACTGTGACAGTAACTGGTAACCACGGACACCTCTCCTGTGACCGTGGCTACCAGGGACACGCACATATGACAGCCGGTGGTAACCAGGGACACGCATCTCTGACAGTCAGTGGTAACCAGGGAAACCCACCTGCGACCATGTTAAACAAGGACACCCCTCCTGTGACAGTCAGTGGTAACCAGGGACACACCTCCTGTGCCAGTGGTAACCAAGGACACCCCTCCTGTGACAATGGTACCCAGGGACAGCCCTCCTGTGACAGTCGGTGGTAAACAGGGAAAACCACCTGTGACCATGGTAACCAAGGACACCCCTACCCACAGTCACTGGTAACCAAGGACACCTCTCCTGTGACCGTGGTTACCAGGACACGCACATATGACAGTCGGTGGTAACCAGGGACACGCATTTCTGACAGTCAGTGGTAACCAGGGACACACCTCCTGTGCCAGTGGTAAACAAGGACACCCCTCCTGTCACAATGGTACCCAGGGACAGCCCTCCTGTGACAGTCAGTGGTAACCATGTACACTCACCTGTGACAGTCGGTGGTAACCAGGGAAACCCACCTGTGACATTCACATTTCCCAGGGACACCGGCCTGTGACAGTCGGTGGTAAACAGGGACACGCATCTCTGACAGTCGGTGGTAACCAGGGAAACCCACCTGTCGCCATGGAAACCAAGGACCCACCTACTGTGACAGTCACTGCTAACCACGGACACCTCTCCTGTGACCGTGGTTACCAGGGACACGCATATATGACAGTCGGTGGTAACCAGGGACACGCATCTCTGACAGTCAGTGGTAACCAGGGAAACCCACCTGCGACCATGGTAACCAAGGACACCCCTCCTGTGACAGTCAGTGGTAACCAGGGACACACCTCCTGTGCCAGTGGTAACCAAGGACACCCCTCCTGTGACAATGGTACCCAGGGACAGCCCTCCTGTGACAGTCGGTGGTAACCAGGGAAAACCACCTGTGACCATGGTAACCAAGGACACCCCTACCCACAGTCACTCGTAACCAAGGACACCTCTCCTGTGACCGTGGTTACCAGGACACGCACATATGACAGTCGGTGGTAACCAGGGACACGCATTTCTGACAGTCAGTGGTAACCAGGGAAACCCACCTGCGACCATGGTAACCAAGGACACCCCTCCTGTGACAGTCAGTGGTAACCAGGGACACACCTCCTGTGCTAGTGGTAACCAAGGACACCCCTCCTGTCAAAATGGTACCCAGGGACAGCCCTCCTGTGACAGTCAGTGGTAACCATGTACACTCACCTGTGACAGTTGGTGGTAACCAGGGAAACCCACCTGTGACATTCACAGTGCCCAGGGACACCGGCCTGTGACAGTCGGTGGTAACCAGGGAGACGCATCTCTGACAGTCGGTGGTAACCTGGGAAACCCACCTGTGACCATGGTAACCAAGGACACCCCTCTGTGACAATGGTACCCAGGGACAGCCCTCCTGTGACAGTCGGTGGTAACCAGGGAAACACACCTGTGACCATGGTAACCAAGGACACCCGTACCCACAGTCACTGGTAACCAAGGACACCTCTCATGTGACCGTGGTTATCAGGGAGACGCATCTCTGACAGTCGGTGGTAACCAGGGAAACCCACCTGTGACATTCACAGTGCCCAGGAACACCGGCCTGTGACAGTCGGTGGTAATCAGGGACACGCATCTCTGACAGTCGGTGGTAACCAGGGAAACCCACCTGTACCATGGTAACCAAGGACACACCTACTGTGACAGTCACTTGTAACCACGGACACCTCTCCTGTGACCGTGGCTACCAGGGACACGCACATATGACAGTCGGTGGTAACCAGGGACATGCATCTCTGACAGTCAGTGGTAAACAGGGAAACCCACCTGCGACCATGTTAACCAAGGACACCCCTCCTGTGACAGTCAGTGGTAACCAGGGACACACCTCCTGTGCTAGTGGTAACCAAGGACACCCCTCCTGTGACAATGGTACCCAGGGACAGCCCTCCTGTGACAGTCGGTGGTAACCAGGGGAAACCACCTGTGACCATGGTAACCAAGGACACCCCTACCCACAGTCACTCGTAACCAAGGACACCTCTCCTGTGACCGTGGTTACCAGGACACGCACATATGACAGTCGGTGGTAACCAGGGACACGCATCTCTGACAGTCAGTGGTAACCAGGGAAACCCACCTGCGACCATGGTAACCAAGGACACCCCTCCTGTGACAGTCATTGGTAACCAGGGACACACCTCCTGTGCCAGTGGTAACCAAGGACACCCCTCCTGTGACAATGGTACCCAGGGACGGCCCTCCTGTGACAGTCGGTGGTAACCAGGGAAAACCACCTGTGACCATGGTAACCAAGGACACCCCTACCACAGTCACTGGTAACCAAGGACACCTCTCCTGTGACCGTGGTTATCAGGGAGACGCATCTCTGACAGTCTGGGGTAACCAGGGAAACCCACCTGTGACCATGGTAACCAAGGACACCCCTCCTGTGACAATGGTACCCAGGGACAGCCCTCCTGTGACAGTCGGTGGTAACCAGGGAAACCCACCTGTGACCATGGTAACCAAGGACACCCCTCTGTGACAATGGTACCCAGGGACAGCCCTCCTGTGACAGTCGGTGGTAACCAGGGAAACACACCTGTGACCATGGTAACCAAGGACACCCGTACCCACAGTCACTGGTAACCAAGGACACCTCTCCTGTGACCGTGGTTATCAGGGACACGCATCTCTGACAGTCGGTGGTAACCAGGGAAACCCACCTGTGACCATGGTAACCAAGGACACCCCTCCTCTGACAATGGTACCCAGGGACAGCCCTCCTGTGACAGTCGGTGGTAACCAGGGAAACCCACCTGTGACCATGGTAACCAAGGACACCCCTCCTGTGACAATGGTACCCAGGGACAGCCGTCCTGTGACAGTCGGTGGTAACCAGGGAAACCCACCTGTGACATTCACAGTGCCCAGGGACACCAGCCTGTGACAGTCGGTGGTAATCAGGGAAACCCACCTGTGACCATGGTAACCAAGGACACACCTTCTGTGACAGTAACTGGTAACCACGGACACCTCTCCTGTGACCGTGGCTACCAGGGACACGCACATATGACAGCCGGTGGTAACCAGGGACACGCATCTCTGACAGTCAGTGGTAACCAGGGAAACCCACCTGCGACCATGTTAACCAAGGACACCCCTCCTGTGACAGTCAGTGGTAACCAGGGACACACCTCCTGTGCCAGTGGTAACCAAGGACACCCCTCCTGTGACAATGGTACCCAGGGACAGCCCTCCTGTGACAGTCGGTGGTAACCAGGGAAAACCACCTGTGACCATGGTAACCAAGGACACCCCTACCCACAGTCACTGGTAACCAAGGACACCTCTCCTGTGACCGTGGTTACCAGGACACGCACATATGACAGTCGGTGGTAACCAGGGACACGCATTTCTGACAGTCAGTGGTAACCAGGGAAACCCACCTGCGACCATGGTAACCAAGGACACCCCTACTGTGACAGTCAGTGGTAACCAGGGACACACCTCCTGTGCTAGTGGTAAACAAGGACACCCCTCCTGTCACAATGGTACCCAGGGACTGCCCTCCTGTGACAGTCAGTGGTAACCATGTACACTCACCTGTGACAGTTGGTGGTAACCAGGGAAACCCACCTGTGACATTCACAGTGCCCAGGGACACCGGACTGAGACAGTCGGTGTTAACCAGGAAGACGCATCTCTGACAGTCGGTGGTAACCAGGGAAACCCACCTGTGACCATGGTAAACAAGGACACCCCTCTGTGACAATGGTACCCAGGGACAGCCCTCCTGTGACAGTCAGTGGTAACCAGGGAAACCCACCTGTGACCATGGTAACCAAGGACACCCCTACCCACAGTCACTGGTAACCAAGGACACCTCTCCTGTGACCGTGGTTATCAGGGAGACGCATCTCTGACAGTCGGTTGTAACAAGGGAAACCCACCTGTGACCATGGTAACCAAGGACACCCCTCCTGTGACAATGGTACCCAGGGACAGCCTTCCTGTGACAGTCGGTGGTAACCAGGGAAACCCACCTGTGACCATGGTAACCAAGGACACCCCTCCTGTGACAATGGTATCCAGGGACAGCCGTCCTGTGACATTCGGTGGTAACAAGGGAAACCCACGTGTGACATTCACAGTGCCCAGGGACACCGGCCTGTGACAGTCGGTGGTAATCAGGGACACGCATCTCTGACAGTCGGTGGTAACTAGGGAAACCCACCTGTGCCCATGGTAACCAAGGACACACCTACTGTGCCAGTCACTGGTAACCACGGACACTTCTCCTGTGACCGTGGCTGCCAGGGACACGCACATATGACAGTCGGTGGTAACCAGGGACACGCATTTCTGACAGTCAGTGGTAACCAGGGAAACCCACCTGCGACCATGTTAACCAAGGACACCCCTCCTGTGACAGTCAGTGGTAACCAGGGACACACCTCCTGTGCGAGTGGTAACCAAGGACACCCCTCCTGTGACAATGGTACCCAGGGACAGCCCTCCTGTGACAGTCGGTGGTAACCAGGGAAAACCACCTGTGACCATGGTAACCAAGGACACCCCTACCCACAGTCACTCGTAACCAAGGACACCTCTCCTGTGACCGTGATTACCAGGACACGCACATATGACAGTCGGTGGTAACCAGGGACACGCATCTCTATCAGTCAGTGGTAACCAGGGAAACCCACCTGCGACCATGGTAACCAAGGACACCCCTCCTGTGACAGTCAGTGGTAACCAGGGACAAACCTCCTGTGCCAGTGGTAACCAAGGACACCCCTCCTGTGAAAATGGTACCCAGGGACAGCCCTTCTGTGACAGTCGGTGGTAACCAGGGAAAACCACCTGTGACCATGGTAACCAAGGACACCCCTACCCACAGTCACTGGTAACCAAGGACACCTCTCCTGTGACCGTGGTTACCAGGACACGCACATATGACAGTCGGTGGTAACCAGGGACACGCATTTCTGACAGTCAGTGGTAACCAGGGAAACCCACCTGCGACCATGGTAACCAAGGACACCCCTCCTGTGACAGTCAGTGGTAACCAGGGACACACCTCCTGTGCTAGTGGTAACCAAGGACACCCCTCCTGTCACAATGGTACCCAGGGACAGCCCTCCTGTGACAGTCAGTGGTAACCATGTACACTCACCTGTGACAGTTGGTGGTAACCAGGGAAACCCACCTGTGACATTCACAGTGCCCAGGGACACCGGCCTGTGACAGTCGGTGGTAACCAGGGAGACGCATCTCTGACAGTCGGTGGTAACCATGGAAACCCACCTGTGACCATCGTAACCAAGGACACCCCTCTGTGACAATGGTACCCAGGGACAGCCCTCCTGTGACAGTCGGTGGTAACCAGGGAAACACACCTGTGACCATGGTAACCAAGGACACCCGTACCCACAGTCACTGGTAACCAAGGACACCTCTCCTGTGACCGTGGTTATCAGGGAGACGCATCTCTGACAGTCGGTGGTAACCAGGGAAACCCACCTGTGACCATGGTCACCAAGGACACCCCTCCTGTGACAATGGTACCCAGGGACAGCCCTCCTGTGACAGTCGGTGGTAACCAGGGAAACCCACCTGTGACCATGGTAACCAAGGACACCCCTCCTGTGACAAAGGTACCCAGGGACTGCCGTCCTGTGACAGTCGGTGGTAACCAGGGAAACCCACCTGTGACATTCACAGTGCCCAGGGACACCAGCCTGTGACAGTCGGTGGTAATCAGGGAAACCCACCTGTGACCATGGTAACCAAGGACACACCTACTGTGACAGTAACTGGTAACCACTGACACCTCTCCTGTGACCGTGGCTACCAGGGACACGAACATATGACAGCCGGTTTTAACCAGGGACACGCATCTCTGACAGTCAGTGGTAACCAGGGAAACCCACCTGCGACCATGTTAACCAAGGACACCCCTCCTGTGACAGTCAGTGGTAACCAGGGACACACCTCTTGTGCCAGTGGTAACCAAGGACACCCCTCCTGTGACAATGGTACCCAGGGACAGCCCTCCTGTGACAGTCGGTGGTAACCAGGGAAAACCACCTGTGACCATGGTAACCAAGGACACCCCTACCCACAGTCACTGGTAACCAAGGACACCTCTCCTGTGTCCGTGGTTACCAGGACACGCACATATGACAGTCGGTGGTAACCAGGGACACGCATTTCTGACAGTCAGTGGTAACCAGGGAAACCCACCTGCGACCATGGTAACCAAGGACACCCCTCTGTGACAATGGTACCCAGGGACAGCCCTCCTGTGACAGTCAGTGGTAACCAGGGAAACCCACCTGTGACCATGGTAACCAAGGACACCCCTCCTGTGACAGTCAGTGGTAACCAGGGACACACCTCCTGTGCTAGTGGTAACCAAGGACACCCCTCCTGTCACAATGGTACCCAGGGACAGCCCTCCTGTGACAGTCAGTGGTAACCATGTACACTCACCTGTGACAGTTGGTGGTAACCAGGGAAACCCACCTGTGGCATTCACAGTGCCCAGGGACACCGGCCTGTGACAGTTGGTGGTAACCAGGGGGACGCATCTCTGACAGTCGGTGGTAACCAGGGAAACCCACCTGTGACCATGGTAACCAAGGACACCCCTCTGTGACAATGGTACCCAGGGACAGCCCTCCTGTGACAGTGGTGGTAACCAGGGAAACACACCTGTGACCATGGTAACCAAGGACACCCGTACCCACAGTCACTGGTAACCAAGGACACCTCTCATGTGACCGTGGTTATCAGGGAGACGCATCTCTGACAGTCGGTGGTAACCAGGGAAACCCACCTGTGACATTCACAGTGCCCAGGGACACCGGCCTGTGACAGTCGGTGGTAATCAGGGACACGCATCTCTGACAGTCGGTGGTAACCAGGGAAACCCACCTGTGACCATGGTAACCAAGGACACACCTACTGTGACAGTCACTTGTAACCACGGACACCTCTCCTTTGACCGTGGCTACCAGGGACACGCACATATGACAATCGGTGGTAACCAGGGACATGCATCTCTGACAGTCAGTGGTAAACAGGGAAACCCACCTGCGACCATGTTAACCAAGGACACCCCTCCTGTGACAGTCAGTGGTAACCAGGGACACACCTCCTGTGCCAGTGGTAACCAAGGACACCCCTCCTGTGACAATGGTACCCAGGGACAGCCCTCCTGTGACAGTCGGTGGTAACCAGGGAAAACCACCTGTGACCATGGTAACCAAGGACACCCCTACCCACAGTCACTGGTAACCAAGGACACCTCTCCTGTGACCGTGGTTACCAGGACACGCACATATGACAGTCGGTGGTAACCAGGGACACGCATTTCTGACAGTCAGTGGTAACCAGGGACACACCTCCTGTGCCAGTGGTAAACAAGGACACCCCTCCTGTCACAATGGTACCCAGGGACAGCCCTCCTGTGACAGTCAGTGGTAACCATGTACACTCACCTGTGACAGTCGGTGGTAACCAGGGAAACCCACCTGTGACATTCACATTTCCCAGGGACACCGGCCTGTGACAGTCGGTGGTAACCAGGGACACGCATCTCTGACAGTCGGTGGTAACCAGGGAAACCCACCTGTCGCCATGGAAACCAAGGACCCACCTACTGTGACAGTCACTGCTAACCACGGACACCTCTCCTGTGACCGTGGTTACCAGGGACACGCATATATGACAGTCGGTGGTAACCAGGGACACGCATCTCTGACAGTCAGTGGTAACCAGGGAAACCCACCTGCGACCATGGTAACCAAGGACACCCCTCCTGTGACAGTCAGTGGTAACCAGGGACACACCTCCTGTGCCAGTGGTAACCAAGGACACCCCTCCTGTCACAATGGTACCCAGGGACAGCCCTCCTGTGACAGTCGGTGGTAACCAGGGAAACCCACCTGTGACCATGGTAACCAAGGACACCCCTCCTGTGACAATGGTACCCAGGGACAGCCGTCCTGTGACAGTCGGTGGTAACCAGGGAAACCCACGTGTGACATTCACAGTGCCCAGGGACACCGGCCTGTGACAGTCGGTGGTAACCAGGGAGACGCATCTCTGACAGTCGGTGGTAACCAGGGAAACCCACCTGTGACCATGGTAACCAAGGACACCCCTCTGTGACAATGGTACCCAGGGACAGCCCTCCTGTGACAGTCGGTGGTAACCAGGGAAACACACCTGTGACCATGGTAACCAAGGACACCCGTACCCACAGTCACTGGTAACCAAGGACACCTCTCATGTGACCGTGGTTATCAGGGAGACGCATCTCTGACAGTCGGTGGTAACCAGGGAAACCCACCTGTGACATTCACAGTGCCCAGGGACACCGGCCTGTGACAGTCGGTGGTAATCAGGGACACGCATCTCTGACAGTCGGTGGTAACCAGGGAAACCCACCTGTGACCATGGTAACCAAGGACACACCTACTGTGACAGTCACTTGTAACCACGGACACCTCTCCTGTGACCGTGGCTACCAGGGACACGCACATATGACAGTCGGTGGTAACCAGGGACATGCATCTCTGACAGTAAGTGGTAAACAGGGAAACCCACCTGCGACCATGTTAACCAAGGACACCCCTCCTGTGACAGTCAGTGGTAACCAGGGACACACCTCCTGTGCCAGTGGTAACCAAGGACACCCCTCCTGTGACAATGGTACCACGGGACAGCCCTCCTGTGACAGTCGGTGGTAACCAGGGAAAACCACCTGTGACCATGGTAACCAAGGACACCCCTACCCACAGTCACTCGTAACCAAGGACACCTCTCCTGTGACCGTGGTTACCAGGACACGCACATATGACAGTCGGTGGTAACCAGGGACACGCATCTCTGACAGTCAGTGGTAACCAGGGAAACCCACCTGCGACCATGGTAACCAAGGACACCCCTCCTGTGACAGTCATTGGTAACCAGGGACACACCTCCTGTGCCAGTGGTAACCAAGGACACCCCTCCTGTGACAATGGTACCCAGGGACGGCCCTCCTGTGACAGTCGGTGGTAACCAGGGAAAACCACTTGTGACCATGGTAACCAAGGACACCCCTACCCACAGTCACTGGTAACCAAGGACACCTCTCCTGTGACCGTGGTTATCAGGGAGACGCATCTCTGACAGTCGGGGGTAACCAGGGAAACCCACCTGTGACCATGGTAACCAAGGACACCCCTCCTGTGACAATGGTACCCAGGGACAGCCCTCCTGTGACAGTCGGTGGTAACCAGGGAAACCCACCTGTGACCATGGTAACCAAGGACACCCCTCTGTGACAATGGTACCCAGGGACAGCCCTCCTGTGACAGTCGGTGGTAACCAGGGAAACACACCTGTGACCATGGTAACCAAGGACACCCGTACCCACAGTCACTGGTAACCAAGGACACATCTCCTGTGACCGTGGTTATCAGGGAGACGCACCTCTGACAGTCGGTGGTAACCAGGGAAACCCACCTGTGACCATGGTAACCAAGGACACCACTCCTGTGACAATGGTACCCAGGGACAGCCCTCCTGTAACAGTCGGTGGTAACCAGGGAAACCCACCTGTGACCATGGTAACCAAGGACACCCCTCCTGTGACAATGGTACCCAGGGACAGCCGTCCTGTGACAGTGGGTGGTAACCAGGGAAACCCACCTGTGACATTCACAGTGCCCAGGGACACCGGCCTGTGACAGTCGGTGGTAATCAGGGACACGCATCTCTGACAGTCGGTGGTAACCAGGGAAACCCACCTGTGACCATGGTAACCAAGGACACACCTACTGTGCCAGTCAATGGTAACCACGGACACTTCTCCTGTGACCGTGGCTACCAGAGACACGCACATATGACAGTCGGTGGTAACCAGGGACACGCATTTCTGACAGTCCGTGGTAACCAGGGAAACCCACCTGCGACCATGTTAACCAAGGACACCCCTCCTGTGACAGTCAGTGGTAACCAGGGACACACCTCCTGTGCCAGTGGTAACCAAGGACACCCCTCCTGTGACAATGGTACCCAGGGACAGCCCTCCTGTGACAGTCGGTGGTAACCAGGGAAAACCACCTGTGACCATGGTAACCAAGGACACCCCTACCCACAGTCACTCGTAACCAAGGACACCTCTCCTGTGACCGTGATTACCAGGACACGCACATATGACAGTCGGTGGTAACCAGGGACACGCATCTCTATCAGTCAGTGGTAACCAGGGAAACCCACCTGCGACCATGGTAACGAAGGACACCCCTCCTGTGACAGTCAGTGGTAACCAGGGACACACCTCCTGTGCCAGTGGTAACCAAGGACACCCCTCCTGTGAAAATGGTACCCAGGGACAGCCCTCCTGTGACAGTCGGTGGTAACCAGGGAAAACCACCTGTGACCATGGTAACCAAGGACACCCCTACCCACAGTCACTGGTAACCAAGGACACCTCTCCTGTGACCGTGGTTACCAGGACACGCACATATGACAGTCGGTGGTAACCAGGGACACGCATTTCTGACAGTCAGTGGTAACCAGGGAAACCCACCTGCGACCATGGTAACCAAGGACAACCCTCCTGTGACAGTCAGTGGTAACCAGGGACACACCTCCTGTGCTAGTGGTAACCAAGGACACCCCTCCTGTCACAATGGTACCCAGGGACAGCCCTCCTGTGACAGTCAGTGGTAACCATGTACACTCACCTGTGACAGTTGGTGGTAACCAGGGAAACCCACCTGTGACATTCACAGTGCCCAGGGACACCGGCCTGTGACAGTCGGTGGTAACCAGGGAGACGCATCTCTGACAGTCGGTGGTAACCAGGGAAACCCACCTGTGACCATCGTAACCAAGGACACCCCTCTGTGACAATGGTACCCAGGGACAGCCCTCCTGTGACAGTCGGTGGTAACCAGGGAAACACACCTGTGACCATGGTAACCAAGGACACCCGTACCCACAGTCACTGGTAACCAAGTACACCTCTCCTGTGACCGTGGTTATCAGGGAGACGCATCTCTGACAGTCGGTGGTAACCAGGGAAACCCACCTGTGACCATGGTCACCAAGGACACCCCTCCTGTGACAATGGTACCCAGGGACAGCCCTCCTGTGACAGTCGGTGGTAACCAGGGAAACCCACCTGTGACCATGGTAACCAAGGACACCCCTCCTGTGACAAAGGTACCCAGGGACTGCCGTCCTGTGACAGTCGGTGGTAACCAGGGAAACCCACCTGTGACATTCACAGTGCCCAGGGACACCAGCCTGTGACAGTCGGTGGTAATCAGGGAAACCCACCTGTGACCATGGTAACCAAGGACACACCTACTGTGACAGTAACTGGTAACCACTGACACCTCTCCTGTGACCGTGGCTACCAGGGACACGCACATATGACAGCCGGTTTTAACCAGGGACACGCATCTCTGACAGTCAGTGGTAACCAGGGAAACCCACCTGCGACCATGTTAACCAAGGACACCCCTCCTGTGACAGTCAGTGGTAACCAGGGACACACCTCCTGTGCCAGTGGTAACCAAGGACACCCCTCCTGTGACAATGGTACCCAGGGACAGCCCTCCTGTGACAGTCGGTGGTAACCAGGGAAAACCACCTGTGACCATGGTAACCAAGGACACCCCTACCCACAGTCACTCGTAACCAAGGACACCTCTCCTGTGTCCGTGGTTACCAGGACACGCACATATGACAGTCGGTGGTAACCAGGGACACGCATTTCTGACAGTCAGTGGTAACCAGGGAAACCCACCTGCGACCATGGTAACCAAGGATACCCCTCTGTGACAATGGTACCCAGGGACAGCCCTCCTGTGACAGTCAGTGGTAACCAGGGAAACCCACCTGTGACCATGGTAACCAAGGACACCCCTCCTGTGACAGTCAGTGGTAACCAGGGACACACCTCCTGTGCTAGTGGTAACCAAGGACACCCCTCCTGTCACAATGGTACCCAGGGACAGCCCTCCTGTGACAGTCAGTGGTAACCATGTACACTCACCTGTGACAGTTGGTGGTAACCAGGGAAACCCACCTGTGACATTCACAGTGCCCAGGGACACCGGCCTGTGACAGTCGGTGGTAACCAGGGGGACGCATCTCTGACAGTCGGTGTTAACCAGGGAAACCCACCTGTGACCATGGTAACCAAGGACACCCCTCTGTGACAATGGTACCCAGGGACAGCCCTCCTGTGACAGTGGTGGTAACCAGGGAAACACACCTGTGACCATGGTAACCAAGGACACCCGTACCCACAGTCACTGGTAACCAAGGACACCTCTCATGTGACCGTGGTTATCAGGGAGACGCATCTCTGACAGTCGGTGGTAACCAGGGAAACCCACCTGTGACATTCACAGTGCCCAGGGACACCGGCCTGTGACAGTCGGTGGTAATCAGGGACACGCATCTCTGACAGTCGGTGGTAACCAGGGAAACCCACCTGTGACCATGGTAACCAAGGACACACCTACTGTGACAGTCACTTGTAACCACGGACACCTCTCCTTTGACCGTGGCTACCAGGGACACGCACATATGACAGTCGGTGGTAACCAGGGACATGCATCTCTGACAGTCAGTGGTAAACAGGGAAACCCACCTGCGACCATGTTAACCAAGGACACCCCTCCTGTGACAGTCAGTGTTAACCAGGGACACACCTCCTGTGCCAGTGGTAACCAAGGACACCCCTCCTGTGACAATGGTACCCAGGGACAGCCCTCCTGTGACAGTCGGTGGTAACCAGGGAAAACCACCTGTGACCATGGTAACCAAGGACACCCCTACCCACAGTCACTCGTAACCAAGGACACCTCTCCTGTGACCGTGGTTACCAGGACACGCACATATGACAGTCGGTGGTAACCAGGGACACGCATCTCTGACAGTCAGTGGTAACCAGGGAAACCCACCTGCGACCATGGTAACCAAGGACACCCCTCCTGTGACAGTCATTGGTAACCAGGGACACACCTCCTGTGCCAGTGGTAACCAAGGACACCCCTCCTGTGACAATGGTACCCAGGGACGGCCCTCCTGTGACATTCGGTGGTAACCAGGGAAAACCACCTGTGACCATGGTAACCAAGGACACCCCTACCCACAGTCACTGGTAACCAAGGACACCTCTCCTGTGACCGTGGTTATCAGGGAGACGCATCTCTGACAGTCGGGGGTAACCAGGGAAACCCACCTGTGACCATGGTAACCAAGGACACCCCTCCTGTGACAATGGTACCCAGGGACAGCCCTCCTGTGACAGTCGGTGGTAACCAGGGAAACCCACCTGTGACCATGGTAACCAAGGACACCCCTCTGTGACAATGGTACCCAGGGACAGCCCTCCTGTGACAGTCGGTGGTAACCAGGGAAACACACCTGTGACCATGGTAACCAAGGACACCCGTACCCACAGTCACTGGTAACCAAGGACACATCTCCTGTGACCGTGGTTATCAGGGAGACGCATCTCTGACAGTCGGTGGTAACCAGGGAAACCCACCTGTGACCATGGTAACCAAGGACACCCCTCCTGTGACAATGGTACCCAGGGACAGCCCTCCTGTAACAGTCGGTGGTAACCAGGGAAACCCACCTGTGACCATGGTAACCAAGGACACCCCTCCTGTGACAATGGTAGCCAGGGACAGCCGTCCTGTGACAGTCGGTGGTAACCAGGGAAACCCACCTGTGACATTCACAGTGCCCAGGGACACCGGCCTGTGACAGTCGGTGGTAATCAGGGACACGCATCTCTGACAGTCGGTGGTAACCAGGGAAACCCACCTGTGACCATGTTAACCATGGACACCCCTCCTGTGACAGTCAGTGGTAACCAGGGATACACCTCCTGTGCCAGTGGTAACCAAGGACACCCCTACCCACAGTCACTCGTAACCAAGGACACCTCTCCTGTGACCGTGGTTACCAGGACACGCACATATGACAGTCGGTGGTAACCAGGGACACGCATTTCTGACAGTCAGTGGTAACCAGGGAAACCCACCTGCGACCATGGTAACCAAGGACACCCCTCCTGTGACAGTCAGTGGTAACCAGGGACACACCTCCTGTGCTAGTGGTAACCAAGGACACCCCTCCTGTCAAAATGGTACCCAGGGACAGCCCTCCTGTGACAGTCAGTGGTAACCATGTACACTCACCTGTGACAGTTGGTGGTAACCAGGGAAACCCACCTGTGACATTCACAGTGCCCAGGGACACCGGCCTGTGACAGTCGGTGGTAACCAGGGAGACGCATCTCTGACAGTCGGTGGTAACCTGGGAAACCCACCTGTGACCATGGTAACCAAGGACACCCCTCTGTGACAATGGTACCCAGGGACAGCCCTCCTGTGACAGTCGGTGGTAACCAGGGAAACACACCTGTGACCATGGTAACCAAGGACACCCGTACCCACAGTCACTGGTAACCAAGGACACCTCTCATGTGACCGTGGTTATCAGGGAGACGCATCTCTGACAGTCGGTGGTAACCAGGGAAACCCACCTGTGACATTCACAGTGCCCAGGAACACCGGCCTGTGACAGTCGGTGGTAATCAGGGACACGCATCTCTGACAGTCGGTGGTAACCAGGGAAACCCACCTGTACCATGGTAACCAAGGACACACCTACTGTGACAGTCACTTGTAACCACGGACACCTCTCCTGTGACCGTGGCTACCAGGGACACGCACATATGACAGTCGGTGGTAACCAGGGACATGCATCTCTGACAGTCAGTGGTAAACAGGGAAACCCACCGGCGACCATGTTAACCAAGGACACCCCTCCTGTGACAGTCAGTGGTAACCAGGGACACACCTCCTGTGCTAGTGGTAACCAAGGACACCCCTCCTGTGACAATGGTACCCAGGGACAGCCCTCCTGTGACAGTCGGTGGTAACCAGGGGAAACCACCTGTGACCATGGTAACCAAGGACACCCCTACCCACAGTCACTCGTAACCAAGGACACCTCTCCTGTGACCGTGGTTACCAGGACACGCACATATGACAGTCGGTGGTAACCAGGGACACGCATCTCTGACAGTCAGTGGTAACCAGGGAAACCCACCTGCGACCATGGTAACCAAGGACACCCCTCCTGTGACAGTCATTGGTAACCAGGGACACACCTCCTGTGCCAGTGGTAACCAAGGACACCCCTCCTGTGACAATGGTACCCAGGGACGGCCCTCCTGTGACAGTCGGTGGTAACCAGGGAAAACCACCTGTGACCATGGTAACCAAGGACACCCCTACCACAGTCACTGGTAACCAAGGACACCTCTCCTGTGACCGTGGTTATCAGGGAGACGCATCTCTGACAGTCTGGGGTAACCAGGGAAACCCACCTGTGACCATGGTAACCAAGGACACCCCTCCTGTGACAATGGTACCCAGGGACAGCCCTCCTGTGACAGTCGGTGGTAACCAGGGAAACCCACCTGTGACCATGGTAACCAAGGACACCCCTCTGTGACAATGGTACCCAGGGACAGCCCTCCTGTGACAGTCGGTGGTAACCAGGGAAACACACCTGTGACCATGGTAACCAAGGACACCCGTACCCACAGTCACTGGTAACCAAGGACACCTCTCCTGTGACCGTGGTTATCAGGGACACGCATCTCTGACAGTCGGTGGTAACCAGGGAAACCCACCTGTGACCATGGTAACCAAGGACACCCCTCCTCTGACAATGGTACCCAGGGACAGCCCTCCTGTGACAGTCGGTGGTAACCAGGGAAACCCACCTGTGACCATGGTAACCAAGGACACCCCTCCTGTGACAATGGTACCCAGGGACAGCCGTCCTGTGACAGTCGGTGGTAACCAGGGAAACCCACCTGTGACATTCACAGTGCCCAGGGACACCAGCCTGTGACAGTCGGTGGTAATCAGGGAAACCCACCTGTGACCATGGTAACCAAGGACACACCTTCTGTGACAGTAACTGGTAACCACGGACACCTCTCCTGTGACCGTGGCTACCAGGGACACGCACATATGACAGCCGGTGGTAACCAGGGACACGCATCTCTGACAGTCAGTGGTAACCAGGGAAACCCACCTGCGACCATGTTAACCAAGGACACCCCTCCTGTGACAGTCAGTGGTAACCAGGGACACACCTCCTGTGCCAGTGGTAACCAAGGACACCCCTCCTGTGACAATGGTACCCAGGGACAGCCCTCCTGTGACAGTCGGTGGTAACCAGGGAAAACCACCTGTGACCATGGTAACCAAGGACACCCCTACCCACAGTCACTGGTAACCAAGGACACCTCTCCTGTGACCGTGGTTACCAGGACACGCACATATGACAGTCGGTGGTAACCAGGGACACGCATTTCTGACAGTCAGTGGTAACCAGGGAAACCCACCTGCGACCATGGTAACCAAGGACACCCCTACTGTGACAGTCAGTGGTAACCAGGGACACACCTCCTGTGCTAGTGGTAAACAAGGACACCCCTCCTGTCACAATGGTACCCAGGGACTGCCCTCCTGTGACAGTCAGTGGTAACCATGTACACTCACCTGTGACAGTTGGTGGTAACCAGGGAAACCCACCTGTGACATTCACAGTGCCCAGGGACACCGGACTGAGACAGTCGGTGTTAACCAGGAAGACGCATCTCTGACAGTCGGTGGTAACCAGGGAAACCCACCTGTGACCATGGTAAACAAGGACACCCCTCTGTGACAATGGTACCCAGGGACAGCCCTCCTGTGACAGTCAGTGGTAACCAGGGAAACCCACCTGTGACCATGGTAACCAAGGACACCCCTACCCACAGTCACTGGTAACCAAGGACACCTCTCCTGTGACCGTGGTTATCAGGGAGACGCATCTCTGACAGTCGGTGGTAACAAGGGAAACCCACCTGTGACCATGGTAACCAAGGACACCCCTCCTGTGACAATGGTACCCAGGGACAGCCCTCCTGTGACAGTCGGTGGTAACCAGGGAAACCCACCTGTGACCATGGTAACCAAGGACACCCCTCCTGTGACAATGGTATCCAGGGACAGCCGTCCTGTGACATTCGGTGGTAACAAGGGAAACCCACGTGTGACATTCACAGTGCCCAGGGACACCGGCCTGTGACAGTCGGTGGTAATCAGGGACACGCATCTCTGACAGTCGGTGGTAACTAGGGAAACCCACCTGTGCCCATGGTAACCAAGGACACACCTACTGTGCCAGTCACTGGTAACCACGGACACTTCTCCTGTGACCGTGGCTGCCAGGGACACGCACATATGACAGTCGGTGGTAACCAGGGACACGCATTTCTGACAGTCAGTGGTAACCAGGGAAACCCACCTGCGACCATGTTAACCAAGGACACCCCTCCTGTGACAGTCAGTGGTAACCAGGGACACACCTCCTGTGCCAGTGGTAACCAAGGACACCCCTCCTGTGACAATGGTACCCAGGGACAGCCCTCCTGTGACAGTCGGTGGTAACCAGGGAAAACCACCTGTGACCATGGTAACCAAGGACACCCCTACCCACAGTCACTCGTAACCAAGGACACCTCTCCTGTGACCGTGATTACCAGGACACGCACATATGACAGTCGGTGGTAACCAGGGACACGCATCTCTATCAGTCAGTGGTAACCAGGGAAACCCACCTGCGACCATGGTAACCAAGGACACCCCTCCTGTGACAGTCAGTGGTAACCAGGGACACACCTCCTGTGCCAGTGGTAACCAAGGACACCCCTCCTGTGAAAATGGTACCCAGGGACAGCCCTTCTGTGACAGTCGGTGGTAACCAGGGAAAACCACCTGTGACCATGGTAACCAAGGACACCCCTACCCACAGTCACTGGTAACCAAGGACACCTCTCCTGTGACCGTGGTTACCAGGACACGCACATATGACAGTCGGTGGTAACCAGGGACACGCATATCTGACAGTCAGTGGTAACCAGGGAAACCCACCTGCGACCATGGTAACCAAGGACACCCCTCCTGTGACAGTCAGTGGTAACCAGGGACACACCTCCTGTGCTAGTGGTAACCAAGGACACCCCTCCTGTCACAATGGTACCCAGGGACAGCCCTCCTGTGACAGTCAGTGGTAACCATGTACACTCACCTGTGACAGTTGGTGGTAACCAGGGAAACCCACCTGTGACATTCACAGTGCCCAGGGACACCGGCCTGTGACAGTCGGTGGTAACCAGGGAGACGCATCTCTGACAGTCGGTGGTAACCATGGAAACCCACCTGTGACCATCGTAACCAAGGACACCCCTCTGTGACAATGGTACCCAGGGACAGCCCTCCTGTGACAGTCGGTGGTAACCAGGGAAACACACCTGTGACCATGGTAACCAAGGACACCCGTACCCACAGTCACTGGTAACCAAGGACACCTCTCCTGTGACCGTGGTTATCAGGGAGACGCATCTCTGACAGTCGGTGGTAACCAGGGAAACCCACCTGTGACCATGGTCACCAAGGACACCCCTCCTGTGACAATGGTACCCAGGGACAGCCCTCCTGTGACAGTCGGTGGTAACCAGGGAAACCCACCTGTGACCATGGTAACCAAGGACACCCCTCCTGTGACAAAGGTACCCAGGGACTGCCGTCCTGTGACAGTCGGTGGTAACCAGGGAAACCCACCTGTGACATTCACAGTGCCCAGGGACACCAGCCTGTGACAGTCGGTGGTAATCAGGGAAACCCACCTGTGACCATGGTAACCAAGGACACACCTACTGTGACAGTAACTGGTAACCACTGACACCTCTCCTGTGACCGTGGCTACCAGGGACACGAACATATGACAGCCGGTTTTAACCAGGGACACGCATCTCTGACAGTCAGTGGTAACCAGGGAAACCCACCTGCGACCATGTTAACCAAGGACACCCCTCCTGTGACAGTCAGTGGTAACCAGGGACACACCTCTTGTGCCAGTGGTAACCAAGGACACCCCTCCTGTGACAATGGTACCCAGGGACAGCCCTCCTGTGACAGTCGGTGGTAACCAGGGAAAACCACCTGTGACCATGGTAACCAAGGACACCCCTACCCACAGTCACTGGTAACCAAGGACACCTCTCCTGTGTCCGTGGTTACCAGGACACGCACATATGACAGTCGGTGGTAACCAGGGACACGCATTTCTGACAGTCAGTGGTAACCAGGGAAACCCACCTGCGACCATGGTAACCAAGGACACCCCTCTGTGACAATGGTACCCAGGGACAGCCCTCCTGTGACAGTCAGTGGTAACCAGGGAAACCCACCTGTGACCATGGTAACCAAGGACACCCCTCCTGTGACAGTCAGTGGTAACCAGGGACACACCTCCTGTGCTAGTGGTAACCAAGGACACCCCTCCTGTCACAATGGTACCCAGGGACAGCCCTCCTGTGACAGTCAGTGGTAACCATGTACACTCACCTGTGACAGTTGGTGGTAACCAGGGAAACCCACCTGTGGCATTCACAGTGCCCAGGGACACCGGCCTGTGACAGTCGGTGGTAACCAGGGGGACGCATCTCTGACAGTCGGTGGTAACCAGGGAAACCCACCTGTGACCATGGTAACCAAGGACACCCCTCTGTGACAATGGTACCCAGGGACAGCCCTCCTGTGACAGTGGTGGTAACCAGGGAAACACACCTGTGACCATGGTAACCAAGGACACCCGTACCCACAGTCACTGGTAACCAAGGACACCTCTCATGTGACCGTGGTTATCAGGGAGACGCATCTCTGACAGTCGGTGGTAACCAGGGAAACCCACCTGTGACATTCACAGTGCCCAGGGACACCGGCCTGTGACAGTCGGTGGTAATCAGGGACACGCATCTCTGACAGTCGGTGGTAACCAGGGAAACCCACCTGTGACCATGGTAACCAAGGACACACCTACTGTGACAGTCACTTGTAACCACGGACACCTCTCCTTTGACCGTGGCTACCAGGGACACGCACATATGACAATCGGTGGTAACCAGGGACATGCATCTCTGACAGTCAGTGGTAAACAGGGAAACCCACCTGCGACCATGTTAACCAAGGACACCCCTCCTGTGACAGTCAGTGGTAACCAGGGACACACCTCCTGTGCCAGTGGTAACCAAGGACACCCCTCCTGTGACAATGGTACCCAGGGACAGCCCTCCTGTGACAGTCGGTGGTAACCAGGGAAAACCACCTGTGACCATGGTAACCAAGGACACCCCTACCCACAGTCACTGGTAACCAAGGACACCTCTCCTGTGACCGTGGTTACCAGGACACGCACATATGACAGTCGGTGGTAACCAGGGACACGCATTTCTGACAGTCAGTGGTAACCAGGGACACACCTCCTGTGCCAGTGGTAAACAAGGACACCCCTCCTGTCACAATGGTACCCAGGGACAGCCCTCCTGTGACAGTCAGTGGTAACCATGTACACTCACCTGTGACAGTCGGTGGTAACCAGGGAAACCCACCTGTGACATTCACATTTCCCAGGGACACCGGCCTGTGACAGTCGGTGGTAACCAGGGACACGCATCTCTGACAGTCGGTGGTAACCAGGGAAACCCACCTGTCGCCATGGAAACCAAGGACCCACCTACTGTGACAGTCACTGCTAACCACGGACACCTCTCCTGTGACCGTGGTTACCAGGGACACGCATATATGACAGTCGGTGGTAACCAGGGACACGCATCTCTGACAGTCAGTGGTAACCAGGGAAACCCACCTGCGACCATGGTAACCAAGGACACCCCTCCTGTGACAGTCAGTGGTAACCAGGGACACACCTCCTGTGCCAGTGGTAACCAAGGACACCCCTCCTGTCACAATGGTACCCAGGGACAGCCCTCCTGTGACAGTCGGTGGTAACCAGGGAAACCCACCTGTGACCATGGTAACCAAGGACACCCCTCCTGTGACAATGGTACCCAGGGACAGCCGTCCTGTGACAGTCGGTGGTAACCAGGGAAACCCACGTGTGACATTCACAGTGCCCAGGGACACCGGCCTGTGACAGTCGGTGGTAACCAGGGAGACGCATCTCTGACAGTCGGTGGTAACCAGGGAAACCCACCTGTGACCATGGTAACCAAGGACACCCCTCTGTGACAATGGTACCCAGGGACAGCCCTCCTGTGACAGTCGGTGGTAACCAGGGAAACACACCTGTGACCATGGTAACCAAGGACACCCGTACCCACAGTCACTGGTAACCAAGGACACCTCTCATGTGACCGTGGTTATCAGGGAGACGCATCTCTGACAGTCGGTGGTAACCAGGGAAACCCACCTGTGACATTCACAGTGCCCAGGGACACCGGCCTGTGACAGTCGGTGGTAATCAGGGACACGCATCTCTGACAGTCGGTGGTAACCAGGGAAACCCACCTGTGACCATGGTAACCAAGGACACACCTACTGTGACAGTCACTTGTAACCACGGACACCTCTCCTGTGACCGTGGCTACCAGGGACACGCACATATGACAGTCGGTGGTAACCAGGGACATGCATCTCTGACAGTAAGTGGTAAACAGGGAAACCCACCTGCGACCATGTTAACCAAGGACACCCCTCCTGTGACAGTCAGTGGTAACCAGGGACACACCTCCTGTGCCAGTGGTAACCAAGGACACCCCTCCTGTGACAATGGTACCACGGGACAGCCCTCCTGTGACAGTCGGTGGTAACCAGGGAAAACCACCTGTGACCATGGTAACCAAGGACACCCCTACCCACAGTCACTCGTAACCAAGGACACCTCTCCTGTGACCGTGGTTACCAGGACACGCACATATGACAGTCGGTGGTAACCAGGGACACGCATCTCTGACAGTCAGTGGTAACCAGGGAAACCCACCTGCGACCATGGTAACCAAGGACACCCCTCCTGTGACAGTCATTGGTAACCAGGGACACACCTCCTGTGCCAGTGGTAACCAAGGACACCCCTCCTGTGACAATGGTACCCAGGGACGGCCCTCCTGTGACAGTCGGTGGTAACCAGGGAAAACCACTTGTGACCATGGTAACCAAGGACACCCCTACCCACAGTCACTGGTAACCAAGGACACCTCTCCTGTGACCGTGGTTATCAGGGAGACGCATCTCTGACAGTCGGGGGTAACCAGGGAAACCCACCTGTGACCATGGTAACCAAGGACACCCCTCCTGTGACAATGGTACCCAGGGACAGCCCTCCTGTGACAGTCGGTGGTAACCAGGGAAACCCACCTGTGACCATGGTAACCAAGGACACCCCTCTGTGACAATGGTACCCAGGGACAGCCCTCCTGTGACAGTCGGTGGTAACCAGGGAAACACACCTGTGACCATGGTAACCAAGGACACCCGTACCCACAGTCACTGGTAACCAAGGACACATCTCCTGTGACCGTGGTTATCAGGGAGACGCACCTCTGACAGTCGGTGGTAACCAGGGAAACCCACCTGTGACCATGGTAACCAAGGACACCACTCCTGTGACAATGGTACCCAGGGACAGCCCTCCTGTAACAGTCGGTGGTAACCAGGGAAACCCACCTGTGACCATGGTAACCAAGGACACCCCTCCTGTGACAATGGTACCCAGGGACAGCCGTCCTGTGACAGTGGGTGGTAACCAGGGAAACCCACCTGTGACATTCACAGTGCCCAGGGACACCGGCCTGTGACAGTCGGTGGTAATCAGGGACACGCATCTCTGACAGTCGGTGGTAACCAGGGAAACCCACCTGTGACCATGGTAACCAAGGACACACCTACTGTGCCAGTCAATGGTAACCACGGACACTTCTCCTGTGACCGTGGCTACCAGAGACACGCACATATGACAGTCGGTGGTAACCAGGGACACGCATTTCTGACAGTCCGTGGTAACCAGGGAAACCCACCTGCGACCATGTTAACCAAGGACACCCCTCCTGTGACAGTCAGTGGTAACCAGGGACACACCTCCTGTGCCAGTGGTAACCAAGGACACCCCTCCTGTGACAATGGTACCCAGGGACAGCCCTCCTGTGACAGTCGGTGGTAACCAGGGAAAACCACCTGTGACCATGGTAACCAAGGACACCCCTACCCACAGTCACTCGTAACCAAGGACACCTCTCCTGTGACCGTGATTACCAGGACACGCACATATGACAGTCGGTGGTAACCAGGGACACGCATCTCTATCAGTCAGTGGTAACCAGGGAAACCCACCTGCGACCATGGTAACGAAGGACACCCCTCCTGTGACAGTCAGTGGTAACCAGGGACACACCTCCTGTGCCAGTGGTAACCAAGGACACCCCTCCTGTGAAAATGGTACCCAGGGACAGCCCTCCTGTGACAGTCGGTGGTAACCAGGGAAAACCACCTGTGACCATGGTAACCAAGGACACCCCTACCCACAGTCACTGGTAACCAAGGACACCTCTCCTGTGACCGTGGTTACCAGGACACGCACATATGACAGTCGGTGGTAACCAGGGACACGCATTTCTGACAGTCAGTGGTAACCAGGGAAACCCACCTGCGACCATGGTAACCAAGGACAACCCTCCTGTGACAGTCAGTGGTAACCAGGGACACACCTCCTGTGCTAGTGGTAACCAAGGACACCCCTCCTGTCACAATGGTACCCAGGGACAGCCCTCCTGTGACAGTCAGTGGTAACCATGTACACTCACCTGTGACAGTTGGTGGTAACCAGGGAAACCCACCTGTGACATTCACAGTGCCCAGGGACACCGGCCTGTGACAGTCGGTGGTAACCAGGGAGACGCATCTCTGACAGTCGGTGGTAACCAGGGAAACCCACCTGTGACCATCGTAACCAAGGACACCCCTCTGTGACAATGGTACCCAGGGACAGCCCTCCTGTGACAGTCGGTGGTAACCAGGGAAACACACCTGTGACCATGGTAACCAAGGACACCCGTACCCACAGTCACTGGTAACCAAGTACACCTCTCCTGTGACCGTGGTTATCAGGGAGACGCATCTCTGACAGTCGGTGGTAACCAGGGAAACCCACCTGTGACCATGGTCACCAAGGACACCCCTCCTGTGACAATGGTACCCAGGGACAGCCCTCCTGTGACAGTCGGTGGTAACCAGGGAAACCCACCTGTGACCATGGTAACCAAGGACACCCCTCCTGTGACAAAGGTACCCTGGGACTGCCGTCCTGTGACAGTCGGTGGTAACCAGGGAAACCCACCTGTGACATTCACAGTGCCCAGGGACACCAGCCTGTGACAGTCGGTGGTAATCAGGGAAACCCACCTGTGACCATGGTAACCAAGGACACACCTACTGTGACAGTAACTGGTAACCACTGACACCTCTCCTGTGACCGTGGCTACCAGGGACACGCACATATGACAGCCGGTTTTAACCAGGGACACGCATCTCTGACAGTCAGTGGTAACCAGGGAAACCCACCTGCGACCATGTTAACCAAGGACACCCCTCCTGTGACAGTCAGTGGTAACCAGGGACACACCTCCTGTGCCAGTGGTAACCAAGGACACCCCTCCTGTGACAATGGTACCCAGGGACAGCCCTCCTGTGACAGTCGGTGGTAACCAGGGAAAACCACCTGTGACCATGGTAACCAAGGACACCCCTACCCACAGTCACTCGTAACCAAGGACACCTCTCCTGTGTCCGTGGTTACCAGGACACGCACATATGACAGTCGGTGGTAACCAGGGACACGCATTTCTGACAGTCAGTGGTAACCAGGGAAACCCACCTGCGACCATGGTAACCAAGGATACCCCTCTGTGACAATGGTACCCAGGGACAGCCCTCCTGTGACAGTCAGTGGTAACCAGGGAAACCCACCTGTGACCATGGTAACCAAGGACACCCCTCCTGTGACAGTCAGTGGTAACCAGGGACACACCTCCTGTGCTAGTGGTAACCAAGGACACCCCTCCTGTCACAATGGTACCCAGGGACAGCCCTCCTGTGACAGTCAGTGGTAACCATGTACACTCACCTGTGACAGTTGGTGGTAACCAGGGAAACCCACCTGTGACATTCACAGTGCCCAGGGACACCGGCCTGTGACAGTCGGTGGTAACCAGGGGGACGCATCTCTGACAGTCGGTGTTAACCAGGGAAACCCACCTGTGACCATGGTAACCAAGGACACCCCTCTGTGACAATGGTACCCAGGGACAGCCCTCCTGTGACAGTGGTGGTAACCAGGGAAACACACCTGTGACCATGGTAACCAAGGACACCCGTACCCACAGTCACTGGTAACCAAGGACACCTCTCATGTGACCGTGGTTATCAGGGAGACGCATCTCTGACAGTCGGTGGTAACCAGGGAAACCCACCTGTGACATTCACAGTGCCCAGGGACACCGGCCTGTGACAGTCGGTGGTAATCAGGGACACGCATCTCTGACAGTCGGTGGTAACCAGGGAAACCCACCTGTGACCATGGTAACCAAGGACACACCTACTGTGACAGTCACTTGTAACCACGGACACCTCTCCTTTGACCGTGGCTACCAGGGACACGCACATATGACAGTCGGTGGTAACCAGGGACATGCATCTCTGACAGTCAGTGGTAAACAGGGAAACCCACCTGCGACCATGTTAACCAAGGACACCCCTCCTGTGACAGTCAGTGGTAACCAGGGACACACCTCCTGTGCCAGTGGTAACCAAGGACACCCCTCCTGTGACAATGGTACCCAGGGACAGCCCTCCTGTGACAGTCGGTGGTAACCAGGGAAAACCACCTGTGACCATGGTAACCAAGGACACCCCTACCCACAGTCACTCGTAACCAAGGACACCTCTCCTGTGACCGTGTTTACCAGGACACGCACATATGACAGTCGGTGGTAACCAGGGACACGCATCTCTGACAGTCAGTGGTAACCAGGGAAACCCACCTGCGACCATGGTAACCAAGGACACCCCTCCTGTGACAGTCAGTGGTAACCAGGGACACACCTCCTGTGCCAGTGGTAACCAAGGACACCCCTCCTGTCACAATGGTACCCAGGGACAGCCCTCCTGTGACAGTAAGTGGTAACCATGTACACTCAACTGTGACATTCGGTGGTAACCAGGGAAACCCACCTGTCGCCATGGAAACCAAGGACCCACCTACTGTTACAGTCACTGCTAACCACGGACACCTCTCCTGTGACCGTGGTTACCAGGGACACGCATATATGACAGTCGGTGGTAACCAGGGACACGCATCTCTGACAGTCAGTGGTAACCAGGGAAACCCACCTGCGACCATGGTAACCAAGGACACCCCTCCTGTGACAGTCAGTGGTAACCAGGGACACACCTCCTGTGCCAGTGGTAACCAAGGACACCCCTCCTGTCACAATGGTACCCAGGGACAGCCCTCCTGTGACAGTCGGTGGTAACCAGGGAAACCCACCTGTGACCATGGTAACCAAGGAAACCCCTCCTGTGACAATGGTACCCAGGGACAGCCGTCCTGTGACAGTCGGTGGTAACCAGGGAAACCCACCTGTGACATTCACAGTGCCCAGGGACACCGGCCTGTGACAGTCGGTGGTAATCAGGGACACGCATCTCTGACAGTCGGTGGTAACCAGGGAAACCCACCTGTGACCATGGTAACCAAGGACAAACCTACTGTGACAGTCACTGGTAACCACGGACACCTCTCCTGTGACCGTGGCTACCAGGGACACGCACATATGACAGTCGGTGGTAACCAGGGACACGCATCTCTGACAGTCAGTGGTAACCAGGGAAACCCACCTGCGACCATGTTAACCAAGGACACCCCTCCTGTGACAGTCAGTGCTAACCAGGGACACACCTCCTGTGCCAGTGGTAACCAAGGACACCCCTCCTGTGACAATGGTACCCAGGGACAGCCCTCCTGTGACAGTCGGTGGTAACCAGGGAAACCCACCTGCGACCATGGTAACCAAGGACACCCCTCCTGTGACAGTCAGTGGTAACCAGGGACACACCTCCTGTGCTAGTGGTAACCAAGGACACCCCTCCTGTCACAATGGTACCCAGGGACAGCCCTCCTGTGACAGTCAGTGGTAACCATGTACACTCACCTGTGACAGTTGGTGGTAACCAGGGAAACCCACCTGTGACATTCACAGTGCCCAGGGACACCGGCCTGTGACAGTCGGTGGTAACCAGGGAGACGCATCTCTGACAGTCGGTGGTAACCAGGGAAACCCACCTGTGACCATGGTAACCAAGGACACCCCTCTGTGACAATGGTAGCCAGGGACAGCCCTCCTGTGACAGTCGGTGGTAACCAGGGAAACACACCTGTGACCATGGTAACCAAGGACACCCGTACCCACAGTCACTGGTAACTAAGGACACCTCTCATGTGACCGTGGTTATCAGGGAGACGCATCTCTGACAGTCGGTGGTAACCAGGGAAACCCACCTGTGACATTCACAGTGCCCAGGGACACCGGCCTGTGACAGTCGGTGGTAATCAGGGACATGCATCTCTGACAGTCGGTGGTAACCAGGGAAACCCACCTGTGACCATGGTAACCAAGGACACACCTACTGTGACAGTCACTTGTAACCACGGACACCTCTCCTGTGACCGTGGCTACCAGGGACACGCACATATGACAGTCGGTGGTAACCAGGGACATGCATCTCTGACAGTCAGTGGTAAACAGGGAAACCCACCTGCGACCATGTTAACCAAGGACACCCCTCCTGTGACAGTCAGTGGTAACCAGGGCACACCTCCTGTGCCAGTGGTAACCAAGGACACCCCTCCTGTGACAATGGTACCCAGGGACAGCCCTCCTGTGACAGTCGGTGGTAACCAGGGAAAACCACCTGTGACCATGGTAACCAAGGACACCCCTACCCACAGTCACTCGTAACCAAGGACACCTCTCCTGTGACCGTGGTTACCAGGACACGCACATATGACAGTCGGTGGTAACCAGGGACACGCATCTCTGACAGTCAGTGGTAACCAGGGAAACCCACCTGCGACCATGGTAACCAAGGACACCCCTCCTGTGACAGTCATTGGTAACCAGGGACACACCTCCTGTGCCAGTGGTAACCAAGGACACCCCTCCTGTGACAATGGTACCCAGGGACGGCCCTCCTGTGACATTCGGTGTTAACCAGGGAAAACCACCTGTGACCATGGTAACCAAGGACACCCCTACCCACAGTCACTGGTAACCAAGGACACCTCTCCTGTGACCGTGGTTATCAGGGAGACGCATCTCTGACAGTCGGGGGTAACCAGGGAAACCCACCTGTGACCATGGTAACCAAGGACACCACTCCTGTGACAATGGTACCCAGGGACAGCCCTCCTGTGACAGTCGGTGGTAACCAGGGAAACCCACCTGTGACCATGGTAACCAAGGACACCCCTCTGTGACAATGGTACCCAGGGACAGCCCTCCTGTGACAGTCGGTGGTAACCAGGGAAACACACCTGTGACCATGGTAACCAAGGACACCCGTACCCACAGTCACTGGTAACCAAGGACACATCTCCTGTGACCGTGGTTATCAGGGAGACGCATCTCTGACAGTCGGTGGTAACCAGGGAAACCCACCTGTGACCATGGTAACCAAGGACACCCCTCCTGTGACAATGGTACCCAGGGACAGCCCTCCTGTAACAGTCGGTGGTAACCAGGGAAACCCACCTGTGACCATGGTAACCAAGGACACCCCTCCTGTGACAATGGTACCCAGGGACAGCCGTCCTGTGACAGTCGGTGGTAACCAGGGAAACCCACCTGTGACATTCACAGTGCCCAGGGACACCGGCCTGTGACAGTCGGTGGTAATCAGGGACACGCATCTCTGACAGTCGGTGGTAACCAGGGAAATCCACCTGTGACCATGTTAACCATGGACACCCCTCCTGTGACAGTCAGTGGTAACCAGGGACACACCTCCTGTGCCAGTGGTAACCAAGGACACCCCTCCTGTGACAATGGTACCCAGGGACAGCCCTCCTGTGACAGTCGGTGGTAACCAGGGAAAACCACCTGTGACCATGGTAACCAAGGACACCCCTACCCACAGTCACTCGTAACCAAGGACACCTCTCCTGTGACCGTGATTACCAGGACACGCACATATGACAGTCGGTGGTAACCAGGGACACGCATCTCTATCAGTCAGTGGTAACCAGGGAAACCCACCTGCGACCATGGTAACCAAGGACACCCCTCCTGTGACAGTCAGTGGTAACCAGGGACACACCTCCTGTGCCAGTGGTAACCAAGGACACCCCTCCTGTGAAAATGGTACCCAGGGACAGCCCTCCTGTGACAGTCGGTGGTAACCAGGGAAAACCACCTGTGACCATGGTAACCAAGGACACCCCTACCCACAGTCACTGGTAACCAAGGACACCTCTCCTGTGACCGTGGTTACCAGGACACGCACATATGACAGTCGGTGGTAACCAGGGGCACGCATTTCTGACAGTCAGTGGTAACCAGGGAAACCCACCTGCGACCATGGTAACCAAGGACACCCCTCCTGTGACAGTCAGTGGTAACCAGGGACAAACCTCCTGTGCTAGTTGTAACCAAGGACACCCCTCCTGTTACAATGGTACCCAGGGACAGCCCTCCTGTGACAGTCAGTGGTAACCATGTACACTCACCTGTGACAGTTGGTGGTAACCAGGGAAACCCACCTGTGACATTCACAGTGCCCAGGGACACCGGCCTGTGACAGTCGGTGGTAACCAGGGAGACGCATCTCTGACAGTCGGTGGTAACCAGGGAAACCCACCTGTGACCATCGTAACCAAGGACACCCCTCTGTGACAATGGTACCCAGGGACAGCCCTCCTGTGACAGTCGGTGGTAACCAGGGAAACACACCTGTGACCATGGTAACCAAGGACACCCGTACCCACAGTCACTGGTAACCAAGGACACCTCTCCTGTGACCGTGGTTATCAGGGAGACGCATCTCTGACAGTCGGTGGTAACCAGGGAAACCCACCTGTGACCATGGTAACCAAGGACACCCCTCCTGTGACAATGGTACCCAGGGACAGCCCTCCTGTGACAGTCGGTGGTAACCAGGGAAACCCACCTGTGACCATGGTAACCAAGGACACCCCTCCTGTGACAATGGTACCCAGGGACAGCCGTCCTGTGACAGTCGGTGGTAACCAGGGAAACCCACCTGTGACATTCACAGTGCCCAGGGACACCAGCCTGTGACAGTCGGTGGTAATCAGGGAAACCCACCTGTGACCATGGTAACCAAGGACACACCTACTGTGACAGTAACTGGTAACCACGGACACCTCTCCTGTGACCGTGGCTACCAGGGACACGCACATATGACAGCCGGTGGTAACCAGGGACACGCATCTCTGACAGTCAGTGGTAACCAGGGAAACCCACCTGCGACCATGTTAACCAAGGACACCCCTCCTGTGACAGTCAGTGGTAACCAGGGACACACCTCCTGTGCCAGTGGTAACCAAGGACACCCCTCCTGTGACAATGGTACCCAGGGACAGCCCTCCTGTAACAGTCGGTGGTAACCAGGGAAACCCACCTGTGACCATGGTAACCAAGGACACCCCTCCTGTGACAATGGTACCCAGAGACAGCCGTCCTGTGACAGTCGGTGGTAACCAGGGAAACCCACCTGTGACATTCACAGTGCCCAGGGACACCGGCCTGTGACAGTCGGTGGTAATCAGGGACACGCATCTCTGACAGTCGGTGGTAACCAGGGAAACCCACCTGTGACATGGTAACCAAGGACACACCTACTGTGCCAGTCAATGGTAACCACGGACACTTCTCCTGTGACCGTGGCTACCAGGGACACGCACATATGACAGCCGGTGGTAACCAGGGACACGCATCTCTGACAGTCAGTGGTAACCAGGGAAACCCACCTGCGACCATGTTAACCAAGGACACCCCTCCTGTGACAGTCAGTGGTAACCAGGGACACACCTCCTGTGCCAGTGGTAACCAAGGACACCCCTCCTGTGACAATGGTACCCAGGGACAGCCCTCCTGTGACAGTCGGTGGTAACCAGGGAAAACCACCTGTGACCATGGTAACCAAGGACACCCCTACCCACAGTCACTCGTAACCAAGGACACCTCTCCTGTGACCGTGATTACCAGGACACGCACATATGACAGTCGGTGGTAACCAGGGACACGCATCTCTATCAGTCAGTGGTAACCAGGGAAACCCACCTGCGACCATGGTAACCAAGGACACCCCTCCTGTGACAGTCAGTGGTAACCAGGGACACACCTCCTGTGCCAGTGGTAACCAAGGACACCCCTCCTGTGAAAATGGTACCCAGGGACAGCCCTCCTGTGACAGTCGGTGGTAACCAGGGAAAACCACCTGTGACCATGGTAACCAAGGACACCCCTACCCACAGTCACTGGTAACCAAGGACACCTCTCCTGTGACCGTGGTTACCAGGACACGCACATATGACAGTCGGTGGTAACCAGGGGCACGCATTTCTGACAGTCAGTGGTAACCAGGGAAACCCACCTGCGACCATGGTAACCAAGGACACCCCTCCTGTGACAGTCAGTGGTAACCAGGGACACACCTCCTGTGCTAGTGGTAACCAAGGACACCCCTCCTGTTACAATGGTACCCAGGGACAGCCCTCCTGTGACAGTCAGTGGTAACCATGTACACTCACCTGTGACAGTTGGTGGTAACCAGGGAAACCCACCTGTGACATTCACAGTGCCCAGGGACACCGGCCTGTGACAGTCGGTGGTAACCAGGGAGACGCATCTCTGACAGTCGGTGGTAACCAGGGAAACCCACCTGTGACCATCGTAACCAAGGACACCCCTCTGTGACAATGGTACCCAGGGACAGCCCTCCTGTGACAGTCGGTGGTAACCAGGGAAACACACCTGTGACCATGGTAACCAAGGACACCCGTACCCACAGTCACTGGTAACCAAGTACACCTCTCCTGTGACCGTGGTTATCAGGGAGACGCATCTCTGACAGTCGGTGGTAACCAGGGAAACCCACCTGTGACCATGGTCACCAAGGACACCCCTCCTGTGACAATGGTACCCAGGGACAGCCCTCCTGTGACAGTCGGTGGTAACCAGGGAAACCCACCTGTGACCACGGTAACCAAGGACACCCCTCCTGTGACAAAGGTACCCAGGGACTGCCGTCCTGTGACAGTCGGTGGTAACCAGGGAAACCCACCTGTGACATTCACAGTGCCCAGGGACACCAGCCTGTGACAGTCGGTGGTAATCAGGGAAACCCACCTGTGACCATGGTAACCAAGGACACACCTACTGTGACAGTAACTGGTAACCACTGACACCTCTCCTGTGACCGTGGCTACCAGGGACACGCACATATGACAGCCGGTTTTAACCAGGGACACGCATCTCTGACAGTCAGTGGTAACCAGGGAAACCCACCTGCGACCATGTTAACCAAGGACACCCCTCCTGTGACAGTCAGTGGTAACCAGGGACACACCTCCTGTGCCAGTGGTAACCAAGGACACCCCTCCTGTGACAATGGTACCCAGGGACAGCCCTCCTGTGACAGTCGGTGGTAACCAGGGAAAACCACCTGTGACCATGGTAACCAAGGACACCCCTACCCACAGTCACTCGTAACCAAGGACACCTCTCCTGTGTCCGTGGTTACCAGGACACGCACATATGACAGTCGGTGGTAACCAGGGACACGCATTTCTGACAGTCAGTGGTAACCAGGGAAACCCACCTGCGACCATGGTAACCAAGGATACCCCTCTGTGACAATGGTACCCAGGGACAGCCCTCCTGTGACAGTCAGTGGTAACCAGGGAAACCCACCTGTGACCATGGTAACCAAGGACACCCCTCCTGTGACAGTCAGTGGTAACCAGGGACACACCTCCTGTGCTAGTGGTAACCAAGGACACCCCTCCTGTCACAATGGTACCCAGGGACAGCCCTCCTGTGACAGTCAGTGGTAACCATGTACACTCACCTGTGACAGTTGGTGGTAACCAGGGAAACCCACCTGTGACATTCACAGTGCCCAGGGACACCGGCCTGTGACAGTCGGTGGTAACCAGGGGGACGCATCTCTGACAGTCGGTGGTAACCAGGGAAACCCACCTGTGACCATGGTAACCAAGGACACCCCTCTGTGACAATGGTACCCAGGGACAGCCCTCCTGTGACAGTGGTGGTAACCAGGGAAACACACCTGTGACCATGGTAACCAAGGACACCCGTACCCACAGTCACTGGTAACCAAGGACACCTCTCATGTGACCGTGGTTATCAGGGAGACGCATCTCTGACAGTCGGTGGTAACCAGGGAAACCCACCTGTGACATTCACAGTGCCCAGGGACACCGGCCTGTGACAGTCGGTGGTAATCAGGGACACGCATCTCTGACAGTCGGTGGTAAACAGGGAAACCCACCTGTGACCATGGTAACCAAGGACACACCTACTGTGACAGTCACTTGTAACCACGGACACCTCTCCTTTGACCGTGGCTACCAGGGACACGCACATATGACAGTCGGTGGTAACCAGGGACATGCATCTCTGACAGTCAGTGGTAAACAGGGAAACCCACCTGCGACCATGTTAACCAAGGACACCCCTCCTGTGACAGTCAGTGGTAACCAGGGACACACCTCCTGTGCCAGTGGTAACCAAGGACACCCCTCCTGTGACAATGGTACCCAGGGACAGCCCTCCTGTGACAGTCGGTGGTAACCAGGGAAAACCACCTGTGACCATGGTAACCAAGGACACCCCTACCCACAGTCACTCGTAACCAAGGACACCTCTCCTGTGACCGTGGTTACCAGGACACGCACATATGACAGTCGGTGGTAACCAGGGACACGCATCTCTGACAGTCAGTGGTAACCAGGGAAACCCACCTGCGACCATGGTAACCAAGGACACCCCTCCTGTGACAGTCAGTGGTAACCAGGGACACACCTCCTGTGCCAGTGGTAACCAAGGACACCCCTCCTGTCACAATGGTACCCAGGGACAGCCCTCCTGTGACAGTAAGTGGTAACCATGTACACTCAACTGTGACATTCGGTGGTAACCAGGGAAACCCACCTGTCGCCATGGAAACCAAGGACCCACCTACTGTTACAGTCACTGCTAACCACGGACACCTCTCCTGTGACCGTGGTTACCAGGGACACGCATATATGACAGTCGGTGGTAACCAGGGACACGCATCTCTGACAGTCAGTGGTAACCAGGGAAACCCACCTGCGACCATGGTAACCAAGGACACCCCTCCTGTGACAGTCAGTGGTAACCAGGGACACACCTCCTGTGCCAGTGGTAACCAAGGACACCCCTCCTGTCACAATGGTACCCAGGGACAGCCCTCCTGTGACAGTCGGTGGTAACCAGGGAAACCCACCTGTGACCATGGTAACCAAGGAAACCCCTCCTGTGACAATGGTACCCAGGGACAGCCGTCCTGTGACAGTCGGTGGTAACCAGGGAAACCCACCTGTGACATTCACAGTGCCCAGGGACACCGGCCTGTGACAGTCGGTGGTAATCAGGGACACGCATCTCTGACAGTCGGTGGTAACCAGGGAAACCCACCTGTGACCATGGTAACCAAGGACACACCTACTGTGACAGTCACTGGTAACCACGGACACCTCTCCTGTGACCGTGGCTACCAGGGACACGCACATATGACAGTCGGTGGTAACCAGGGACACGCATCTCTGACAGTCAGTGGTAACCAGGGAAACCCACCTGCGACCATGTTAACCAAAGATACCCCTCCTGTGACAGTCAGTGGTAACCAGGGACACACCTCCTGTGCCAGTGGTAACCAAGGACACCCCTCCTGTGACAATGGTACCCAGGGACAGCCCTCCTGTGACAGTCGGTGGTAACCAGGGAAAACCACCTGCGACCATGGTAACCAAGGACACCCCTCCTGTGACAGTCAGTGGTAACCAGGGACACACCTCCTGTGCCAGTGGTAACCAAGGACACCCCTCCTGTGACAATGGTACCCAGGGACAGCCCTCCTGTGACAGTCAGTGGTAACCATGTACACTCACCTGTGACAGTTGGTGGTAACCAGGGAAACCCACCTGTGACATTCACAGTGCCCAGGGACACCGGACTGAGACAGTCGGTGTTAACCAGGAAGACGCATCTCTGACAGTCGGTGGTAACCAGGGAAACCCACCTGTGACCATGGTAAACAAGGACACCCCTCTGTGACAATGGTACCCAGGGACAGCCCTCCTGTGACAGTCAGTGGTAACCAGGGAAACCCACCTGTGACCATGGTAACCAAGGACACCCCTACCCACAGTCACTGGTAACCAAGGACACCTCTCCTGTGACCGTGGTTATCAGGGAGACGCATCTCTGACAGTCGGTGGTAACAAGGGAAACCCACCTGTGACCATGGTAACCAAGGACACCCCTCCTGTGACAATGGTACCCAGGGACAGCCCTCCTGTGACAGTCGGTGGTAACCAGGGAAACCCACCTGTGACCATGGTAACCAAGGACACCCCTCCTGTGACAATGGTATCCAGGGACAGCCGTCCTGTGACATTCGGTGGTAACAAGGGAAACCCACGTGTGACATTCACAGTGCCAAGGGACACCGGCCTGTGACAGTCGGTGGTAATCAGGGACACGCATCTCTGACAGTCGGTGGTAACTAGGGAAACCCACCTGTGCCCATGGTAACCAAGGACACACCTACTGTGCCAGTCACTGGTAACCACGGACACTTCTCCTGTGACCGTGGCTGCCAGGGACACGCACATATGACAGTCGGTGGTAACCAGGGACACGCATTTCTGACAGTCAGTGGTAACCAGGGAAACCCACCTGCGACCATGTTAACCAAGGACACCCCTCCTGTGACAGTCAGTGGTAACCAGGGACACACCTCCTGTGCCAGTGGTAACCAAGGACACCCCTCCTGTGACAATGGTACCCAGGGACAGCCCTCCTGTGACAGTCGGTGGTAACCAGGGAAAACCACCTGTGACCATGGTAACCAAGGACACCCCTACCCACAGTCACTCGTAACCAAGGACACCTCTCCTGTGACCGTGATTACCAGGACACGCACATATGACAGTCGGTGGTAACCAGGGACACGCATCTCTATCAGTCAGTGGTAACCAGGGAAACCCACCTGCGACCATGGTAACCAAGGACACCCCTCCTGTGACAGTCAGTGGTAACCAGGGACACACCTCCTGTGCCAGTGGTAACCAAGGACACCCCTCCTGTGAAAATGGTACCCAGGGACAGCCCTCCTGTGACAGTCGGTGGTAACCAGGGAAAACCACCTGTGACCATGGTAACCAAGGACACCCCTACCCACAGTCACTGGTAACCAAGGACACCTCTCCTGTGACCGTGGTTACCAGGACACGCACATATGACAGTCGGTGGTAACCAGGGACACGCATTTCTGACAGTCAGTGGTAACCAGGGAAACCCACCTGCGACCATGGTAACCAAGGACACCCCTCCTGTGACAGTCAGTGGTAACCAGGGACACACCTCCTGTGCTAGTGGTAACCAAGGACACCCCTCCTGTCACAATGGTACCCAGGGACAGCCCTCCTGTGACAGTCAGTGGTAACCATGTACACTCACCTGTGACAGTTGGTGGTAACCAGGGAAACCCACCTGTGACATTCACAGTGCCCAGGGACACCGGCCTGTGACAGTCGGTGGTAACCAGGGAGACGCATCTCTGACAGTCGGTGGTAACCATGGAAACCCACCTGTGACCATCGTAACCAAGGACACCCCTCTGTGACAATGGTACCCAGGGACAGCCCTCCTGTGACAGTCGGTGGTAACCAGGGAAACACACCTGTGACCATGGTAACCAAGGACACCCGTACCCACAGTCACTGGTAACCAAGGACACCTCTCCTGTGACCGTGGTTATCAGGGAGACGCATCTCTGACAGTCGGTGGTAACCAGGGAAACCCACCTGTGACCATGGTCACCAAGGACACCCCTCCTGTGACAATGGTACCCAGGGACAGCCCTCCTGTGACAGTCGGTGGTAACCAGGGAAACCCACCTGTGACCATGGTAACCAAGGACACCCCTCCTGTGACAAAGGTACCCAGGGACTGCCGTCCTGTGACAGTCGGTGGTAACCAGGGAAACCCACCTGTGACATTCACAGTGCCCAGGGACACCAGCCTGTGACAGTCGGTGGTAATCAGGGAAACCCACCTGTGACCATGGTAACCAAGGACACACCTACTGTGACAGTAACTGGTAACCACTGACACCTCTCCTGTGACCGTGGCTACCAGGGACACGAACATATGACAGCCGGTTTTAACCAGGGACACGCATCTCTGACAGTCAGTGGTAACCAGGGAAACCCACCTGCGACCATGTTAACCAAGGACACCCCTCCTGTGACAGTCAGTGGTAACCAGGGACACACCTCTTGTGCCAGTGGTAACCAAGGACACCCCTCCTGTGACAATGGTACCCAGGGACAGCCCTCCTGTGACAGTCGGTGGTAACCAGGGAAAACCACCTGTGACCATGGTAACCAAGGACACCCCTACCCACAGTCACTGGTAACCAAGGACACCTCTCCTGTGTCCGTGGTTACCAGGACACGCACATATGACAGTCGGTGGTAACCAGGGACACGCATTTCTGACAGTCAGTGGTAACCAGGGAAACCCACCTGCGACCATGGTAACCAAGGACACCCCTCTGTGACAATGGTACCCAGGGACAGCCCTCCTGTGACAGTCAGTGGTAACCAGGGAAACCCACCTGTGACCATGGTAACCAAGGACACCCCTCCTGTGACAGTCAGTGGTAACCAGGGACACACCTCCTGTGCTAGTGGTAACCAAGGACACCCCTCCTGTCACAATGGTACCCAGGGACAGCCCTCCTGTGACAGTCAGTGGTAACCATGTACACTCACCTGTGACAGTTGGTGGTAACCAGGGAAACCCACCTGTGACATTCACAGTGCCCAGGGACACCGGCCTGTGACAGTCGGTGGTAACCAGGGGGACGCATCTCTGACAGTCGGTGGTAACCAGGGAAACCCACCTGTGACCATGGTAACCAAGGACACCCCTCTGTGACAATGGTACCCAGGGACAGCCCTCCTGTGACAGTGGTGGTAACCAGGGAAACACACCTGTGACCATGGTAACCAAGGACACCCGTACCCACAGTCACTGGTAACCAAGGACACCTCTCATGTGACCGTGGTTATCAGGGAGACGCATCTCTGACAGTCGGTGGTAACCAGGGAAACCCACCTGTGACATTCACAGTGCCCAGGGACACCGGCCTGTGACAGTCGGTGGTAATCAGGGACACGCATCTCTGACAGTCGGTGGTAACCAGGGAAACCCACCTGTGACCATGGTAACCAAGGACACACCTACTGTGACAGTCACTTGTAACCACGGACACCTCTCCTTTGACCGTGGCTACCAGGGACACGCACATATGACAATCGGTGGTAACCAGGGACATGCATCTCTGACAGTCAGTGGTAAACAGGGAAACCCACCTGCGACCATGTTAACCAAGGACACCCCTCCTGTGACAGTCAGTGGTAACCAGGGACACACCTCCTGTGCCAGTGGTAACCAAGGACACCCCTCCTGTGACAATGGTACCCAGGGACAGCCCTCCTGTGACAGTCGGTGGTAACCAGGGAAAACCACCTGTGACCATGGTAACCAAGGACACCCCTACCCACAGTCACTGGTAACCAAGGACACCTCTCCTGTGACCGTGGTTACCAGGACACGCACATATGGCAGTCGGTGGTAACCAGGGACACGCATTTCTGACAGTCAGTGGTAACCAGGGACACACCTCCTGTGCCAGTGGTAAACAAGGACACCCCTCCTGTCACAATGGTACCCAGGGACAGCCCTCCTGTGACAGTCAGTGGTAACCATGTACACTCACCTGTGACAGTCGGTGGTAACCAGGGAAACCCACCTGTGACATTCACATTTCCCAGGGACACCGGCCTGTGACAGTCGGTGGTAACCAGGGACACGCATCTCTGACAGTCGGTGGTAACCAGGGAAACCCACCTGTCGCCATGGAAACCAAGGACCCACCTACTGTGACAGTCACTGCTAACCACGGACACCTCTCCTGTGACCGTGGTTACCAGGGACACGCATATATGACAGTCGGTGGTAACCAGGGACACGCATCTCTGACAGTCAGTGGTAACCAGGGAAACCCACCTGCGACCATGGTAACCAAGGACACCCCTCCTGTGACAGTCAGTGGTAACCAGGGACACACCTCCTGTGCCAGTGGTAACCAAGGACACCCCTCCTGTCACAATGGTACCCAGGGACAGCCCTCCTGTGACAGTCGGTGGTAACCAGGGAAACCCACCTGTGACCATGGTAACCAAGGACACCCCTCCTGTGACAATGGTACCCAGGGACAGCCGTCCTGTGACAGTCGGTGGTAACCAGGGAAACCCACGTGTGACATTCACAGTGCCCAGGGACACCGGCCTGTGACAGTCGGTGGTAACCAGGGAGACGCATCTCTGACAGTCGGTGGTAACCAGGGAAACCCACCTGTGACCATGGTAACCAAGGACACCCCTCTGTGACAATGGTACCCAGGGACAGCCCTCCTGTGACAGTCGGTGGTAACCAGGGAAACACACCTGTGACCATGGTAACCAAGGACACCCGTACCCACAGTCACTGGTAACCAAGGACACCTCTCATGTGACCGTGGTTATCAGGGAGACGCATCTCTGACAGTCGGTGGTAACCAGGGAAACCCACCTGTGACATTCACAGTGCCCAGGGACACCGGCCTGTGACAGTCGGTGGTAATCAGGGACACGCATCTCTGACAGTCGGTGGTAACCAGGGAAACCCACCTGTGACCATGGTAACCAAGGACACACCTACTGTGACAGTCACTTGTAACCACGGACACCTCTCCTGTGACCGTGGCTACCAGGGACACGCACATATGACAGTCGGTGGTAACCAGGGACATGCATCTCTGACAGTAAGTGGTAAACAGGGAAACCCACCTGCGACCATGTTAACCAAGGACACCCCTCCTGTGACAGTCAGTGGTAACCAGGGACACACCTCCTGTGCCAGTGGTAACCAAGGACACCCCTCCTGTGACAATGGTACCACGGGACAGCCCTCCTGTGACAGTCGGTGGTAACCAGGGAAAACCACCTGTGACCATGGTAACCAAGGACACCCTTACCCACAGTCACTCGTAACCAAGGACACCACTCCTGTGACCGTGGTTACCAGGACACGCACATATGACAGTCGGTGGTAACCAGGGACACGCATCTCTGACAGTCAGTGGTAACCAGGGAAACCCACCTGCGACCATGGTAACCAAGGACACCCCTCCTGTGACAGTCATTGGTAACCAGGGACACACCTCCTGTGCCAGTGGTAACCAAGGACACCCCTCCTGTGACAATGGTACCCAGGGACGGCCCTCCTGTGACAGTCGGTGGTAACCAGGGAAAACCACTTGTGACCATGGTAACCAAGGACACCCCTACCCACAGTCACTGGTAACCAAGGACACCTCTCCTGTGACCGTGGTTATCAGGGAGACGCATCTCTGACAGTCGGGGGTAACCAGGGAAACCCACCTGTGACCATGGTAACCAAGGACACCCCTCCTGTGACAATGGTACCCAGGGACAGCCCTCCTGTGACAGTCGGTGGTAACCAGGGAAACCCACCTGTGACCATGGTAACCAAGGACACCCCTCTGTGACAATGGTACCCAGGGACAGCCCTCCTGTGACAGTCGGTGGTAACCAGGGAAACACACCTGTGACCATGGTAACCAAGGACACCCGTACCCACAGTCACTGGTAACCAAGGACACATCTCCTGTGACCGTGGTTATCAGGGAGACGCACCTCTGACAGTCGGTGGTAACCAGGGAAACCCACCTGTGACCATGGTAACCAAGGACACCACTCCTGTGACAATGGTACCCAGGGACAGCCCTCCTGTAACAGTCGGTGGTAACCAGGGAAACCCACCTGTGACCATGGTAACCAAGGACACCCCTCCTGTGACAATGGTACCCAGGGACAGCCGTCCTGTGACAGTGGGTGGTAACCAGGGAAACCCACCTGTGACATTCACAGTGCCCAGGGACACCGGCCTGTGACAGTCGGTGGTAATCAGGGACACGCATCTCTGACAGTCGGTGGTAACCAGGGAAACCCACCTGTGACCATGGTAACCAAGGACACACCTACTGTGCCAGTCAATGGTAACCACGGACACTTCTCCTGTGACCGTGGCTACCAGAGACACGCACATATGACAGTCGGTGGTAACCAGGGACACGCATTTCTGACAGTCCGTGGTAACCAGGGAAACCCACCTGCGACCATGTTAACCAAGGACACCCCTCCTGTGACAGTCAGTGGTAACCAGGGACACACCTCCTGTGCCAGTGGTAACCAAGGACACCCCTCCTGTGACAATGGTACCCAGGGACAGACCTCCTGTGACAGTCGGTGGTAACCAGGGAAAACCACCTGTGACCATGGTAACCAAGGACACCCCTACCCACAGTCACTCGTAACCAAGGACACCTCTCCTGTGACCGTGATTACCAGGACACGCACATATGACAGTCGGTGGTAACCAGGGACACGCATCTCTATCAGTCAGTGGTAACCAGGGAAACCCACCTGCGACCATGGTAACGAAGGACACCCCTCCTGTGACAGTCAGTGGTAACCAGGGACACACCTCCTGTGCCAGTGGTAACCAAGGACACCCCTCCTGTGAAAATGGTACCCAGGGACAGCCCTCCTCTGACAGTCGGTGGTAACCAGGGAAAACCACCTGTGACCATGGTAACCAAGGACACCCCTACCCACAGTCACTGGTAACCAAGGACACCTCTCCTGTGACCGTGGTTACCAGGACACGCACATATGACAGTCGGTGGTAACCAGGGACACGCATTTCTGACAGTCAGTGGTAACCAGGGAAACCCACCTGCGACCATGGTAACCAAGGACAACCCTCCTGTGACAGTCAGTGGTAACCAGGGACACACCTCCTGTGCTAGTGGTAACCAAGGACACCCCTCCTGTCACAATGGTACCCAGGGACAGCCCTCCTGTGACAGTCAGTGGTAACCATGTACACTCACCTGTGACAGTTGGTGGTAACCAGGGAAACCCACCTGTGACATTCACAGTGCCCAGGGACACCGGCCTGTGACAGTCGGTGGTAACCAGGGAGACGCATCTCTGACAGTCGGTGGTAACCAGGGAAACCCACCTGTGACCATCGTAACCAAGGACACCCCTCTGTGACAATGGTACCCAGGGACAGCCCTCCTGTGACAGTCGGTGGTAACCAGGGAAACACACCTGTGACCATGGTAACCAAGGACACCCGTACCCACAGTCACTGGTAACCAAGTACACCTCTCCTGTGACCGTGGTTATCAGGGAGACGCATCTCTGACAGTCGGTGGTAACCAGGGAAACCCACCTGTGACCATGGTCACCAAGGACACCCCTCCTGTGACAATGGTACCCAGGGACAGCCCTCCTGTGACAGTCGGTGGTAACCAGGGAAACCCACCTGTGACCATGGTAACCAAGGACACCCCTCCTGTGACAAAGGTACCCAGGGACTGCCGTCCTGTGACAGTCGGTGGTAACCAGGGAAACCCACCTGTGACATTCACAGTGCCCAGGGACACCAGCCTGTGACAGTCGGTGGTAATCAGGGAAACCCACCTGTGACCATGGTAACCAAGGACACACCTACTGTGACAGTAACTGGTAACCACTGACACCTCTCCTGTGACCGTGGCTACCAGGGACACGCACATATGACAGCCGGTTTTAACCAGGGACACGCATCTCTGACAGTCAGTGGTAACCAGGGAAACCCACCTGCGACCATGTTAACCAAGGACACCCCTCCTGTGACAGTCAGTGGTAACCAGGGACACACCTCCTGTGCCAGTGGTAACCAAGGACACCCCTCCTGTGACAATGGTACCCAGGGACAGCCCTCCTGTGACAGTCGGTGGTAACCAGGGAAAACCACCTGTGAACATGGTAACCAAGGACACCCCTACCCACAGTCACTCGTAACCAAGGACACCTCTCCTGTGTCCGTGGTTACCAGGACACGCACATATGACAGTCGGTGGTAACCAGGGACACGCATTTCTGACAGTCAGTGGTAACCAGGGAAACCCACCTGCGACCATGGTAACCAAGGATACCCCTCTGTGACAATGGTACCCAGGGACAGCCCTCCTGTGACAGTCAGTGGTAACCAGGGAAACCCACCTGTGACCATGGTAACCAAGGACACCCCTCCTGTGACAGTCAGTGGTAACCAGGGACACACCTCCTGTGCTAGTGGTAACCAAGGACACCCCTCCTGTCACAATGGTACCCAGGGACAGCCCTCCTGTGACAGTCAGTGGTAACCATGTACACTCACCTGTGACAGTTGGTGGTAACCAGGGAAACCCACCTGTGACATTCACAGTGCCCAGGGACACCGGCCTGTGACAGTCGGTGGTAACCAGGGGGACGCATCTCTGACAGTCGGTGGTAACCAGGGAAACCCACCTGTGACCATGGTAACCAAGGACACCCCTCTGTGACAATGGTACCCAGGGACAGCCCTCCTGTGACAGTGGTGGTAACCAGGGAAACACACCTGTGACCATGGTAACCAAGGACACCCGTACCCACAGTCACTGGTAACCAAGGACACCTCTCATGTGACCGTGGTTATCAGGGAGACGCATCTCTGACAGTCGGTGGTAACCAGGGAAACCCACCTGTGACATTCACAGTGCCCAGGGACACCGGCCTGTGACAGTCGGTGGTAATCAGGGACACGCATCTCTGACAGTCGGTGGTAACCAGGGAAACCCACCTGTGACCATGGTAACCAAGGACACACCTACTGTGACAGTCACTTGTAACCACGGACACCTCTCCTTTGACCGTGGCTACCAGGGACACGCACATATGACAGTCGGTGGTAACCAGGGACATGCATCTCTGACAGTCAGTGGTAAACAGGGAAACCCACCTGCGACCATGTTAACCAAGGACACCCCTCCTGTGACAGTCAGTGGTAACCAGGGACACACCTCCTGTGCCAGTGGTAACCAAGGACACCCCTCCTGTGACAATGGTACCCAGGGACAGCCCTCCTGTGACAGTCGGTGGTAACCAGGGAAAACCACCTGTGACCATGGTAACCAAGGACACCCCTACCCACAGTCACTCGTAACCAAGGACACCTCTCCTGTGACCGTGGTTACCAGGACACGCACATATGACAGTCGGTGGTAACCAGGGACACGCATCTCTGACAGTCAGTGGTAACCAGGGAAACCCACCTGCGACCATGGTAACCAAGGACACCCCTCCTGTGACAGTCAGTGGTAACCAGGGACACACCTCCTGTGCCAGTGGTAACCAAGGACACCCCTCCTGTCACAACGGTACCCAGGGACAGCCCTCCTGTGACAGTAAGTGGTAACCATGTACACTCAACTGTGACATTCGGTGGTAACCAGGGAAACCCACCTGTCGCCATGGAAACCAAGGACCCACCTACTGTTACAGTCACTGCTAACCACGGACACCTCTCCTGTGACCGTGGTTACCAGGGACACGCATATATGACAGTCGGTGGTAACCAGGGACACGCATCTCTGACAGTCAGTGGTAACCAGGGAAACCCACCTGCGACCATGGTAACCAAGGACACCCCTCCTGTGACAGTCAGTGGTAACCAGGGACACACCTCCTGTGCCAGTGGTAACCAAGGACACCCCTCCTGTCACAATGGTACCCAGGGACAGCCCTCCTGTGACAGTCGGTGGTAACCAGGGAAACCCACCTGTGACCATGGTAACCAAGGAAACCGCTCCTGTGACAATGGTACCCAGGGACAGCCGTCCTGTGACAGTCGGTGGTAACCAGGGAAACCCACCTGTGACATTCACAGTGCCCAGGGACACCGGCCTGTGACAGTCGGTGGTAATCAGGGACACGCATCTCTGACAGTCGGTGGTAACCAGGGAAACCCACCTGTGACCATGGTAACCAAGGACAAACCTACTGTGACAGTCACTGGTAACCACGGACACCTCTCCTGTGACCGTGGCTACCAGGGACACGCACATATGACAGTCGGTGGTAACCAGGGACACGCATCTCTGACAGTCAGTGGTAACCAGGGAAACCCACCTGCGACCATGTTAACCAAGGACACCCCTCCTGTGACAGTCAGTGCTAACCAGGGACACACCTCCTGTGCCAGTGGTAACCAAGGACACCCCTCCTGTGACAATGGTACCCAGGGACAGCCCTCCTGTGACAGTCGGTGGTAACCAGGGAAACCCACCTGCGACCATGGTAACCAAGGACACCCCTCCTGTGACAGTCAGTGGTAACCAGGGACACACCTCCTGTGCTAGTGGTAACCAAGGACACCCCTCCTGTCACAATGGTACCCAGGGACAGCCCTCCTGTGACAGTCAGTGGTAACCATGTACACTCACCTGTGACAGTTGGTGGTAACCAGGGAAACCCACCTGTGACATTCACAGTGCCCAGGGACACCGGCCTGTGACAGTCGGTGGTAACCAGGGAGACGCATCTCTGACAGTCGGTGGTAACCAGGGAAACCCACCTGTGACCATGGTAACCAAGGACACCCCTCTGTGACAATGGTAGCCAGGGACAGCCCTCCTGTGACAGTCGGTGGTAACCAGGGAAACACACCTGTGACCATGGTAACCAAGGACACCCGTACCCACAGTCACTGGTAACTAAGGACACCTCTCATGTGACCGTGGTTATCAGGGAGACGCATCTCTGACAGTCGGTGGTAACCAGGGAAACCCACCTGTGACATTCACAGTGCCCAGGGACACCGGCCTGTGACAGTCGGTGGTAATCAGGGACATGCATCTCTGACAGTCGGTGGTAACCAGGGAAACCCACCTGTGACCATGGTAACCAAGGACACACCTACTGTGACAGTCACTTGTAACCACGGACACCTCTCCTGTGACCGTGGCTACCAGGGACACGCACATATGACAGTCGGTGGTAACCAGGGACATGCATCTCTGACAGTCAGTGGTAAACAGGGAAACCCACCTGCGACCATGTTAACCAAGGACACCCCTCCTGTGACAGTCAGTGGTAACCAGGGCACACCTCCTGTGCCAGTGGTAACCAAGGACACCCCTCCTGTGACAATGGTACCCAGGGACAGCCCTCCTGTGACAGTCGGTGGTAACCAGGGAAAACCACCTGTGACCATGGTAACCAAGGACACCCCTACCCACAGTCACTCGTAACCAAGGACACCTCTCCTGTGACCGTGGTTACCAGGACACGCACATATGACAGTCGGTGGTAACCAGGGACACGCATCTCTGACAGTCAGTGGTAACCAGGGAAACCCACCTGCGACCATGGTAACCAAGGACACCCCTCCTGTGACAGTCATTGGTAACCAGGGACACACCTCCTGTGCCAGTGGTAACCAAGGACACCCCTCCTGTGACAATGGTACCCAGGGACGGCCCTCCTGTGACATTCGGTGGTAACCAGGGAAAACCACCTGTGACCATGGTAACCAAGGACACCCCTACCCACAGTCACTGGTAACCAAGGACACCTCTCCTGTGACCGTGGTTATCAGGGAGACGCATCTCTGACAGTCGGGGGTAACCAGGGAAACCCACCTGTGACCATGGTAACCAAGGACACCCCTCCTGTGACAATGGTACCCAGGGACAGCCCTCCTGTAACAGTCGGTGGTAACCAGGGAAACCCACCTGTGACCATGGTAACCAAGGACACCCCTCCTGTGACAATGGTACCCAGGGACAGCCGTCCTGTGACAGTCGGTGGTAACCAGGGAAACCCACCTGTGACATTCACAGTGCCCAGGGACACCGGCCTGTGACAGTCGGTGGTAATCAGGGACACGCATCTCTGACAGTCGGTGGTAACCAGGGAAACCCACCTGTGACCATGTTAACCATGGACACCCCTCCTGTGACAGTCAGTGGTAACCAGGGACACACCTCCTGTGCCAGTGGTAACCAAGGACACCCCTCCTGTGACAATGGTACCCAGGGACAGCCCTCCTGTGACAGTCGGTGGTAACCAGGGAAAACCACCTGTGACCATGGTAACCAAGGACACCCCTACCCACAGTCACTCGTAACCAAGGACACCTCTCCTGTGACCGTGATTACCAGGACACGCACATATGACAGTCGGTGGTAACCAGGGACACGCATCTCTATCAGTCAGTGGTAACCAGGGAAACCCACCTGCGACCATGGTAACCAAGGACACCCCTCCTGTGACAGTCAGTGGTAACCAGGGACACACCTCCTGTGCCAGTGGTAACCAAGGACACCCCTCCTGTGAAAATGGTACCCAGGGACAGCCCTCCTGTGACAGTCGGTGGTAACCAGGGAAAACCACCTGTGACCATGGTAACCAAGGACACCCCTACCCACAGTCACTGGTAACCAAGGACACCTCTCCTGTGACCGTGGTTACCAGGACACGCACATATGACAGTCGGTGGTAACCAGGGGCACGCATTTCTGACAGTCAGTGGTAACCAGGGAAACCCACCTGCGACCATGGTAACCAAGGACACCCCTCCTGTGACAGTCAGTGGTAACCAGGGACACACCTCCTGTGCTAGTTGTAACCAAGGACACCCCTCCTGTTACAATGGTACCCAGGGACAGCCCTCCTGTGACAGTCAGTGGTAACCATGTACACTCACCTGTGACAGTTGGTGGTAACCAGGGAAACCCACCTGTGACATTCACAGTGCCCAGGGACACCGGCCTGTGACAGTCGGTGGTAACCAGGGAGACGCATCTCTGACAGTCGGTGGTAACCAGGGAAACCCACCTGTGACCATCGTAACCAAGGACACCCCTCTGTGACAATGGTACCCAGGGACAGCCCTCCTGTGACAGTCGGTGGTAACCAGGGAAACACACCTGTGACCATGGTAACCAAGGACACCCGTACCCACAGTCACTGGTAACCAAGGACACCTCTCCTGTGACCGTGGTTATCAGGGAGACGCATCTCTGACAGTCGGTGGTAACCAGGGAAACCCACCTGTGACCATGGTAACCAAGGACACCCCTCCTGTGACAATGGTACCCAGGGACAGCCCTCCTGTGACAGTCGGTGGTAACCAGGGAAACCCACCTGTGACCATGGTAACCAAGGACACCCCTCCTGTGACAATGGTACCCAGGGACAGCCCTCCTGTGACAGTCGGTGGTAACCAGGGAAACCCACCTGTGACCATGGTAACCAAGGACACCCCTCCTGTGACAATGGTACCCAGGGACAGCCGTCCTGTGACAGTCGGTGGTAACCAGGGAAACCCACCTGTGACATTCACAGTGCCCAGGGACACCAGCCTGTGACAGTCGGTGGTAATCAGGGAAACCCACCTGTGACCATGGTAACCAAGGACACACCTACTGTGACAGTAACTGGTAACCACGGACACCTCTCCTGTGACCGTGGCTACCAGGGACACGCACATATGACAGCCGGTGGTAACCAGGGACACGCATCTCTGACAGTCAGTGGTAACCAGGGAAACCCACCTGCGACCATGTTAACCAAGGACACCCCTCCTGTGACAGTCAGTGGTAACCAGGGACACACCTCCTGTGCCAGTGGTAACCAAGGACACCCCTCCTGTGACAATGGTACCCAGGGACAGCCCTCCTGTAACAGTCGGTGGTAACCAGGGAAACCCACCTGTGACCATGGTAACCAAGGACACCCCTCCTGTGACAATGGTACCCAGAGACAGCCGTCCTGTGACAGTCGGTGGTAACCAGGGAAACCCACCTGTGACATTCACAGTGCCCAGGGACACCGGCCTGTGACAGTCGGTGGTAATCAGGGACACGCATCTCTGACAGTCGGTGGTAACCAGGGAAACCCACCTGTGACATGGTAACCAAGGACACACCTACTGTGCCAGTCAATGGTAACCACGGACACTTCTCCTGTGACCGTGGCTACCAGGGACACGCACATATGACAGCCGGTGGTAACCAGGGACACGCATCTCTGACAGTCAGTGGTAACCAGGGAAACCCACCTGCGACCATGTTAACCAAGGACACCCCTCCTGTGACAGTCAGTGGTAACCAGGGACACACCTCCTGTGCCAGTGGTAACCAAGGACACCCCTCCTGTGACAATGGTACCCAGGGACAGCCCTCCTGTGACAGTCGGTGGTAACCAGGGAAAACCACCTGTGACCATGGTAACCAAGGACACCCCTACCCACAGTCACTCGTAACCAAGGACACCTCTCCTGTGACCGTGATTACCAGGACACGCACATATGACAGTCGGTGGTAACCAGGGACTCGCATCTCTATCAGTCAGTGGTAACCAGGGAAACCCACCTGCGACCATGGTAACCAAGGACACCCCTCCTGTGACAGTCAGTGGTAACCAGGGACACACCTCCTGTGCCAGTGGTAACCAAGGACACCCCTCCTGTGAAAATGGTACCCAGGGACAGCCCTCCTGTGACAGTCGGTGGTAACCAGGGAAAACCACCTGTGACCATGGTAACCAAGGACACCCCTACCCACAGTCACTGGTAACCAAGGACACCTCTCCTGTGACCGTGGTTACCAGGACACGCACATATGACAGTCGGTGGTAACCAGGGACACGCATCTCTGACAGTCAGTGGTAACCAGGGAAACCCACCTGCGACCATGTTAACCAAGGACACCCCTCCTGTGACAGTCAGTGGTAACCAGGGACACACCTCCTGTGCCAGTGGTAACCAAGGACACCCCTCCTGTGACAATGGTACCCAGGGACAGCCCTCCTGTGACAGTCGGTGGTAACCAGGGAAAACCACCTGTGACCATGGTAACCAAGGACACCCCTACCCACAGTCACTCGTAACCAAGGACACCTCTCCTGTGACCGTGATTACCAGGACACGCACATATGACAGTCGGTGGTAACCAGGGACACGCATCTCTATCAGTCAGTGGTAACCAGGGAAACCCACCTGCGACCATGGTAACCAAGGACACCCCTCCTGTGACAGTCAGTGGTAACCAGGGACACACCTCCTGTGCCAGTGGTAACCAAGGACACCCCTCCTGTGAAAATGGTACCCAGGGACAGCCCTCCTGTGACAGTCGGTGGTAACCAGGGAAAACCACCTGTGACCATGGTAACCAAGGACACCCCTACCCACAGTCACTGGTAACCAAGGACACCTCTCCTGTGACCGTGGTTACCAGGACACGCACATATGACAGTCGGTGGTAACCAGGGGCACGCATTTCTGACAGTCAGTGGTAACCAGGGAAACCCACCTGCGACCATGGTAACCAAGGACACCCCTCCTGTGACAGTCAGTGGTAACCAGGGACACACCTCCTGTGCTAGTGGTAACCAAGGACACCCCTCCTGTTACAATGGTACCCAGGGACAGCCCTCCTGTGACAGTCAGTGGTAACCATGTACACTCACCTGTGACAGTTGGTGGTAACCAGGGAAACCCACCTGTGACATTCACAGTGCCCAGGGACACCGGCCTGTGACAGTCGGTGGTAACCAGGGAGACGCATCTCTGACAGTCGGTGGTAACCAGGGAAACCCACCTGTCGCCATGGAAACCAAGGACCCACCTACTGTGACAGTCACTGCTAACCACGGACACCTCTCCTGTGACCGTGGTTACCAGGGACACGCATATATGACAGTCGGTGGTAACCAGGGACACGCATCTCTGACAGTCAGTGGTAACCAGGGAAACCCACCTGCGACCATGGTAACCAAGGACACCCCTCCTGTGACAGTCAGTGGTAACCAGGGACACACCTCCTGTGCCAGTGGTAACCAAGGACACCCCTCCTGTCACAATGGTACCCAGGGACAGCCCTCCTGTGACAGTCGGTGGTAACCAGGGAAACCCACCTGTGACCATGGTAACCAAGGACACCCCTCCTGTGACAATGGTACCCAGGGACAGCCGTCCTGTGACAGTCGGTGGTAACCAGGGAAACCCACGTGTGACATTCACAGTGCCCAGGGACACCGGCCTGTGACAGTCGGTGGTAACCAGGGAGACGCATCTCTGACAGTCGGTGGTAACCAGGGAAACCCACCTGTGACCATGGTAACCAAGGACACCCCTCTGTGACAATGGTACCCAGGGACAGCCCTCCTGTGACAGTCGGTGGTAACCAGGGAAACACACCTGTGACCATGGTAACCAAGGACACCCGTACCCACAGTCACTGGTAACCAAGGACACCTCTCATGTGACCGTGGTTATCAGGGAGACGCATCTCTGACAGTCGGTGGTAACCAGGGAAACCCACCTGTGACATTCACAGTGCCCAGGGACACCGGCCTGTGACAGTCGGTGGTAATCAGGGACACGCATCTCTGACAGTCGGTGGTAACCAGGGAAACCCACCTGTGACCATGGTAACCAAGGACACACCTACTGTGACAGTCACTTGTAACCACGGACACCTCTCCTGTGACCGTGGCTACCAGGGACACGCACATATGACAGTCGGTGGTAACCAGGGACATGCATCTCTGACAGTAAGTGGTAAACAGGGAAACCCACCTGCGACCATGTTAACCAAGGACACCCCTCCTGTGACAGTCAGTGGTAACCAGGGACACACCTCCTGTGCCAGTGGTAACCAAGGACACCCCTCCTGTGACAATGGTACCACGGGACAGCCCTCCTGTGACAGTCGGTGGTAACCAGGGAAAACCACCTGTGACCATGGTAACCAAGGACACCCCTACCCACAGTCACTCGTAACCAAGGACACCACTCCTGTGACCGTGGTTACCAGGACACGCACATAAGACAGTCGGTGGTAACCAGGGACACGCATCTCTGACAGTCAGTGGTAACCAGGGAAACCCACCTGCGACCATGGTAACCAAGGACACCCCTCCTGTGACAGTCATTGGTAACCAGGGACACACCTCCTGTGCCAGTGGTAACCAAGGACACCCCTCCTGTGACAATGGTACCCAGGGACGGCCCTCCTGTGACAGTCGGTGGTAACCAGGGAAAACCACTTGTGACCATGGTAACCAAGGACACCCCTACCCACAGTCACTGGTAACCAAGGACACCTCTCCTGTGACCGTGGTTATCAGGGAGACGCATCTCTGACAGTCGGGGGTAACCAGGGAAACCCACCTGTGACCATGGTAACCAAGGACACCCCTCCTGTGACAATGGTACCCAGGGACAGCCCTCCTGTGACAGTCGGTGGTAACCAGGGAAACCCACCTGTGACCATGGTAACCAAGGACACCCCTCCTGTGACAATGGTACCCAGGGACAGCCGTCCTGTGACAGTGGGTGGTAACCAGGGAAACCCACCTGTGACATTCACAGTGCCCAGGGACACCGGCCTGTGACAGTCGGTGGTAATCAGGGACACGCATCTCTGACAGTCGGTGGTAACCAGGGAAACCCACCTGTGACCATGGTAACCAAGGACACACCTACTGTGCCAGTCAATGGTAACCACGGACACTTCTCCTGTGACCGTGGCTACCAGAGACACGCACATATGACAGTCGGTGGTAACCAGGGACACGCATTTCTGACAGTCCGTGGTAACCAGGGAAACCCACCTGCGACCATGTTAACCAAGGACACCCCTCCTGTGACAGTCAGTGGTAACCAGGGACACACCTCCTGTGCCAGTGGTAACCAAGGACACCACTCCTGTGACAATGGTACCCAGGGACAGACCTCCTGTGACAGTCGGTGGTAACCAGGGAAAACCACCTGTGACCATGGTAACCAAGGACACCCCTACCCACAGTCACTCGTAACCAAGGACACCTCTCCTGTGACCGTGATTACCAGGACACGCACATATGACAGTCGGTGGTAACCAGGGACACGCATCTCTATCAGTCAGTGGTAACCAGGGAAACCCACCTGCGACCATGGTAACGAAGGACACCCCTCCTGTGACAGTCAGTGGTAACCAGGGACACACCTCCTGTGCCAGTGGTAACCAAGGACACCCCTCCTGTGAAAATGGTACCCAGGGACAGCCCTCCTCTGACAGTCGGTGGTAACCAGGGAAAACCACCTGTGACCATGGTAACCAAGGACACCCCTACCCACAGTCACTGGTAACCAAGGACACCTCTCCTGTGACCGTGGTTACCAGGACACGCACATATGACAGTCGGTGGTAACCAGGGACACGCATTTCTGACAGTCAGTGGTAACAAGGGAAACCCACCTGCGACCATGGTAACCAAGGACAACCCTCCTGTGACAGTCAGTGGTAACCAGGGACACACCTCCTGTGCTAGTGGTAACCAAGGACACCCCTCCTGTCACAATGGTACCCAGGGACAGCCCTCCTGTGACAGTCAGTGGTAACCATGTACACTCACCTGTGACAGTTGGTGGTAACCAGGGAAACCCACCTGTGACATTCACAGTGCCCAGGGACACCGGCCTGTGACAGTCGGTGGTAACCAGGGAGACGCATCTCTGACAGTCGGTGGTAACCAGGGAAACCCACCTGTGACCATCGTAACCAAGGACACCCCTCTGTGACAATGGTACCCAGGGACAGCCCTCCTGTGACAGTCGGTGGTAACCAGGGAAACACACCTGTGACCATGGTAACCAAGGACACCCGTACCCACAGTCACTGGTAACCAAGTACACCTCTCCTGTGACCGTGGTTATCAGGGAGACGCATCTCTGACAGTCGGTGGTAACCAGGGAAACCCACCTGTGACCATGGTCACCAAGGACACCCCTCCTGTGACAATGGTACCCAGGGACAGCCCTCCTGTGACAGTCGGTGGTAACCAGGGAAACCCACCTGTGACCATGGTAACCAAGGACACCCCTCCTGTGACAAAGGTACCCAGGGACTGCCGTCCTGTGACAGTCGGTGGTAACCAGGGAAACCCACCTGTGACATTCACAGTGCCCAGGGACACCAGCCTGTGACAGTCGGTGGTAATCAGGGAAACCCACCTGTGACCATGGTAACCAAGGACACACCTACTGTGACAGTAACTGGTAACCACTGACACCTCTCCTGTGACCGTGGCTACCAGGGACACGCACATATGACAGCCGGTTTTAACCAGGGACACGCATCTCTGACAGTCAGTGGTAACCAGGGAAACCCACCTGCGACCATGTTAACCAAGGACACCCCTCCTGTGACAGTCAGTGGTAACCAGGGACACACCTCCTGTGCCAGTGGTAACCAAGGACACCCCTCCTGTGACAATGGTACCCAGGGACAGCCCTCCTGTGACAGTCGGTGGTAACCAGGGAAAACCACCTGTGACCATGGTAACCAAGGACACCCCTACCCACAGTCACTCGTAACCAAGGACACCTCTCCTGTGTCCGTGGTTACCAGGACACGCACATATGACAGTCGGTGGTAACCAGGGACACGCATTTCTGACAGTCAGTGGTAACCAGGGAAACCCACCTGCGACCATGGTAACCAAGGATACCCCTCTGTGACAATGGTACCCAGGGACAGCCCTCCTGTGACAGTCAGTGGTAACCAGGGAAACCCACCTGTGACCATGGTAACCAAGGACACCCCTCCTGTGACAGTCAGTGGTAACCAGGGACACACCTCCTGTGCTAGTGGTAACCAAGGACACCCCTCCTGTCACAATGGTACCCAGGGACAGCCCTCCTGTGACAGTCAGTGGTAACCATGTACACTCACCTGTGACAGTTGGTGGTAACCAGGGAAACCCACCTGTGACATTCACAGTGCCCAGGGACACCGGCCTGTGACAGTCGGTGGTAACCAGGGGGACGCATCTCTGACAGTCGGTGGTAACCAGGGAAACCCACCTGTGACCATGGTAACCAAGGACACCCCTCTGTGACAATGGTACCCAGGGACAGCCCTCCTGTGACAGTGGTGGTAACCAGGGAAACACACCTGTGACCATGGTAACCAAGGACACCCGTACCCACAGTCACTGGTAACCAAGGACACCTCTCATGTGACCGTGGTTATCAGGGAGACGCATCTCTGACAGTCGGTGGTAACCAGGGAAACCCACCTGTGACATTCACAGTGCCCAGGGACACCGGCCTGTGACAGTCGGTGGTAATCAGGGACACGCATCTCTGACAGTCGGTGGTAACCAGGGAAACCCACCTGTGACCATGGTAACCAAGGACACACCTACTGTGACAGTCACTTGTAACCACGGACACCTCTCCTTTGACCGTGGCTACCAGGGACACGCACATATGACAGTCGGTGGTAACCAGGGACATGCATCTCTGACAGTCAGTGGTAAACAGGGAAACCCACCTGCGACCATGTTAACCAAGGACACCCCTCCTGTGACAGTCAGTGGTAACCAGGGACACACCTCCTGTGCCAGTGGTAACCAAGGACACCCCTCCTGTGACAATGGTACCCAGGGACAGCCCTCCTGTGACAGTCGGTGGTAACCAGGGAAAACCACCTGTGACCATGGTAACCAAGGACACCCCTACCCACAGTCACTCGTAACCAAGGACACCTCTCCTGTGACCGTGGTTACCAGGACACGCACATATGACAGTCGGTGGTAACCAGGGACACGCATCTCTGACAGTCAGTGGTAACCAGGGAAACCCACCTGCGACCATGGTAACCAAGGACACCCCTCCTGTGACAGTCAGTGGTAACCAGGGACACACCTCCTGTGCCAGTGGTAACCAAGGACACCCCTCCTGTCACAACGGTACCCAGGGACAGCCCTCCTGTGACAGTAAGTGGTAACCATGTACACTCAACTGTGACATTCGGTGGTAACCAGGGAAACCCACCTGTCGCCATGGAAACCAAGGACCCACCTACTGTTACAGTCACTGCTAACCACGGACACCTCTCCTGTGACCGTGGTTACCAGGGACACGCATATATGACAGTCGGTGGTAACCAGGGACACGCATCTCTGACAGTCAGTGGTAACCAGGGAAACCCACCTGCGACCATGGTAACCAAGGACACCCCTCCTGTGACAGTCAGTGGTAACCAGGGACACACCTCCTGTGCCAGTGGTAACCAAGGACACCCCTCCTGTCACAATGGTACCCAGGGACAGCCCTCCTGTGACAGTCGGTGGTAACCAGGGAAACCCACCTGTGACCATGGTAACCAAGGAAACCGCTCCTGTGACAATGGTACCCAGGGACAGCCGTCCTGTGACAGTCGGTGGTAACCAGGGAAACCCACCTGTGACATTCACAGTGCCCAGGGACACCGGCCTGTGACAGTCGGTGGTAATCAGGGACACGCATCTCTGACAGTCGGTGGTAACCAGGGAAACCCACCTGTGACCATGGTAACCAAGGACAAACCTACTGTGACAGTCACTGGTAACCACGGACACCTCTCCTGTGACCGTGGCTACCAGGGACACGCACATATGACAGTCGGTGGTAACCAGGGACACGCATCTCTGACAGTCAGTGGTAACCAGGGAAACCCACCTGCGACCATGTTAACCAAGGACACCCCTCCTGTGACAGTCAGTGCTAACCAGGGACACACCTCCTGTGCCAGTGGTAACCAAGGACACCCCTCCTGTGACAATGGTACCCAGGGACAGCCCTCCTGTGACAGTCGGTGGTAACCAGGGAAACCCACCTGCGACCATGGTAACCAAGGACACCCCTCCTGTGACAGTCAGTGGTAACCAGGGACACACCTCCTGTGCTAGTGGTAACCAAGGACACCCCTCCTGTCACAATGGTACCCAGGGACAGCCCTCCTGTGACAGTCAGTGGTAACCATGTACACTCACCTGTGACAGTTGGTGGTAACCAGGGAAACCCACCTGTGACATTCACAGTGCCCAGGGACACCGGCCTGTGACAGTCGGTGGTAACCAGGGAGACGCATCTCTGACAGTCGGTGGTAACCAGGGAAACCCACCTGTGACCATGGTAACCAAGGACACCCCTCTGTGACAATGGTAGCCAGGGACAGCCCTCCTGTGACAGTCGGTGGTAACCAGGGAAACACACCTGTGACCATGGTAACCAAGGACACCCGTACCCACAGTCACTGGTAACTAAGGACACCTCTCATGTGACCGTGGTTATCAGGGAGACGCATCTCTGACAGTCGGTGGTAACCAGGGAAACCCACCTGTGACATTCACAGTGCCCAGGGACACCGGCCTGTGACAGTCGGTGGTAATCAGGGACATGCATCTCTGACAGTCGGTGGTAACCAGGGAAACCCACCTGTGACCATGGTAACCAAGGACACACCTACTGTGACAGTCACTTGTAACCACGGACACCTCTCCTGTGACCGTGGCTACCAGGGACACGCACATATGACAGTCGGTGGTAACCAGGGACATGCATCTCTGACAGTCAGTGGTAAACAGGGAAACCCACCTGCGACCATGTTAACCAAGGACACCCCTCCTGTGACAGTCAGTGGTAACCAGGGCACACCTCCTGTGCCAGTGGTAACCAAGGACACCCCTCCTGTGACAATGGTACCCAGGGACAGCCCTCCTGTGACAGTCGGTGGTAACCAGGGAAAACCACCTGTGACCATGGTAACCAAGGACACCCCTACCCACAGTCACTCGTAACCAAGGACACCTCTCCTGTGACCGTGGTTACCAGGACACGCACATATGACAGTCGGTGGTAACCAGGGACACGAATCTCTGACAGTCAGTGGTAACCAGGGAAACCCACCTGCGACCATGGTAACCAAGGACACCCCTCCTGTGACAGTCATTGGTAACCAGGGACACACCTCCTGTGCCAGTGGTAACCAAGGACACCCCTCCTGTGACAATGGTACCCAGGGACGGCCCTCCTGTGACATTCGGTGGTAACCAGGGAAAACCACCTGTGACCATGGTAACCAAGGACACCCCTACCCACAGTCACTGGTAACCAAGGACACCTCTCCTGTGACCGTGGTTATCAGGGAGACGCATCTCTGACAGTCGGGGGTAACCAGGGAAACCCACCTGTGACCATGGTAACCAAGGACACCCCTCCTGTGACAATGGTACCCAGGGACAGCCCTCCTGTGACAGTCGGTGGTAACCAGGGAAACCCACCTGTGACCATGGTAACCAAGGACACCCCTCTGTGACAATGGTACCCAGGGACAGCCCTCCTGTGACAGTCGGTGGTAACCAGGGAAACACACCTGTGACCATGGTAACCAAGGACACCCGTACCCACAGTCACTGGTAACCAAGGACACATCTCCTGTGACCGTGGTTATCAGGGAGACGCATCTCTGACAGTCGGTGGTAACCAGGGAAACCCACCTGTGACCATGGTAACCAAGGACACCCCTCCTGTGACAATGGTACCCAGGGACAGCCCTCCTGTAACAGTCGGTGGTAACCAGGGAAACCCACCTGTGACCATGGTAACCAAGGACACCCCTCCTGTGACAATGGTACCCAGGGACAGCCGTCCTGTGACAGTCGGTGGTAACCAGGGAAACCCACCTGTGACATTCACAGTGCCCAGGGACACCGGCCTGTGACAGTCGGTGGTAATCAGGGACACGCATCTCTGACAGTCGGTGGTAACCAGGGAAACCCACCTGTGACCATGTTAACCATGGACACCCCTCCTGTGACAGTCAGTGGTAACCAGGGACACACCTCCTGTGCCAGTGGTAACCAAGGACACCCCTCCTGTGACAATGGTACCCAGGGACAGCCCTCCTGTGACAGTCGGTGGTAACCAGGGAAAACCACCTGTGACCATGGTAACCAAGGACACCCCTACCCACAGTCACTCGTAACCAAGGACACCTCTCCTGTGACCGTGATTACCAGGACACGCACATATGACAGTCGGTGGTAACCAGGGACACGCATCTCTATCAGTCAGTGGTAACCAGGGAAACCCACCTGCGACCATGGTAACCAAGGACACCCCTCCTGTGACAGTCAGTGGTAACCAGGGACACACCTCCTGTGCCAGTGGTAACCAAGGACACCCCTCCTGTGAAAATGGTACCCAGGGACAGCCCTCCTGTGACAGTCGGTGGTAACCAGGGAAAACCACCTGTGACCATGGTAACCAAGGACACCCCTACCCACAGTCACTGGTAACCAAGGACACCTCTCCTGTGACCGTGGTTACCAGGACACGCACATATGACAGTCGGTGGTAACCAGGGGCACGCATTTCTGACAGTCAGTGGTAACCAGGGAAACCCACCTGCGACCATGGTAACCAAGGACACCCCTCCTGTGACAGTCAGTGGTAACCAGGGACACACCTCCTGTGCTAGTTGTAACCAAGGACACCCCTCCTGTTACAATGGTACCCAGGGACAGCCCTCCTGTGACAGTCAGTGGTAACCATGTACACTCACCTGTGACAGTTGGTGGTAACCAGGGAAACCCACCTGTGACATTCACAGTGCCCAGGGACACCGGCCTGTGACAGTCGGTGGTAACCAGGGAGACGCATCTCTGACAGTCGGTGGTAACCAGGGAAACCCACCTGTGACCATCGTAACCAAGGACACCCCTCTGTGACAATGGTACCCAGGGACAGCCCTCCTGTGACAGTCGGTGGTAACCAGGGAAACACACCTGTGACCATGGTAACCAAGGACACCCGTACCCACAGTCACTGGTAACCAAGGACACCTCTCCTGTGACCGTGGTTATCAGGGAGACGCATCTCTGACAGTCGGTGGTAACCAGGGAAACCCACCTGTGACCATGGTAACCAAGGACACCCCTCCTGTGACAATGGTACCCAGGGACAGCCCTCCTGTGACAGTCGGTGGTAACCAGGGAAACCCACCTGTGACCATGGTAACCAAGGACACCCCTCCTGTGACAATGGTACCCAGGGACAGCCCTCCTGTGACAGTCGGTGGTAACCAGGGAAACCCACCTGTGACCATGGTAACCAAGGACACCCCTCCTGTGACAATGGTACCCAGGGACAGCCGTCCTGTGACAGTCGGTGGTAACCAGGGAAACCCACCTGTGACATTCACAGTGCCCAGGGACACCAGCCTGTGACAGTCAGTGGTAACCAGGGAAACCCACCTGCGACCATGTTAACCAAGGACACCCCTCCTGTGACAGTCAGTGGTAACCAGGGACACACCTCCTGTGCCAGTGGTAACCAAGGACACCCCTCCTGTGACAATGGTACCCAGGGACAGCCCTCCTGTAACAGTCGGTGGTAACCAGGGAAACCCACCTGTGACCATGGTAACCAAGGACACCCCTCCTGTGACAATGGTACCCAGAGACAGCCGTCCTGTGACAGTCGGTGGTAACCAGGGAAACCCACCTGTGACATTCACAGTGCCCAGGGACACCGGCCTGTGACAGTCGGTGGTAATCAGGGACACGCATCTCTGACAGTCGGTGGTAACCAGGGAAACCCACCTGTGACATGGTAACCAAGGACACACCTACTGTGCCAGTCAATGGTAACCACGGACACTTCTCCTGTGACCGTGGCTACCAGGGACACGCACATATGACAGCCGGTGGTAACCAGGGACACGCATTTCTGACAGTCAGTGGTAACCAGGGAAACCCACCTGCGACCATGTTAACCAAGGACACCCCTCCTGTGACAGTCAGTGGTAACCAGGGACACACCTCCTGTGCCAGTGGTAACCAAGGACACCCCTCCTGTGACAATGGTACCCAGGGACAGCCCTCCTGTGACAGTCGGTGGTAACCAGGGAAAACCACCTGTGACCATGGTAACCAAGGACACCCCTACCCACAGTCACTCGTAACCAAGGACACCTCTCCTGTGACCGTGATTACCAGGACACGCACATATGACAGTCGGTGGTAACCAGGGACTCGCATCTCTATCAGTCAGTGGTAACCAGGGAAACCCACCTGCGACCATGGTAACCAAGGACACCCCTCCTGTGACAGTCAGTGGTAACCAGGGACACACCTCCTGTGCCAGTGGTAACCAAGGACACCCCTCCTGTGAAAATGGTACCCAGGGACAGCCCTCCTGTGACAGTCGGTGGTAACCAGGGAAAACCACCTGTGACCATGGTAACCAAGGACACCCCTACCCACAGTCACTGGTAACCAAGGACACCTCTCCTGTGACCGTGGTTACCAGGACACGCACATATGACAGTCGGTGGTAACCAGGGACACGCATCTCTGACAGTCAGTGGTAACCAGGGAAACCCACCTGCGACCATGTTAACCAAGGACACCCCTCCTGTGACAGTCAGTGGTAACCAGGGACACACCTCCTGTGCCAGTGGTAACCAAGGACACCCCTCCTGTGACAATGGTACCCAGGGACAGCCCTCCTGTGACAGTCGGTGGTAACCAGGGAAAACCACCTGTGACCATGGTAACCAAGGACACCCCTACCCACAGTCACTCGTAACCAAGGACACCTCTCCTGTGACCGTGATTACCAGGACACGCACATATGACAGTCGGTGGTAACCAGGGACACGCATCTCTATCAGTCAGTGGTAACCAGGGAAACCCACCTGCGACCATGGTAACCAAGGACACCCCTCCTGTGACAGTCAGTGGTAACCAGGGACACACCTCCTGTGCCAGTGGTAACCAAGGACACCCCTCCTGTGAAAATGGTACCCAGGGACAGCCCTCCTGTGACAGTCGGTGGTAACCAGGGAAAACCACCTGTGACCATGGTAACCAAGGACACCCCTACCCACAGTCACTGGTAACCAAGGACACCTCTCCTGTGACCGTGGTTACCAGGACACGCACATATGACAGTCGGTGGTAACCAGGGGCACGCATTTCTGACAGTCAGTGGTAACCAGGGAAACCCACCTGCGACCATGGTAACCAAGGACACCCCTCCTGTGACAGTCAGTGGTAACCAGGGACACACCTCCTGTGCTAGTGGTAACCAAGGACACCCCTCCTGTTACAATGGTACCCAGGGACAGCCCTCCTGTGACAGTCAGTGGTAACCATGTACACTCACCTGTGACAGTTGGTGGTAACCAGGGAAACCCACCTGTGACATTCACAGTGCCCAGGGACACCGGCCTGTGACAGTCGGTGGTAACCAGGGAGACGCATCTCTGACAGTCGGTGGTAACCAGGGAAACCCACCTGTGACCATCGTAACCAAGGACACCCCTCTGTGACAATGGTACCCAGGGACAGCCCTCCTGTGACAGTCGGTGGTAACCAGGGAAACACACCTGTGACCATGGTAACCAAGGACACCCGTACCCACAGTCACTGGTAACCAAGTACACCTCTCCTGTGACCGTGGTTATCAGGGAGACGCATCTCTGACAGTCGGTGGTAACCAGGGAAACCCACCTGTGACCATGGTCACCAAGGACACCCCTCCTGTGACAATGGTACCCAGGGACAGCCCTCCTGTGACAGTCGGTGGTAACCAGGGAAACCCACCTGTGACCATGGTAACCAAGGACACCCCTCCTGTGACAAAGGTACCCAGGGACTGCCGTCCTGTGACAGTCGGTGGTAACCAGGGAAACCCACCTGTGACATTCACAGTGCCCAGGGACACCAGCCTGTGACAGTCGGTGGTAATCAGGGAAACCCACCTGTGACCATGGTAACCAAGGACACACCTACTGTGACAGTAACTGGTAACCACTGACACCTCTCCTGTGACCGTGGCTACCAGGGACACGCACATATGACAGCCGGTTTTAACCAGGGACACGCATCTCTGACAGTCAGTGGTAACCAGGGAAACCCACCTGCGACCATGTTAACCAAGGACACCCCTCCTGTGACAGTCAGTGGTAACCAGGGACACACCTCCTGTGCCAGTGGTAACCAAGGACACCCCTCCTGTGACAATGGTACCCAGGGACAGCCCTCCTGTGACAGTCGGTGGTAACCAGGGAAAACCACCTGTGACCATGGTAACCAAGGACACCCCTACCCACAGTCACTCGTAACCAAGGACACCTCTCCTGTGTCCGTGGTTACCAGGACACGCACATATGACAGTCGGTGGTAACCAGGGACACGCATTTCTGACAGTCAGTGGTAACCAGGGAAACCCACCTGCGACCATGGTAACCAAGGATACCCCTCTGTGACAATGGTACCCAGGGACAGCCCTCCTGTGACAGTCAGTGGTAACCAGGGAAACCCACCTGTGACCATGGTAACCAAGGACACCCCTCCTGTGACAGTCAGTGGTAACCAGGGACACACCTCCTGTGCTAGTGGTAACCAAGGACACCCCTCCTGTCACAATGGTACCCAGGGACAGCCCTCCTGTGACAGTCAGTGGTAACCATGTACACTCACCTGTGACAGTTGGTGGTAACCAGGGAAACCCACCTGTGACATTCACAGTGCCCAGGGACACCGGCCTGTGACAGTCGGTGGTAACCAGGGGGACGCATCTCTGACAGTCGGTGGTAACCAGGGAAACCCACCTGTGACCATGGTAACCAAGGACACCCCTCTGTGACAATGGTACCCAGGGACAGCCCTCCTGTGACAGTGGTGGTAACCAGGGAAACACACCTGTGACCATGGTAACCAAGGACACCCGTACCCACAGTCACTGGTAACCAAGGACACCTCTCATGTGACCGTGGTTATCAGGGAGACGCATCTCTGACAGTCGGTGGTAACCAGGGAAACCCACCTGTGACATTCACAGTGCCCAGGGACACCGGCCTGTGACAGTCGGTGGTAATCAGGGACACGCATCTCTGACAGTCGGTGGTAACCAGGGAAACCCACCTGTGACCATGGTAACCAAGGACACACCTACTGTGACAGTCACTTGTAACCACGGACACCTCTCCTTTGACCGTGGCTACCAGGGACACGCACATATGACAGTCGGTGGTAACCAGGGACATGCATCTCTGACAGTCAGTGGTAAACAGGGAAACCCACCTGCGACCATGTTAACCAAGGACACCCCTCCTGTGACAGTCAGTGGTAACCAGGGACACACCTCCTGTGCCAGTGGTAACCAAGGACACCCCTCCTGTGACAATGGTACCCAGGGACAGCCCTCCTGTGACAGTCGGTGGTAACCAGGGAAAACCACCTGTGACCATGGTAACCAAGGACACCCCTACCCACAGTCACTCGTAACCAAGGACACCTCTCCTGTGACCGTGGTTACCAGGACACGCACATATGACAGTCGGTGGTAACCAGGGACACGCATCTCTGACAGTCAGTGGTAACCAGGGAAACCCACCTGCGACCATGGTAACCAAGGACACCCCTCCTGTGACAGTCAGTGGTAACCAGGGACACACCTCCTGTGCCAGTGGTAACCAAGGACACCCCTCCTGTCACAATGGTACCCAGGGACAGCCCTCCTGTGACAGTAAGTGGTAACCATGTACACTCAACTGTGACATTCGGTGGTAACCAGGGAAACCCACCTGTCGCCATGGAAACCAAGGACCCACCTACTGTTACAGTCACTGCTAACCACGGACACCTCTCCTGTGACCGTGGTTACCAGGGACACGCATATATGACAGTCGGTGGTAACCAGGGACACGCATCTCTGACAGTCAGTGGTAACCAGGGAAACCCACCTGCGACCATGGTAACCAAGGACACCCCTCCTGTGACAGTCAGTGGTAACCAGGGACACACCTCCTGTGCCAGTGGTAACCAAGGACACCCCTCCTGTCACAATGGTACCCAGGGACAGCCCTCCTGTGACAGTCGGTGGTAACCAGGGAAACCCACCTGTGACCATGGTAACCAAGGAAACCCCTCCTGTGACAATGGTACCCAGGGACAGCCGTCCTGTGACAGTCGGTGGTAACCAGGGAAACCCACCTGTGACATTCACAGTGCCCAGGGACACCGGCCTGTGACAGTCGGTGGTAATCAGGGACACGCATCTCTGACAGTCGGTGGTAACCAGGGAAACCCACCTGTGACCATGGTAACCAAGGACACACCTACTGTGACAGTCACTGGTAACCACGGACACCTCTCCTGTGACCGTGGCTACCAGGGACACGCACATATGACAGTCGGTGGTAACCAGGGACACGCATCTCTGACAGTCAGTGGTAACCAGGGAAACCCACCTGCGACCATGTTAACCAAGGACACCCCTCCTGTGACAGTCAGTGCTAACCAGGGACACACCTCCTGTGCCAGTGGTAACCAAGGACACCCCTCCTGTGACAATGGTACCCAGGGACAGCCCTCCTGTGACAGTCGGTGGTAACCAGGGAAACCCACCTGCGACCATGGTAACCAAGGACACCCCTCCTGTGACAGTCAGTGGTAACCAGGGACACACCTCCTGTGCTAGTGGTAACCAAGGACACCCCTCCTGTCACAATGGTACCCAGGGACAGCCCTCCTGTGACAGTCAGTGGTAACCATGTACACTCACCTGTGACAGTTGGTGGTAACCAGGGAAACCCACCTGTGACATTCACAGTGCCCAGGGACACCGGCCTGTGACAGTCGGTGGTAACCAGGGAGACGCATCTCTGACAGTCGGTGGTAACCAGGGAAACCCACCTGTGACCATGGTAACCAAGGACACCCCTCTGTGACAATGGTAGCCAGGGACAGCCCTCCTGTGACAGTCGGTGGTAACCAGGGAAACACACCTGTGACCATGGTAACCAAGGACACCCGTACCCACAGTCACTGGTAACTAAGGACACCTCTCATGTGACCGTGGTTATCAGGGAGACGCATCTCTGACAGTCGGTGGTAACCAGGGAAACCCACCTGTGACATTCACAGTGCCCAGGGACACCGGCCTGTGACAGTCGGTGGTAATCAGGGACATGCATCTCTGACAGTCGGTGGTAACCAGGGAAACCCACCTGTGACCATGTTAACCAAGGACACACCTACTGTGACAGTCACTTGTAACCACGGACACCTCTCCTGTGACCGTGGCTACCAGGGACACGCACATATGACAGTCGGTGGTAACCAGGGACATGCATCTCTGACAGTCAGTGGTAAACAGGGAAACCCACCTGCGACCATGTTAACCAAGGACACCCCTCCTGTGACAATCAGTGGTAACCAGGGCACACCTCCTGTGCCAGTGGTAACCAAGGACACCCCTCCTGTGACAATGGTACCCAGGGACAGCCCTCCTGTGACAGTCGGTGGTAACCAGGGAAAACCACCTGTGACCATGGTAACCAAGGACACCCCTACCCACAGTCACTCGTAACCAAGGACACCTCTCCTGTGACCGTGGTTACCAGGACACGCACATATGACAGTCGGTGGTAACCAGGGACACGCATCTCTGACAGTCAGTGGTAACCAGGGAAACCCACCTGCGACCATGGTAACCAAGGACACCCCTCCTGTGACAGTCATTGGTAACCAGGGACACACCTCCTGTGCCAGTGGTAACCAAGGACACCCCTCCTGTGACAATGGTACCCAGGGACGGCCCTCCTGTGACATTCGGTGGTAACCAGGGAAAACCACCTGTGACCATGGTAACCAAGGACACCCCTACCCACAGTCACTGGTAACCAAGGACACCTCTCCTGTGACCGTGGTTATCAGGGAGACGCATCTCTGACAGTCGGGGGTAACCAGGGAAACCCACCTGTGACCATGGTAACCAAGGACACCCCTCCTGTGACAATGGTACCCAGGGACAGCCCTCCTGTGACAGTCGGTGGTAACCAGGGAAACCCACCTGTGACCATGGTAACCAAGGACACCCCTCTGTGACAATGGTACCCAGGGACAGCCCTCCTGTGACAGTCGGTGGTAACCAGGGAAACACACCTGTGACCATGGTAACCAAGGACACCCGTACCCACAGTCACTGGTAACCAAGGACACATCTCCTGTGACCGTGGTTATCAGGGAGACGCATCTCTGACAGTCGGTGGTAACCAGGGAAACCCACCTGTGACCATGGTAACCAAGGACACCCCTCCTGTGACAATGGTACCCAGGGACAGCCCTCCTGTAACAGTCGGTGGTAACCAGGGAAACCCACCTGTGACCATGGTAACCAAGGACACCCCTCCTGTGACAATGGTACCCAGGGACAGCCGTCCTGTGACAGTCGGTGGTAACCAGGGAAACCCACCTGTGACATTCACAGTGCCCAGGGACACCGGCCTGTGACAGTCGGTGGTAATCAGGGACACGCATCTCTGACAGTCGGTGGTAACCAGGGAAACCCACCTGTGACCATGTTAACCATGGACACCCCTCCTGTGACAGTCAGTGGTAACCAGGGACACACCTCCTGTGCCAGTGGTAACCAAGGACACCCCTCCTGTGACAATGGTACCCAGGGACAGCCCTCCTGTGACAGTCGGTGGTAACCAGGGAAAACCACCTGTGACCATGGTAACCAAGGACACCCCTACCCACAGTCACTCGTAACCAAGGACACCTCTCCTGTGACCGTGATTACCAGGACACGCACATATGACAGTCGGTGGTAACCAGGGACACGCATCTCTATCAGTCAGTGGTAACCAGGGAAACCCACCTGCGACCATGGTAACCAAGGACACCCCTCCTGTGACAGTCAGTGGTAACCAGGGACACACCTCCTGTGCCAGTGGTAACCAAGGACACCCCTCCTGTGAAAATGGTACCCAGGGACAGCCCTCCTGTGACAGTCGGTGGTAACCAGGGAAAACCACCTGTGACCATGGTAACCAAGGACACCCCTACCCACAGTCACTGGTAACCAAGGACACCTCTCCTGTGACCGTGGTTACCAGGACACGCACATATGACAGTCGGTGGTAACCAGGGGCACGCATTTCTGACAGTCAGTGGTAACCAGGGAAACCCACCTGCGACCATGGTAACCAAGGACACCCCTCCTGTGACAGTCAGTGGTAACCAGGGACACACCTCCTGTGCTAGTTGTAACCAAGGACACCCCTCCTGTTACAATGGTACCCAGGGACAGCCCTCCTGTGACAGTCAGTGGTAACCATGTACACTCACCTGTGACAGTTGGTGGTAACCAGGGAAACCCACCTGTGACATTCACAGTGCCCAGGGACACCGGCCTGTGACAGTCGGTGGTAACCAGGGAGACGCATCTCTGACAGTCGGTGGTAACCAGGGAAACCCACCTGTGACCATCGTAACCAAGGACACCCCTCTGTGACAATGGTACCCAGGGACAGCCCTCCTGTGACAGTCGGTGGTAACCAGGGAAACACACCTGTGACCATGGTAACCAAGGACACCCGTACCCACAGTCACTGGTAACCAAGGACACCTCTCCTGTGACCGTGGTTATCAGGGAGACGCATCTCTGACAGTCGGTGGTAACCAGGGAAACCCACCTGTGACCATGGTAACCAAGGACACCCCTCCTGTGACAATGGTACCCAGGGACAGCCCTCCTGTGACAGTCGGTGGTAACCAGGGAAACCCACCTGTGACCATGGTAACCAAGGACACCCCTCCTGTTACAATGGTACCCAGGGACAGCCGTCCTGTGACAGTCGGTGGTAACCAGGGAAACCCACCTGTGACATTCACAGTGCCCAGGGACACCAGCCTGTGACAGTCGGTGGTAATCAGGGAAACCCACCTGTGACCATGGTAACCAAGGACACACCTACTGTGACAGTAACTGGTAACCACGGACACCTCTCCTGTGACCGTGGCTACCAGGGACACGCACATATGACAGCCGGTGGTAACCAGGGACACGCATCTCTGACAGTCAGTGGTAACCAGGGAAACCCACCTGCGACCATGTTAACCAAGGACACCCCTCCTGTGACAGTCAGTGGTAACCAGGGACACACCTCCTGTGCCAGTGGTAACCAAGGACACCCCTCCTGTGACAATGGTACCCAGGGACAGCCCTCCTGTAACAGTCGGTGGTAACCAGGGAAACCCACCTGTGACCATGGTAACCAAGGACACCCCTCCTGTGACAATGGTACCCAGAGACAGCCGTCCTGTGACAGTCGGTGGTAACCAGGGAAACCCACCTGTGACATTCACAGTGCCCAGGGACACCGGCCTGTGACAGTCGGTGGTAATCAGGGACACGCATCTCTGACAGTCGGTGGTAACCAGGGAAACCCACCTGTGACCATGGTAACCAAGGACACACCTACTGTGCCAGTCAATGGTAACCACGGACACTTCTCCTGTGACCGTGGCTACCAGGGACACGCACATATGACAGCCGGTGGTAACCAGGGACACGCATCTCTGACAGTCAGTGGTAACCAGGGAAACCCACCTGCGACCATGTTAACCAAGGACACCCCTCCTGTGACAGTCAGTGGTAACCAGGGACACACCTCCTGTGCCAGTGGTAACCAAGGACACCCCTCCTGTGACAATGGTACCCAGGGACAGCCCTCCTGTGACAGTCGGTGGTAACCAGGGAAAACCACCTGTGACCATGGTAACCAAGGACACCCCTACCCACAGTCACTCGTAACCAAAGACACCTCTCCTGTGACCGTGATTACCAGGACACGCACATATGACAGTCGGTGGTAACCAGGGACACGCATCTCTATCAGTCAGTGGTAACCAGGGAAACCCACCTGCGACCATGGTAACCAAGGACACCCCTCCTGTGACAGTCAGTGGTAACCAGGGACACACCTCCTGTGCCAGTGGTAACCAAGGACACCCCTCCTGTGAAAATGGTACCCAGGGACAGCCCTCCTGTGACAGTCGGTGGTAACCAGGGAAAACCACCTGTGACCATGGTAACCAAGGACACCCCTACCCACAGTCACTGGTAACCAAGGACACCTCTCCTGTGACCGTGGTTACCAGGACACGCACATATGACAGTCGGTGGTAACCAGGGGCACGCATTTCTGACAGTCAGTGGTAACCATGGAAACCCACCTGCGACCATGGTAACCAAGGACACCCCTCCTGTGACAGTCAGTGGTAACCAGGGACACACCTCCTGTGCTAGTGGTAACCAAGGACACCCCTCCTGTTACAATGGTACCCAGGGACAGCCCTCCTGTGACAGTCAGTGGTAACCATGTACACTCACCTGTGACAGTTGGTGGTAACCAGGGAAACCCACCTGTGACATTCACAGTGCCCAGGGACACCGGCCTGTGACAGTCGGTGGTAACCAGGGAGACGCATCTCTGACAGTCGGTGGTAACCAGGGAAACCCACCTGTGACCATCGTAACCAAGGACACCCCTCTGTGACAATGGTACCCAGGGACAGCCCTCCTGTGACAGTCGGTGGTAACCAGGGAAACACACCTGTGACCATGGTAACCAAGGACACCCGTACCCACAGTCACTGGTAACCAAGGACACCTCTCCTGTGACCGTGGTTATCAGGGAGACGCATCTCTGACAGTCGGTGGTAACCAGGGAAACCCACCTGTGACCATGGTAACCAAGGACACCCCTCCTGTGACAATGGTACCCAGGGACAGCCCTCCTGTGACAGTCGGTGGTAACCAGGGAAACCCACCTGTGACCATGGTAACCAAGGACACCCCTCCTGTGACAATGGTACCCAGGGACAGCCGTCCTGTGACAGTCGGTGGTAACCAGGGAAACCCACCTGTGACATTCACAGTGCCCAGGGACACCAGCCTGTGACAGTCGGTGGTAATCAGGGAAACCCACCTGTGACCATGGTAACCAAGGACACACCTACTGTGACAGTAACTGGTAACCACGGACACCTCTCCTGTGACCGTGGCTACCAGGGACACGCACATATGACAGCCGGTGGTAACCAGGGACACGCATCTCTGACAGTCAGTGGTAACCAGGGAAACCCACCTGCGACCATGTTAAACAAGGACACCCCTCCTGTGACAGTCATTGGTAACCAGGGACACACCTCCTGTGCCAGTGGTAACCAAGGACACCCCTCCTGTGACAATGGTACCCAGGGACAGCCCTCCTGTGACAGTCGGTGGTAAACAGGGAAAACCACCTGTGACCATGGTAACCAAGGACACCCCTACCCACAGTCACTGGTAACCAAGGACACATCTCCTGTGACCGTGGTTACCAGGACACGCACATATGACAGTCGGTGGTAACCAGGGACACGCATTTCTGACAGTCAGTGGTAACCAGGAACACACCTCCTGTGCCAGTGGTAAACAAGGACACCCCTCCTGTCACAATGGTACCCAGGGACAGCCCTCCTGTGACAGTCAGTGGTAACCATGTACACTCACCTGTGACAGTCGGTGGTAACCAGGGAAACCCACCTGTGACATTCACATTTCCCAGGGACACCGGCCTGTGACAGTCGGTGGTAACCAGGGACACGCATCTCTGACAGTCGGTGGTAACCAGGGAAACCCACCTGTCGCCATGGAAACCAAGGACCCACCTATTGTGACAGTCACTGCTAACCACGGACACCTCTCCTGTGACCGTGGTTACCAGGGACACGCATATATGACAGTCGGTGGTAACCAGGGACACGCATCTCTGACAGTCAGTGGTAACCAGGGAAACCCACCTGCGACCATGGTAACCAAGGACACCCCTCCTGTGACAGTCAGTGGTAACCAGGGACACACCTCCTGTGCCAGTGGTAACCAAGGACACCCCTCCTGTGACAATGGTACCCAGGGACAGCCCTCCTGTGACAGTCGGTGGTAACCAGGGAAAACCACCTGTGACCATGGTAACCAAGGACACCCCTACCCACAGTCACTCGTAACCAAGGACACCTCTCCTGTGACCGTGGTTACCAGGACACGCACATATGACAGTCGGTGGTAACCAGGGACACGCATCTCTGACAGTCAGTGGTAACCAGGGAAACCCACCTGCGACCATGGTAACCAAGGACACCCCTCCTGTGACAGTCATTGGTAACCAGGGACACACCTCCTGTGCCAGTGGTAACCAAGGACACCCCTCCTGTGACAATGGTACCCAGGGACGGCCCTCCTGTGACAGTCGGTGGTAACCAGGGAAAACCACCTGTGACCATGGTAACCAAGGACACCCCTACCCACAGTCACTGGTAACCAAGGACACCTCTCCTGTGACCGTGGTTATCAGGGAGACGCATCTCTGACAGTCGGGGGTAACCAGGGAAACCCACCTGTGACCATGGTAACCAAGGACACCCCTCCTGTGACAATGGTACCCAGGGACAGCCCTCCTGTGACAGTCGGTGGTAACCAGGGAAACCCACCTGTGATCATGGTAACCAAGGACACCCCTCTGTGACAATGGTACCCAGGGACAGCCCTCCTGTGACAGTCGGTTGTAACCAGGGAAACACACCTGTGACCATGGTAACCAAGGACACCCGTACCCACAGTCACTGGTAACCAAGGACACATCTCCTGTGACCGTGGTTATCAGGGAGACGCATCTCTGACAGTCGGTGGTAACCAGGGAAACCCACCTGTGACCATGGTAACCAAGGACACCCCTCCTGTGACAATGGTACCCAGGGACAGCCCTCCTGTAACAGTCGGTGGTAACCAGGGAAACCCACCTGTGACCATGGTAACCAAGGACACCCCTCCTGTGACAATGGTACCCAGGGACAGCCGTCCTGTGACAGTCTGTGGTAACCAGGGAAACCCACCTGTGACATTCACAGTGCCCAGGGACACCGGCCTGTGACAGTCGGTGGTAATCAGGGACACGCATCTCTGACAGTCGGTGGTAACCAGGGAAACCCACCTGTGACCATGGTAACCAAGGACACACCTACTGTGCCAGTCAATGGTAACCACGGACACTTCTCCTGTGACCGTGGCTACCAGGGACACGCACATATGACAGTCGGTGGTAACCAGGGACACGCATTTCTGACAGTCCGTGGTAACCAGGGAAACCCACCTGCGACCATGTTAACCAAGGACACCCCTCCTGTGACAGTCAGTGGTAACCAGAGACACACCTCCTGTGCCAGTGGTAACCAAGGACACCCCTCCTGTGACAATGGTACCCAGGGACAGCCCTCCTGTGACAGTCGGTGGTAACCAGGGAAAACCACCTGTGACCATGGTAACCAAGGACACCCCTACCCACAGTCACTCGTAACCAAGGACACCTCTCCTGTGACCGTGATTACCAGGACACGCACATATGACAGTCGGTGGTAACCAGGGACACGCATCTCTATCAGTCAGTGGTAACCAGGGAAACCCACCTGCGACCATGGTAACCAAGGACACCCCTCCTGTGACAGTCAGTGGTAACCAGGGACACACCTCCTGTGCCAGTGGTAACCAAGGACACCCCTCCTGTGAAAATGGTACCCAGGGACAGCCCTCCTGTGACAGTCGGTGGTAACCAGGGAAAACCACCTGTGACCATGGTAACCAAGGACACCCCTACCCACAGTCACTGGTAACCAAGGACACCTCTCCTGTGACCGTGTTTACCAGGACACGCACATATGACAGTCGGTGGTAACCAGGGGCACGCATTTCTGACAGTCAGTGGTAACCAGGGAAACCCACCTGCGACCATGGTAACCAAGGACACCCCTCCTGTGACAGTCAGTGGTAACCAGGGACACACCTCCTGTGCTAGTTGTAACCAAGGACACCCCTCCTGTTACAATGGTACCCAGGGACAGCCCTCCTGTGACAGTCAGTGGTAACCATGTACACTCACCTGTGACAGTTGGTGGTAACCAGGGAAACCCACCTGTGACATTCACAGTGCCCAGGGACACCGGCCTGTGACAGTCGGTGGTAACCAGGGAGACGCATCTCTGACAGTCGGTGGTAACCAGGGAAACCCACCTGTGACCATCGTAACCAAGGACACCCCTCTGTGACAATGGTACCCAGGGACAGCCCTCCTGTGACAGTCGGTGGTAACCAGGGAAACACACCTGTGACCATGGTAACCAAGGACACCCGTACCCACAGTCACTGGTAACCAAGGACACCTCTCCTGTGACCGTGGTTATCAGGGAGACGCATCTCTGACAGTCGGTGGTAACCAGGGAAACCCACCTGTGACCATGGTAACCAAGGACACCCCTCCTGTGACAATGGTACCCAGGGACAGCCCTCCTGTGACAGTCAGTGGTAACCAGGGAAACCCACCTGTGACCATGGTAAACAAGGACACCCCTCCTGTGACAATGGTACCCAGGGACAGCCGTCCTGTGACAGTCGGTGGTAACCAGGGAAACCCACCTGTGACATTCACAGTGCCCAGGGACACCAGCCTGTGACAGTCGGTGGTAATCAGGGAAACCCACCTGTGACCATGGTAACCAAGGACACACCTACTGTGACAGTAACTGGTAACCACGGACACCTCTCCTGTGACCGTGGCTACCAGGGACACGCACATATGACAGCCGGTGGTAACCAGGGACACGCATCTCTGACAGTCAGTGGTAACCAGGGAAACCCACCTGCGACCATGTTAACCAAGGACACCCCTCCTGTGACAGTCAGTGGTAACCAGGGACACACCTCCTGTGCCAGTGGTAACCAAGGACACCCCTCCTGTGACAATGGTACCCAGGGACAGCCCTCCTGTAACAGTCGGTGGTAACCAGGGAAAACCACCTGTGACCATGGTAACCAAGGACACCCCTACCCACAGTCACTGGTAACCAAGGACACCTCTCCTGTGACCGTGGTTATCAGGGAGACGCATCTCTGACAGTCGGGGGTAACCAGGGAAACCCACCTGTGACCATGGTAACCAAGGACACCCCTCCTGTGACAATGGTACCCAGGGACAGCCCTCCTGTGACAGTCTGTGGTAACCAGGGAAACCCACCTGTGACCATGGTAACCAAGGACACCCCTCTGTGACAATGGTACCCAGGGACAGCCCTCCTGTGACAGTCGGTGGTAACCAGGGAAACACACCTGTGACCATGGTAACCAAGGACACCCGTACCCACAGTCACTGGTAACCAAGGACACCTCTCCTGTGACCGTGGTTATCAGGGAGACGCATCTCTGACAGTCGGTGGTAACCAGGGAAACCGACCTGTGACCATGGTAACCAAGGATACCCCTCCTGTGACAATGGTACCCAGGGACAGCCCTCCTGTGACAGTCGGTGGTAACCAGGGAAACCCACCTGTGACCATGGAAACCAAGGACACCCCTCCTGTGACAATGGTACCCAGGGACAGCCGTCCTGTGACAGTCGGTGGTAACCAGGGAAACCCACCTGTGACATTCACAGTGCCCAGGGACACCGGCCTGTGACAGTCGGTGGTAATCAGGGACACGCATCTCTGACAGTCGGTGGTAACCAGGGAAACCCACCTGTGACCATGGTAACCAAGGACACACCTACTGTGCCAGTCACTGGTAACCACGGACACCTCTCCTGTGACAGTGGCTACCAGGGACACGCACATATGACAGTCGGTGGTAACCAGGGACACGCATCTCTGACAGTCAGTAGTAACCAGGGAAACCCACCTGCGACCATGTTAACCAAGGACACCCCTCCTGTGACAGTCAGTGGTAACCAGGGACACACCTCCTGTGCCAGTGGTAACCAAGGACACCCCTCCTGTGACAATGGTACCCAGGGACAGCCCTCCTGTGACAGTCGGTGGTAACCAGGGAAAACCACCTGTGACCATGGTAACCAAGGACACCCCTACCCACAGTCACTGGTAACAAAGGACACCTCTCCTGTGACCGTGGTTACCAGGACACGCACATATGACAGTCGGTGGTAACCAGGGACACGCATTTCTGACAGTCAGTGGTAACCAGGGAAACCCACCTGCGACCATGGTAACCAAGGACACCCCTCCTGTGACAGTCAGTGGTAACCAGGGACACACCTCTAGTGCTAGTGGTAACCAAGGACACCCCTCCTGTCACAATGGTACCCAGGGACAGCCCTCCTGTGACAGTCAGTGGTAACCATGTACACTCACCTGTGACAGTTGGTGGTAACCAGGGAAACCCACCTGTGACATTCACAGTGCCCAGGGACACCGGCCTGTGACAGTCGGTGGTAACCAGGGAGACGCATCTCTGACAGTCGGTGGTAACCAGGGAAACCCACCTGTGACCATCGTAACCAAGGACACCCCTCTGTGACAATGGTACCCAGGGACAGCCCTCCTGTGACAGTCAGTGGTAACCAGGGAAACACACCTGTGACCATGGTAACCAAGGACACCCGTACCCACAGTCACTGGTAACCAAGGACACCTCTCCTGTGACCGTGGTTATCAGGGAGACGCATCTCTGACAGTCGGTGGTAACCAGGGAAACCCACCTGTGACCATGGTAACCAAGGACACCCCTCCTGTGACAATGGTACCCAGGGACAGCCCTCCTGTGACAGTCGGTGGTAACCAGGGAAACCCACCTGTGACCATGGTAACCAAGGACACCCCTCCTGTGACAATGGTACCCAGGGACAGCCGTCCTGTGACAGTCGGTGGTAACCAGGGAAACCCACCTGTGACATTCACAGTGCCCAGGGACACCAGCCTGTGACAGTCGGTGGTAATCAGGGACACGCATCTCTGACAGTCGGTGGTAACCAGGGAAACCCACCTGTGACCATGGTAACCAAGGACACACCTACTGTGACAGTAACTGGTAACCACGGACACCTCTCCTGTGACCGTGGCTACCAGGGACACGCACATATGACAGCCAGTGGTAACCAGGGACACGCATCTCTGACAGTCAGTGGTAACCAGGGAAACCCACCTGCGACCATGTTAACCAAGGACACCCCCCCTGTGACAGTCAGTGGTAACCAGGGACACACCTCCTGTGCCAGTGGTAACCAAGGACACCCCTCCTGTGACAATGGTACCCAGGGACAGCCCTCCTGTGACAGTCGGTGGTAACCAGGGAAAACCACCTGCGACCATGGTAACCAAGGACACCCCTCCTGTGACAGTCAGTGGTAACCAGGGACACACCTCCTGTGCCAGTGGTAACCAAGGACACCCCTCCTGTGACAATGGTACCCAGGGACAGCCCTCCTGTGACAGTCGGTGGTAACCAGGGAAAACCACCTGTGACCATGGTAACCAAGGACACCCCTACCCACAGTCACTGGTAACCAAGGACACCTCTCCTGTGACCGTGGTTACCAGGACACGCACATATGACAGTCGGTGGTAACCAGGGATACGCATTTCTGACAGTCAGTGGTAACCAGGGAAACCCACCTGCGACCATGGTAACCATGGACACCCCTCCTGTGACAGTCATTGGTAACCAGGGACACACCTCCTGTGCTAGTGGTAACCAAGGACACCCCTCCTGTCACAATGGTACCCAGGGACAGCCCTCATGTGACAGTCAGTGGTAACCATGTACACTCACCTGTGACAGTTGGTGGTAAGCAGGGAAACCCACCTGTGACATTCACAGTGCCCAGGGCCACCGGACTGTGACAGTCGGTGGTAACCAGGAAGACGCATCTCTGACAGTCGGTGGTAACCAGGGAAACCCACCTGTGACCATGGTAACCAAGGACACCCCTCTGTGACAATGGTACCCAGGGACAGCCCTCCTGTGACAGTCAGTGGTAACCAGGGAAACCCACCTGTGACCATGGTAACCAAGGACACCCCTCCTGTGACAATGGTACCCAGGGACAGCCCTCCTGTGACAGTCGGTGGTAACCAAGGAAACCCACCTGTGACCATGGTAACCAAGGACACCCCTCATGTGACAATGGTACCCAGGGACAGCCCTCCTGTGACAGTCGGTGGTAACCAGGGAAACCCACCTGTGACCATGGTACCCAAGGACACCCCTCCTGTGACAATGGTACTCAGGGAAAGCCCTCCTGTGACAGTCGGTGGTAACCAGGGAAACCCACCTGTGACCATGGTAACCAAGGACACCCCTCCTGTGACAATGGTACCCAGGGACAGCCCTCCTGTGACAGTCGGTGGTAACCAAGGAAACCCACCTGTGACCATGGTAACCAAGGACACCCCTCATGTGACAATGGTACCCAGGGACAGCCCTCCTGTGACAGTCAGTGGTAACCAGGGAAACCCAACTGTGACCATGGTAACCAAGGACACCCCTCCTGTGACAATGGTACCCAGGGACAGCCCTCCTGTGACAGTCAGTGGTAACCAGGGAAACCCACCTGTGACCATGGTAACCAAGGACACCCCTCCTGTGACAATGGTACCCAGGGACAGCCCTCCTGTGACAGTCGGTGGTAACCAAGGAAACCCACCTGTGACCATGGTAACCAAGGACACCCCTCATGTGACAATGGTATCCAGGGACAGCCCTCCTGTGACAGTCGGTGGTAACCAGGGAAACCCACCTGTGACCATGGTACCCAAGGACACCCCTCCTGTGACAATGGTACTCAGGGACAGCCCTCCTGTGACAGTCGGTGGTAACCAGGGAAACATACCTGTGACCATGGTAACCAAGGACACCCCTACCCACAGTCACTGGTAACCAAGGACACCTCTCCTGTGACCGTGGTTACCAGGACACGCACATATGACAGTCGGTGGTAACCAGGGACACGCATCTCTGACAGTCAGTGATAACCAGGGAAACCCACCTGCGACCATGGTACCCAAGGACACCCCTCCTTGACAGTCAGTGGTAACCAGGGACACACCTCCTGTGCCAGTGGTAACCAAGGACACCCCTCCTGTCACAATGGTACCCAGGGACAGCCCTCCTGTGACATTCAGTGGTAACCATGTACACTCACCTGTGACAGTCGGTGGTAACCAGGGAAACCCACCTGTGACATTCACGTTTCCCAGGGACACCAGCCTGTGACAGTCGGTGGTAACCAGGGACACGCATCTCTGACAGTCGGTGGTAACCAGGGAAACCCACCTGTCGCCATGGAAACCAAGGACCCACCTACTGTGACAGTCACTGCTAACCACGGACACCTCTCCTGTGACCGTGGTTACCAGGGACACGCATATATGACAGTCGGTGGTAACCAGGGACACGCATCTCTGACAGTCAGTGGTAACCAGGGAAACCCACCTGCGACCATGGTAACCAAGGACACCCCTCCTGTGACAGTCAGTGGTAACCAGGGACACACCTCCTGTGCCAGTGGTAACCAAGGACACCCCTCCTGTCACAATGGTACCCAGGGACAGCCCTCCTGTGACAGTCGGTGGTAACCAGGGAAACCCACCTGTGACCATGGTAACCAAGGACACCCCTCCTGTGACAATGGTACCCAGGGACAGCCCTCCTGTTACAGTCGGTGGTAACCAGGGAAACCCACCTGTGACCATGGTAACCAAGGATACCCCTCCTGTGACGATGGTACCCAGGGACAGCCCTCCTGTGACAGTCGGTGGTAACCAGGGAAACACACCTGTGACCATGGTAACCAAGGACACCCCTACCCACTGTCACTGGTAACCAAGGACACCTCTCCTTTGACCGTGGTTGTCAGGGATTCGCATCTCTGACAGTCGGTGGTAACCAGGGAAACCCACCTGTGACATTCACAGTGCCCAGGGACACCGGCCTGTGACAGTCGGTGGTAATCAGGGACACGCATCTCTGACAGTCGGTGGTAACCAGAGAAACCCACCTGTGACCATGGTATCCAAGGACACCCCTCTGTGACAATGGTACCCAGGGACAGCCGTCCTGTGACAGTCGGTGGTAACCAGGGAAACCCACCTGTGACATTCACAGTGCCCAGGGACACCAGCCTGTGACAGTCGGTGGTAATCAGGGACACGCATCTCTGACAGTCGGTGGTAACCAGGGAAACCCACCTGCGACCATGTTAACCAAGGACACCCCTCCTGTGACAGTCAGTGGTAACCAGGGACACACCTCCTGTGCCAGTGGTAACCAAGGACACCCCTCCTGTGACAATGGTACCCAGGGACAGCCCTCCAGTGACAGTCGGTGGTAACCAGGGAAAACCACCTGTGACCATGGTAACCAAGGACACCCCTACCCACAGTCACTGGTAACCAAGGACACCTCTCCTGTGACCGTGGTTACCAGGACACGCACATATGACAGTCGGTGGTAACCAGGGACACGCATTTCTGACAGTCAGTGGTAACCAGGGAAACCCACCTGCGACCATGGTAACCAAGGACACCCCTCCTGTGACAGTCAGTGGTAACCAGGGACACACCTCCTGTGCTAGTGGTAACCAAGGACACCCCTCCTGTCACAATGGTACCCAGGGACAGCCCTCCTGTGACAGTCAGTGGTAACCATGTACACTCACCTGTGACAGTTGGTGGTAACCAGGGAAACCCACCTGTGACATTCACAGTGCCCAGGGACACCGGACTGTGACAGTCGGTGTTAACCAGGAAGACGCATCTCTGACAGTCGGTGGTAACCAGGGAAACCCACCTGTGACCATGGTATCCAAGGACACCCCTCTGTGACAATGGTACCCAGGGACAGCCCTCCTTTGACAGTCAGTGGTAAACAGGGAAACCCACCTGTGACCATGGTAACCAAGGACACCCCTCCTGTGACAATGGTACCCAGGGACAGCCCTCCTGTGACAGTCGGTGGTAATCAGGGAAACTCACATGTGACCCTCACAGTGCCCAGGGACACCGGCCTGTGACAGTCGGTGGTAACCAGGGACACGCATCTCTGACAGTCGGTGGTATCCAGGGAAACCCACCTGTGACCATGGTAACCAACGACACACCTACTGTGCCAGTCACTGGTAACCACGGACACCTCTCCTGTGACCGTGGTTACCAGGGACACGCACATATGACAGTCGGTGGTAACCAGGGACACGCATCTCTGACAGTCACTGGTAACCAGGGAAACCCACCTGTGAACAAGTTAACCAAGGACACCCCTACCCACAGTCACTGGTAACCAAGGACACCTCTCCTGTGACCGTGGTTACCAGGACACGCACATATGACAGTCGGTGGTAACCAGGGACACGCATCTCTGACAGTCAGTGGTAACCAGGGAAACCCACCTGCGACCATGGTAACCAAGGACACCCCTCCTGTGACAGTCAGTGGTAACCAGGGACACACCTCCTGTGCCAGTGGTAACCAAGGACACCCCTACCCACAGTCACTGGTAACCAAGGACACCTCTCCTGTGACCGTGGTTATCAGGGAGACTCATCTCTGACAGTCCGTGGTAACCAGGGAAACCCACCTGTGACATTCACAGTGCCCAGGGACACCGGCCTGTGACAGTCGGTGGTAACCAGGGAGACGCATCTCTGACAGTCGGTGGTAACCAGGGAAACCAACCTGTGACCATGGTAACCAAGGACACCCCTCTGTGACAATGGTACCAAGGAACAGCCCTCCTGTGACAGTCGGTGGTAACCAGGGAAACACACCTGTGACCATGGTAACCAAGGACACCCCTACCCACTGTCACTGGTAACAAAGGACACCTCTCCTGTGACCGTGGTTATCAGGGAGACGCATCTCTGACAGTCGGGGGTAACCAGGGAAACCCACCTGTGACCATGGTAACCAAGGACACCCCTCCTGTGACAATGGTACCCAGGGACAGCCCTCCTGTGACAGTCGGTGGTAACCAGGGAAACCCACTTGTGACCATGGTAACCAAGGACACCCCTCCTGTGACAATGGTACCCAGGGACAGCCCTCCTGTGACAGTCGGTGGTAACCAGGGAAACCCACCTGTGACCATGGTAACCAAGGACACCCCTCCTGTGACAATGGTACCCAGGGACAGCCATCCTGTGACAGTCGGTGGTAACCAGGGAAACCCACCTGTGACCATGGTAACCAAGGACACCCCTACCCACAGTCACTGGTAACCAAGGACACCTCTCCTGTGACCGTGGTTATCAGGGAGACGCATCTCTGACAGTCGGGGGTAACCAGGGAAACCCACCTGTGACCATGGTAACCAAGGACACCCCTCCTGTGACAATGGTACCCAGGGACAGCCCTCCTGTGACAGTCTGTGGTAACCAGGGAAACCCACCTGTGACAATGGTAACCAAGGACACCCCTCTGTGACAATGGTACCCAGGGACAGCCCTCCTGTGACAGTCGGTGGTAATCAGGGAAACACACCTGTGACCATGGTAACCAAGGACACACCTACTGTGCCAGTCACTGGTAACCACGGACACCTCTCCTGTGACAGTGGCTACCAGGGACACGCACATATGACAGTCGGTGGTAACCAGGGACACGCATCTCTGACAGTCAGTAGTAACCAGGGAAACCCACCTGCGACCATGTTAACCAAGGACACCCCTCCTGTGACAGTCAGTGGTAACCAGGGACACACCTCCTGTGCCAGTGGTAACCAAGGACACCCCTCCTGTGACAATGGTACCCAGGGACAGCCCTCCTGTGACAGTCGGTGGTAACCAGGGAAAACCACCTGTGACCATGGTAACCAAGGACACCCCTACCCACAGTCACTGGTAACCAAGGACACCTCTCCTGTGACCGTGGTTACCAGGACACGCACATATGACAGTCGGTGGTAACCAGGGACACGCATTTCTGACAGTCAGTGGTAACCAGGGAAACCCACCTGCGACCATGGTAACCAAGGACACCCCTCCTGTGACAGTCAGTGGTAACCAGGGACACACCTCTAGTGCTAGTGGTAACCAAGGACACCCCTCCTTTCACAATGGTACCCAGGGACAGCCCTCCTGTGACAGTCAGTGGTAACCATGTACACTCACCTGTGACAGTTGGTGGTAACCAGGGAAACCCACCTGTGACATTCACAGTGCCCAGGGACACCGGCCTGTGACAGTCGGTGGTAACCAGGGAGACGCATCTCTGACAGTCGGTGGTAACCAGGGAAACCCACCTGTGACCATCGTAACCAAGGACACCCCTCTGTGACAATGGTACCCAGGGACAGCCCTCCTGTGACAGTCAGTGGTAACCAGGGAAACACACCTGTGACCATGGTAACCAAGGACACCCGTACCCACAGTCACTGGTAACCAAGGACACCTCTCCTGTGACCGTGGTTATCAGGGAGACGCATCTCTGACAGTGGTGGTAACCAGGGAAACCCACCTGTGAACATGGTAACCAAGGACACCCCTCCTTTGACAATGGTACCCAGGGACAGCCCTCCTGTGACAGTCGGTGGTAACCAGGGAAACCCACCTGTGACCATGGTAACCAAGGACACCCCTCCTGTGACAATGGTACCCAGGGACAGCCGTCCTGTGACAGTCGGTGGTAACCAGGGAAACCCACCTGTGACATTCACAGTGCCCAGGGACACCAGCCTGTGACAGTCGGTGGTAATCAGGGACACGCATCTCTGACAGTCGGTGGTAACCAGGGAAACCCACCTGTGACCATGGTAACCAAGGACACACCTAATGTGACAGTAACTGGTAACCACGGACACCTCTCCTGTGACCGTGGCTACCAGGGACACGCACATATGACAGCCAGTGGTAACCAGGGACACGCATCTCTGACAGTCAGTGGTAACCAGGGAAACCCACCTGCGACCATGTTAACCAAGGACACCCCTCCTGTGACAGTCAGTGGTAACCAGGGACACACCTCCTGTGCCAGTGGTAACCAAGGACACCCCTCCTGTGACAATGGTACCCAGGGACAGCCCTCCTGTGACAGTCGGTGGTAACCAGGGAAAACCACCTGCGACCATGGTAACCAAGGACACCCCTCCTGTGACAGTCAGTGGTAACCAGGGACACACCTCCTGTGCCAGTGGTAACCAAGGACACCCCTCCTGTGACAATGGTACCCAGGGACAGCCCTCCTGTGACAGTCGGTGGTAACCAGGGAAAACCACCTGTGACCATGGTAACCAAGGACACCCCTACCCACAGTCACTGGTAACCAAGGACACCTCTCCTGTGACCGTGGTTACCAGGACACGCACATATGACAGTCGGTGGTAACCAGGGATACGCATTTCTGACAGTCAGTGGTAACCAGGGAAACCCACCTGCGACCATGGTAACCATGGACACCCCTCCTGTGACAGTCAGTGTTAACCAGGGACACACCTCCTGTGCTAGTGGTAACCAAGGACACCCCTCCTGTCACAATGGTACCCAGGGACAGCCCTCCTGTGACAGTCGGTGGTAACCAGGGAAACCCACCTGTGACCATGGAAACCAAGGACACCCCTCCTGTGACAATGGTACCCAGGGACAGCCGTCCTGTGACAGTCGGTGGTAACCAGGGAAACCCACCTGTGACATTCACAGTGCCCAGGGACACCGGCCTGTGACAGTCGGTGGTAATCAGGGACACGCATCTCTGACAGTCGGTGGTAACCAGGGAAACCCACCTGTGACCATGGTAACCAAGGACACCCCTCCTGTGACAATGGTACCCAGGGACAGCCCTCCTGTGACAGTCGGTGGTAACCAGGGAAACCCACCTGTGACCATGGAAACCAAGGACACCCCTCCTGTGACAATGGTACCCAGGGACAGCCGTCCTGTGACAGTCGGTGGTAACCAGGGAAACCCACCTGTGACATTCACAGTGCCCAGGGACACCGGCCTGTGACAGTCGGTGGTAATCAGGGACACGCATCTCTGACAGTCGGTGGTAACCAGGGAAACCCACCTGTGACCATGGTAACCAAGGACACCCCTCCTGTGACAATGGTACCCAGGGACAGCCCTCCTGTGACAGTCGGTGGTAACCAGGGAAACCCACCTGTGACCATGGAAACCAAGGACACCCCTCCTGTGACAATGGTACCCAGGGACAGCCGACCTGTGACAGTCGGTGGTAACCAGGGAAACCCACCTGTGACATTCACAGTGCCCAGGGACACCGGCCTGTGACAGTCGGTGGTAATCAGGGACACGCATCTCTGACAGTCGGTGGTAACCAGGGAAACCCACCTGTGACCATGGTAACCAAGGACACACCTACTGTGCCAGTCACTGGTAACCACGGACACCTCTCCTGTGACAGTGGCTACCAGGGACACGCACATATGACAGTCGGTGGTAACCAGGGACACGCATCTCTGACAGTCAGTAGTAACCAGGGAAACCCACCTGCGACCATGTTAACCAAGGACACCCCTCCTGTGACAGTCAGTGGTAACCAGGGACACACCTCCTGTGCCAGTGGTAACCAAGGACACCCCTCCTGTGACAATGGTACCCAGGGACAGCCCTCCTGTGACAGTCGGTGGTAACCAGGGAAAACCACCTGTGACCATGGTAACCAAGGACACCCCTAACCACAGTCACTGGTAACAAAGGACACCTCTCCTGTGACCGTGGTTACCAGGACACGCACATATGACAGTCGGTGGTAACCAGGGACACGCATTTCTGACAGTCAGTGGTAACCAGGGAAACCCACCTGCGACCATGGTAACCAAGGACACCCCTCCTGTGACAGTCAGTGGTAACCAGGGACACACCTCTAGTGCTAGTGGTAACCAAGGACACCCCTCCTGTCACAATGGTACCCAGGGACAGCCCTCCTGTGACAGTCAGTGTTAACCATGTACACTCACCTGTGACAGTTGGTGGTAACCAGGGAAACCCACCTGTGACATTCACAGTGCCCAGGGACACCGGCCTGTGACAGTCGGTGGTAACCAGGGAGACGCATCTCTGACAGTCGGTGGTAACCAGGGAAACCCACCTGTGACCATCGTAACCAAGGACACCCCTCTGTGACAATGGTACCCAGGGACAGCCCTCCTGTGACAGTCAGTGGTAACCAGGGAAACACACCTGTGACCATGGTAACCAAGGACACCCGTACCCACAGTCACTGGTAACCAAGGACACCTCTCCTGTGACCGTGGTTATCAGGGAGACGCATCTCTGACAGTCGGTGGTAACCAGGGAAACCCACCTGTGACCATGGTAACCAAGGACACCCCTCCTGTGACAATGGTACCCAGGGACAGCCCTCCTGTGACAGTCGGTGGTAACCAGGGAAACCCACCTGTGACCATGGTAACCAAGGACACCCCTCCTGTGACAATGGTACCCAGGGACAGCCGTCCTGTGACAGTCGGTGGTAACCAGGGAAACCCACCTGTGACATTCACAGTGCCCAGGGACACCAGCCTGTGACAGTCGGTGGTAATCAGGGACACGCATCGCTGACAGTCGGTGGTAACCAGGGAAACCCACCTGTGACCATGGTAACCAAGGACACACCTACTGTGACAGTAACTGGTAACCACGGACACCTCTCCTGTGACCGTGGCTACCAGGGACACGCACATATGACAGCCAGTGGTAACCAGGGACACGCATCTCTGACAGTCAGTGGTAACCAGGGAAACCCACCTGCGACCATGTTAACCAAGGACACCCCTCCTGTGACAGTCAGTGGTAACCAGGGACACACCTCCTGTGCCAGTGGTAACCAAGGACACCCCTCCTGTGACAATGGTACCCAGGGACAGCCCTCCTGTGACAGTCGGTGGTAACCAGGGAAAACCACCTGCGACCATGGTAACCAAGGACACCCCTCCTGTGACAGTCAGTGGTAACCAGGGACACACCTCCTGTGCCAGTGGTAACCAAGGACACCCCTCCTGTGACAATGGTACCCAGGGACAGCCCTCCTGTGACAGTCGGTGGTAACCAGGGAAAACCACCTGTGACCATGGTAACCAAGGACACCCCTACCCACAGTCACTAGTAACCAAGGACACCTCTCCTGTGACCGTGGTTACCAGGACACGCACATATGACAGTCGGTGGTAACCAGGGACACGCATTTCTGACAGTCAGTGGTAACCAGGGAAACCCACCTGCGACCATGGTAACCAAGGACACCCCTCCTGTGACAGTCAGTGGTAACCAGGGACACACCTCCTGTGCTAGTGGTAACCAAGGACACCCCTCCTGTCACAATGGTACCCAGGGACAGCCCTCCTGTGACAGTCAGTGGTAACCATGTACACTCACCTGTGACAGTTGGTGGTAACCAGGGAAACCCACCTGTGACATTCACAGTGCCCAGGGACACCGGCCTGTGACAGTCGGTGGTAACCAGGGAGACGCATCTCTGACAGTCGGTGGTAACCATGGAAACCCACCTGTGACCATCGTAACCAAGGACACCCCTCTGTGACAATGGTACCCAGGGACAGCCCTCCTGTGACATTCGGTGGTAACCAGGGAAACACACCTGTGACCATGGTAACCAAGGACACCCGTACCCACAGTCACTGGTAACCAAGGACACCTCTCCTGTGACCGTGGTTATCAGGGAGACGCATCTCTGACAGTCGTTGGTAACCAGGGAAACCCACCTGTGACCATGGTAACCAAGGACACCCCTCCTGTGACAATGGTACCCAGGGACAGCCCTCCTGTGACAGTCGGTGGTAACCAGGGAAACCCACCTGTGACCATGGTAACCAAGGACACCCCTCCTGTGACAATGGTACCCAGGGACAGCCGTCCTGTGACAGTCGGTGTTAACCAGGGAAACCCACCTGTGACATTCACAGTGCCCAGGGACACCAGCCTGTGACAGTCGGTGGTAATCAGGGAAACCCACCTGTGACCATGGTAACCAAGGACACACCTACTGTGACAGTAACTGGTAACCACGGACACCTCTCCTGTGACCGTGGCTACCAGGGACATGCACATATGACAGCCGGTGGTAACCAGGGACACGCATCTCTGACAGTCAGTGGTAACCAGGGAAACCCACCTGCGACCATGTTAACCAAGGACACCCCTCCTGTGACAGTCAGTGGTAACCAGGGACACACCTCCTGTGCCAGTGGTAACCAAGGACACCCCTCCTGTGACAATGGTACCCAGGGACAGCCCTCCTGTGACAGTCGGTGGTAACCAGGGAAAACCACCTGTGACCATGGTAACCAAGGACACCCCTACCCACAGTCACTGGTAACCAAGGACACCTCTCCTGTGACCGTGGTTACCAGGACACGCACATATGACAGTCGGTGGTAACCAGGGACACGCATTTCTGACAGTCAGTGGTAACCAGGGACACACCTCCTGTGCCAGTGGTAAACAAGGACACCCCTCCTGTCACAATGGTACCCAGGGACAGCCCTCCTGTGACAGTCAGTGGTAACCATGTACACTCACCTGTGACAGTCGGTGGTAACCAGGGAAACCCACCTGTGACATTCACATTTCCCAGGGACACCAGCCTGTGACAGTCGGTGGTAACCAGGGACACGCATCTCTGACAGTCAGTAGTAACCAGGGAAACCCACCTGCGACCATGTTAACCAAGGACACCCCTCCTGTGACAGTCAGTGGTAACCAGGGACACACCTCCTGTGCCAGTGGTAACCAAGGACACCCCTCCTGTGACAATGGTACCCAGGGACAGCCCTCCTGTGACAGTCGGTGGTAACCAGGGAAAACCACCTGTGACCATGGTAACCAAGGACACCCCTAACCACAGTCACTGGTAACAAAGGACACCTCTCCTGTGACCGTGGTTACCAGGACACGCACATATGACAGTCGGTGGTAACCAGGGACACGCATTTCTGACAGTCAGTGGTAACCAGGGAAACCCACCTGCGACCATGGTAACCAAGGACACCCCTCCTGTGACAGTCAGTGGTAACCAGGGACACACCTCTAGTGCTAGTGGTAACCAAGGACACCCCTCCTGTCACAATGGTACCCAGGGACAGCCCTCCTGTGACAGTCAGTGTTAACCATGTACACTCACCTGTGACAGTTGGTGGTAACCAGGGAAACCCACCTGTGACATTCACAGTGCCCAGGGACACCGGCCTGTGACAGTCGGTGGTAACCAGGGAGACGCATCTCTGACAGTCGGTGGTAACCAGGGAAACCCACCTGTGACCATCGTAACCAAGGACACCCCTCTGTGACAATGGTACCCAGGGACAGCCCTCCTGTGACAGTCAGTGGTAACCAGGGAAACACACCTGTGACCATGGTAACCAAGGACACCCGTACCCACAGTCACTGGTAACCAAGGACACCTCTCCTGTGACCGTGGTTATCAGGGAGACGCATCTCTGACAGTCGGTGGTAACCAGGGAAACCCACCTGTGACCATGGTAACCAAGGACACCCCTCCTGTGACAATGGTACCCAGGGACAGCCCTCCTGTGACAGTCGGTGGTAACCAGGGAAACCCACCTGTGACCATGGTAACCAAGGACACCCCTCCTGTGACAATGGTACCCAGGGACAGCCGTCCTGTGACAGTCGGTGGTAACCAGGGAAACCCACCTGTGACATTCACAGTGCCCAGGGACACCAGCCTGTGACAGTCGGTGGTAATCAGGGACACGCATCGCTGACAGTCGGTGGTAACCAGGGAAACCCACCTGTGACCATGGTAACCAAGGACACACCTACTGTGACAGTAACTGGTAACCACGGACACCTCTCCTGTGACCGTGGCTACCAGGGACACGCACATATGACAGCCAGTGGTAACCAGGGACACGCATCTCTGACAGTCAGTGGTAACCAGGGAAACCCACCTGCGACCATGTTAACCAAGGACACCCCTCCTGTGACAGTCAGTGGTAACCAGGGACACACCTCCTGTGCCAGTGGTAACCAAGGACACCCCTCCTGTGACAATGGTACCCAGGGACAGCCCTCCTGTGACAGTCGGTGGTAACCAGGGAAAACCACCTGCGACCATGGTAACCAAGGACACCCCTCCTGTGACAGTCAGTGGTAACCAGGGACACACCTCCTGTGCCAGTGGTAACCAAGGACACCCCTCCTGTGACAATGGTACCCAGGGACAGCCCTCCTGTGACAGTCGGTGGTAACCAGGGAAAACCACCTGTGACCATGGTAACCAAGGACACCCCTACCCACAGTCACTAGTAACCAAGGACACCTCTCCTGTGACCGTGGTTACCAGGACACGCACATATGACAGTCGGTGGTAACCAGGGACACGCATTTCTGACAGTCAGTGGTAACCAGGGAAACCCACCTGCGACCATGGTAACCAAGGACACCCCTCCTGTGACAGTCAGTGGTAACCAGGGACACACCTCCTGTGCTAGTGGTAACCAAGGACACCCCTCCTGTCACAATGGTACCCAGGGACAGCCCTCCTGTGACAGTCAGTGGTAACCATGTACACTCACCTGTGACAGTTGGTGGTAACCAGGGAAACCCACCTGTGACATTCACAGTGCCCAGGGACACCGGCCTGTGACAGTCGGTGGTAACCAGGGAGACGCATCTCTGACAGTCGGTGGTAACCATGGAAACCCACCTGTGACCATCGTAACCAAGGACACCCCTCTGTGACAATGGTACCCAGGGACAGCCCTCCTGTGACATTCGGTGGTAACCAGGGAAACACACCTGTGACCATGGTAACCAAGGACACCCGTACCCACAGTCACTGGTAACCAAGGACACCTCTCCTGTGACCGTGGTTATCAGGGAGACGCATCTCTGACAGTCGTTGGTAACCAGGGAAACCCACCTGTGACCATGGTAACCAAGGACACCCCTCCTGTGACAATGGTACCCAGGGACAGCCCTCCTGTGACAGTCGGTGGTAACCAGGGAAACCCACCTGTGACCATGGTAACCAAGGACACCCCTCCTGTGACAATGGTACCCAGGGACAGCCGTCCTGTGACAGTCGGTGTTAACCAGGGAAACCCACCTGTGACATTCACAGTGCCCAGGGACACCAGCCTGTGACAGTCGGTGGTAATCAGGGAAACCCACCTGTGACCATGGTAACCAAGGACACACCTACTGTGACAGTAACTGGTAACCACGGACACCTCTCCTGTGACCGTGGCTACCAGGGACATGCACATATGACAGCCGGTGGTAACCAGGGACACGCATCTCTGACAGTCAGTGGTAACCAGGGAAACCCACCTGCGACCATGTTAACCAAGGACACCCCTCCTGTGACAGTCAGTGGTAACCAGGGACACACCTCCTGTGCCAGTGGTAACCAAGGACACCCCTCCTGTGACAATGGTACCCAGGGACAGCCCTCCTGTGACAGTCGGTGGTAACCAGGGAAAACCACCTGTGACCATGGTAACCAAGGACACCCCTACCCACAGTCACTGGTAACCAAGGACACCTCTCCTGTGACCGTGGTTACCAGGACACGCACATATGACAGTCGGTGGTAACCAGGGACACGCATTTCTGACAGTCAGTGGTAACCAGGGACACACCTCCTGTGCCAGTGGTAAACAAGGACACCCCTCCTGTCACAATGGTACCCAGGGACAGCCCTCCTGTGACAGTCAGTGGTAACCATGTACACTCACCTGTGACAGTCGGTGGTAACCAGGGAAACCCACCTGTGACATTCACATTTCCCAGGGACACCAGCCTGTGACAGTCGGTGGTAACCAGGGACACGCATCTCTGACAGTCGGTGGTAACCAGGGAAACCCACCTGTCGCCATGGAAACCAAGGACCCACCTACTGTGACAGTCACTGCTAACCACGGACACCTCTCCTGTGACCGTGGTTACCAGGGACACGCATATATGACAGTCGGTGGTAACCAGGGACACGCATCTCTGACAGTCAGTGGTAACCAGGGAAACCCACCTGCGACCATGGTAACCAAGGACACACCTACTGTGACAGTCACTGGTAACCACGGACACCTCTCCTGTGACCGTGGCTACCAGGGACACGCACATATGACAGTCGGTGGTAAACAGGGACACGCATCTCTGACAGTCAGTGGTAACCAGGGAAACCCACCTGCGACCATGGTAACCAAGGACACCCCTCCTGTGACAGTCAGTGGTAACCAGGGACACACCTCCTGTGCTAGTGGTAACCAAGGACACCCCTCCTGTCACAATGGTACCCAGGGACAGCCCTCCTGTGACAGTCAGTGGTAACCATGTACACTCACCTGTGACAGTTGGTGGTAACCAGGGAAACCCACCTGTGACATTCACAGTGCCCAGGGACACCGGCCTGTGACAGTCGGTGGTAACCAGGGAGACGCATCTCTGACAGTCGGTGGTAACCAGGGAAACCCACCTGTGACCATCGTAACCAAGGACACCCCTCTGTGACAATGGTACCCAGGGACAGCCCTCCTGTGACAGTCAGTGGTAACCAGGGATACACACCTGTGACCATGGTAACCAAGGACACCCGTACCCACAGTCACTGGTAACCAAGGACACCTCTCCTGTGACCGTGGTTATCAGGGAGACGCATCTCTGACAGTCGGTGGTAACCAGGGAAACCCACCTGTGACCATGGTAACCAAGGACACCCCTCCTGTGACAATGGTACCCAGGGACAGCCCTCCTGTGACAGTCGGTGGTAACCAGGGAAACCCACCTGTGACCATGGTAACCAAGGACACCCCTCCTGTGACAATGGTACCCAGGGACAGCCGTCCTGTGACAGTCGGTGGTAACCAGGGAAACCCACCTGTGACATTCACAGTGCCCAGGGACACCAGCCTGTGACAGTCGGTGGTAATCAGGGACACGCATCTCTGACAGTCGGTGGTAACCAGGGAAACCCACCTGTGACCATGGTAACCAAGGACACACCTACTGTGACAGTAACTGGTAACCACGGACACCTCTCCTGTGACCGTGGCTACCAGGGACACGCACATATGACAGCCAGTGGTAACCAGGGACACGCATCTCTGACAGTCAGTGGTAACCAGGGAAACCCACCTGCGACCATGTTAACCAAGGACACCCCTCCTGTGACAGTCAGTGGTAACCAGGGACACACCTCCTGTGCCAGTGGTAACCAAGGACACCCCTCCTGTGACAATGGTACCCAGGGACAGCCCTCCTGTGACAGTCGGTGGTAACCAGGGAAAACCACCTGCGACCATGGTAACCAAGGACACCCCTCCTGTGACAGTCAGTGGTAACCAGGGACACACCTCCTGTGCCAGTGGTAACCAAGGACACCCCTCCTGTGACAATGGTACCCAGGGACAGCCCTCCTGTGACAGTCGGTGGTAACCAGGGAAAACCACCTGTGACCATGGTAACCAAGGACACCCCTACCCACAGTCACTAGTAACCAAGGACACCTCTCCTGTGACCGTGGTTACCAGGACACGCACATATGACAGTCGGTGGTAACCAGGGACACGCATTTCTGACAGTCAGTGGTAACCAGGGAAACCCACCTGCGACCATGGTAACCAAGGACACCCCTCCTGTGACAGTCAGTGGTAACCAGGGACACACCTCCTGTGCTAGTGGTAACCAAGGACACCCCTCCTGTCACAATGGTACCCAGGGACAGCCCTCCTGTGACAGTCAGTGGTAACCATGTACACTCACCTGTGACAGTTGGTGGTAACCAGGGAAACCCACCTGTGACATTCACAGTGCCCAGGGACACCGGCCTGTGACAGTCGGTGGTAACCAGGGAGACGCATCTCTGACAGTCGGTGGTAACCATGGAAACCCACCTGTGACCATCGTAACCAAGGACACCCCTCTGTGACAATGGTACCCAGGGACAGCCCTCCTGTGACATTCGGTGGTAACCAGGGAAACACACCTGTGACCATGGTAACCAAGGACACCCGTACCCACAGTCACTGGTAACCAAGGACACCTCTCCTGTGACCGTGGTTATCAGGGAGACGCATCTCTGACAGTCGTTGGTAACCAGGGAAACCCACCTGTGACCATGGTAACCAAGGACACCCCTCCTGTGACAATGGTACCCAGGGACAGCCCTCCTGTGACAGTCGGTGGTAACCAGGGAAACCCACCTGTGACCATGGTAACCAAGGACACCCCTCCTGTGACAATGGTACCCAGGGACAGCCGTCCTGTGACAGTCGGTGTTAACCAGGGAAACCCACCTGTGACATTCACAGTGCCCAGGGACACCAGCCTGTGACAGTCGGTGGTAATCAGGGAAACCCACCTGTGACCATGGTAACCAAGGACACACCTACTGTGACAGTAACTGGTAACCACGGACACCTCTCCTGTGACCGTGGCTACCAGGGACATGCACATATGACAGCCGGTGGTAACCAGGGACACGCATCTCTGACAGTCAGTGGTAACCAGGGAAACCCACCTGCGACCATGTTAACCAAGGACACCCCTCCTGTGACAGTCAGTGGTAACCAGGGACACACCTCCTGTGCCAGTGGTAACCAAGGACACCCCTCCTGTGACAATGGTACCCAGGGACAGCCCTCCTGTGACAGTCGGTGGTAACCAGGGAAAACCACCTGTGACCATGGTAACCAAGGACACCCCTACCCACAGTCACTGGTAACCAAGGACACCTCTCCTGTGACCGTGGTTACCAGGACACGCACATATGACAGTCGGTGGTAACCAGGGACACGCATTTCTGACAGTCAGTGGTAACCAGGGACACACCTCCTGTGCCAGTGGTAAACAAGGACACCCCTCCTGTCACAATGGTACCCAGGGACAGCCCTCCTGTGACAGTCAGTGGTAACCATGTACACTCACCTGTGACAGTCGGTGGTAACCAGGGAAACCCACCTGTGACATTCACATTTCCCAGGGACACCAGCCTGTGACAGTCGGTGGTAACCAGGGACACGCATCTCTGACAGTCGGTGGTAACCAGGGAAACCCACCTGTCGCCATGGAAACCAAGGACCCACCTACTGTGACAGTCACTGCTAACCACGGACACCTCTCCTGTGACCGTGGTTACCAGGGACACGCATATATGACAGTCGGTGGTAACCAGGGACACGCATCTCTGACAGTCAGTGGTAACCAGGGAAACCCACCTGCGACCATGGTAACCAAGGACACACCTACTGTGACAGTCACTGGTAACCACGGACACCTCTCCTGTGACCGTGGCTACCAGGGACACGCACATATGACAGTCGGTGGTAAACAGGGACACGCATCTCTGACAGTCAGTGGTAACCAGGGAAACCCACCTGCGACCATGGTAACCAAGGACACCCCTCCTGTGACAGTCAGTGGTAACCAGGGACACACCTCCTGTGCTAGTGGTAACCAAGGACACCCCTCCTGTCACAATGGTACCCAGGGACAGCCCTCCTGTGACAGTCAGTGGTAACCATGTACACTCACCTGTGACAGTTGGTGGTAACCAGGGAAACCCACCTGTGACATTCACAGTGCCCAGGGACACCGGCCTGTGACAGTCGGTGGGAACCAGGGAGACGCATCTCTGACAGTCGGTGGTAACCAGGGAAACCCACCTGTGACCATCGTAACCAAGGACACCCCTCTGTGACAATGGTACCCAGGGACAGCCCTCCTGTGACAGTCAGTGGTAACCAGGGATACACACCTGTGACCATGGTAACCAAGGACACCCGTACCCACAGTCACTGGTAACCAAGGACACCTCTCCTGTGACCGTGGTTATCAGGGAGACGCATCTCTGACAGTCGGTGGTAACCAGGGAAACCCACCTGTGACCATGGTAACCAAGGACACCCCTCCTGTGACAATGGTACCCAGGGACAGCCCTCCTGTGACAGTCGGTGGTAACCAGGGAAACCCACCTGTGACCATGGTAACCAAGGACACCCCTCCTGTGACAATGGTACCCAGGGACAGCCGTCCTGTGACAGTCGGTGGTAACCAGGGAAACCCACCTGTGACATTCACAGTGCCCAGGGACACCAGCCTGTGACAGTCGGTGGTAATCAGGGACACGCATCTCTGACAGTCGGTGGTAACCAGGGAAACCCACCTGTGACCATGGTAACCAAGGACACACCTACTGTGACAGTAACTGGTAACCACGGACACCTCTCCTGTGACCGTGGCTACCAGGGACACGCACATATGACAGCCAGTGGTAACCAGGGACACGCATCTCTGACAGTCAGTGGTAACCAGGGAAACCCACCTGCGACCATGTTAACCAAGGACACCCCTCCTGTGACAGTCAGTGGTAACCAGGGACACACCTCCTGTGCCAGTGGTAACCAAGGACACCCCTCCTGTGACAATGGTACCCAGGGACAGCCCTCCTGTGACAGTCGGTGGTAACCAGGGAAAACCACCTGCGACCATGGTAACCAAGGACACCCCTCCTGTGACAGTCAGTGGTAACCAGGGACACACCTCCTGTGCCAGTGGTAACCAAGGACACCCCTCCTGTGACAATGGTACCCAGGGACAGCCCTCCTGTGACAGTCGGTGGTAACCAGGGAAAACCACCTGTGACCATGGTAACCAAGGACACCCCTACCCACAGTCACTAGTAACCAAGGACACCTCTCCTGTGACCGTGGTTACCAGGACACGCACATATGACAGTCGGTGGTAACCAGGGACACGCATTTCTGACAGTCAGTGGTAACCAGGGAAACCCACCTGCGACCATGGTAACCAAGGACACCCCTCCTGTGACAGTCAGTGGTAACCAGGGACACACCTCCTGTGCTAGTGGTAACCAAGGACACCCCTCCTGTCACAATGGTACCCAGGGACAGCCCTCCTGTGACAGTCAGTGGTAACCATGTACACTCACCTGTGACAGTTGGTGGTAACCAGGGAAACCCACCTGTGACATTCACAGTGCCCAGGGACACCGGCCTGTGACAGTCGGTGGTAACCAGGGAGACGCATCTCTGACAGTCGGTGGTAACCATGGAAACCCACCTGTGACCATCGTAACCAAGGACACCCCTCTGTGACAATGGTACCCAGGGACAGCCCTCCTGTGACATTCGGTGGTAACCAGGGAAACACACCTGTGACCATGGTAACCAAGGACACCCGTACCCACAGTCACTGGTAACCAAGGACACCTCTCCTGTGACCGTGGTTATCAGGGAGACGCATCTCTGACAGTCGTTGGTAACCAGGGAAACCCACCTGTGACCATGGTAACCAAGGACACCCCTCCTGTGACAATGGTACCCAGGGACAGCCCTCCTGTGACAGTCGGTGGTAACCAGGGAAACCCACCTGTGACCATGGTAACCAAGGACACCCCTCCTGTGACAATGGTACCCAGGGACAGCCGTCCTGTGACAGTCGGTGTTAACCAGGGAAACCCACCTGTGACATTCACAGTGCCCAGGGACACCAGCCTGTGACAGTCGGTGGTAATCAGGGAAACCCACCTGTGACCATGGTAACCAAGGACACACCTACTGTGACAGTAACTGGTAACCACGGACACCTCTCCTGTGACCGTGGCTACCAGGGACATGCACATATGACAGCCGGTGGTAACCAGGGACACGCATCTCTGACAGTCAGTGGTAACCAGGGAAACCCACCTGCGACCATGTTAACCAAGGACACCCCTCCTGTGACAGTCAGTGGTAACCAGGGACACACCTCCTGTGCCAGTGGTAACCAAGGACACCCCTCCTGTGACAATGGTACCCAGGGACAGCCCTCCTGTGACAGTCGGTGGTAACCAGGGAAAACCACCTGTGACCATGGTAACCAAGGACACCCCTACCCACAGTCACTGGTAACCAAGGACACCTCTCCTGTGACCGTGGTTACCAGGACACGCACATATGACAGTCGGTGGTAACCAGGGACACGCATTTCTGACAGTCAGTGGTAACCAGGGACACACCTCCTGTGCCAGTGGTAAACAAGGACACCCCTCCTGTCACAATGGTACCCAGGGACAGCCCTCCTGTGACAGTCAGTGGTAACCATGTACACTCACCTGTGACAGTCGGTGGTAACCAGGGAAACCCACCTGTGACATTCACATTTCCCAGGGACACCAGCCTGTGACAGTCGGTGGTAACCAGGGACACGCATCTCTGACAGTCGGTGGTAACCAGGGAAACCCACCTGTCGCCATGGAAACCAAGGACCCACCTACTGTGACAGTCACTGCTAACCACGGACACCTCTCCTGTGACCGTGGTTACCAGGGACACGCATATATGACAGTCGGTGGTAACCAGGGACACGCATCTCTGACAGTCAGTGGTAACCAGGGAAACCCACCTGCGACCATGGTAACCAAGGACACACCTACTGTGACAGTCACTGGTAACCACGGACACCTCTCCTGTGACCGTGGCTACCAGGGACACGCACATATGACAGTCGGTGGTAAACAGGGACACGCATCTCTGACAGTCAGTGGTAACCAGGGAAACCCACCTGCGACCATGGTAACCAAGGACACCCCTCCTGTGACAGTCAGTGGTAACCAGGGACACACCTCCTGTGCTAGTGGTAACCAAGGACACCCCTCCTGTCACAATGGTACCCAGGGACAGCCCTCCTGTGACAGTCAGTGGTAACCATGTACACTCACCTGTGACAGTTGGTGGTAACCAGGGAAACCCACCTGTGACATTCACAGTGCCCAGGGACACCGGACTGTGACAGTCGGTGTTAACCAGGAAGACGCATCTCTGACAGTCGGTGGTAACCAGGGAAACCCACCTGTGACCATGGTATCCAAGGACACCCCTCTGTGACAATGGTACCCAGGGACAGCCCTCCTTTGACAGTCAGTGGTAACCAGGGAAACCCACCTGTGACCATGGTAACCAAGGACACCCCTCCTGTGACAATGGTACCCAGGGACAGCCCTCCTGTGACAGTCGGTGGTAATCAGGGAAACTCACATGTGACCCTCACAGTGCCCAGGGACACCGGCCTGTGACAGTCGGTGGTAACCAGGGACACGCATCTCTGACAGTCGGTGGTATCCAGGGAAACCCACCTGTGACCATGGTAACCAACGACACACCTACTGTGCCAGTCACTGGTAACCACGGACACCTCTCCTGTGACCGTGGTTACCAGGGACACGCACATATGACAGTCGGTGGTAACCAGGGACACGCATCTCTGACAGTCACTGGTAACCAGGGAAACCCACCTGTGAACAAGTTAACCAAGGACACCCCTACCCACAGTCACTGGTAACCAAGGACACCTCTCCTGTGACCGTGGTTACCAGGACACGCACATATGACAGTCGGTGGTAACCAGGGACACGCATCTCTGACAGTCAGTGGTAACCAGGGAAACCCACCTGCGACCATGGTAACCAAGGACACCCCTCCTGTGACAGTCAGTGGTAACCAGGGACACACCTCCTGTGCCAGTGGTAACCAAGGACACCCCTACCCACAGTCACTGGTAACCAAGGACACCTCTCCTGTGACCGTGGTTATCAGGGAGACTCATCTCTGACAGTCCGTGGTAACCAGGGAAACCCACCTGTGACATTCACAGTGCCCAGGGACACCGGCCTGTGACAGTCGGTGGTAACCAGGGAGACGCATCTCTGACAGTCGGTGGTAACCAGGGAAACCAACCTGTGACCATGGTAACCAAGGACACCCCTCTGTGACAATGGTACCCAGGGACAGCCCTCCTGTGACAGTCGGTGGTAACCAGGGAAACACACCTGTGACCATGGTAACCAAGGACACCCCTACCCACTGTCACTGGTAACAAAGGACACCTCTCCTGTGACCGTGGTTAACAGGGAGACGCATCTCTGACAGTCGGGGGTAACCAGGGAAACCCACCTGTGACCATGGTAACCAAGGACACCCCTCCTGTGACAATGGTACCCAGGGACAGCCCTCCTGTGACAGTCGGTGGTAACCAGGGAAACCCACTTGTGACCATGGTAACCAAGGACACCCCTCCTGTGACAATGGTACCCAGGGACAGCCCTCCTGTGACAGTCGGTGGTAACCAGGGAAACCCACCTGTGACCATGGTAACCAAGGACACCCCTCCTGTGACAATGGTACCCAGGGACAGCCATCCTGTGACAGTCGGTGGTAACCAGGGAAACCCACCTGTGACCATGGTAACCAAGGACACCCCTACCCACAGTCACTGGTAACCAAGGACACCTCTCCTGTGACCGTGGTTATCAGGGAGACGCATCTCTGACAGTCGGGGGTAACCAGGGAAACCCACCTGTGACCATGGTAACCAAGGACACCCCTCCTGTGACAATGGTACCCAGGGACAGCCCTCCTGTGACAGTCTGTGGTAACCAGGGAAACCCACCTGTGACAATGGTAACCAAGGACACCCCTCTGTGACAATGGTACCCAGGGACAGCCCTCCTGTGACAGTCGGTGGTAACCAGGGAAACACACCTGTGACCATGGTAACCAAGGACACCCGTACCCACAGTCACTGGTAACCAAGGACACCTCTCCTGTGACCGTGGTTATCAGGGAGACGCATCTCTGACAGTCGGTGGTAACCAGGGAAACCGACCTGTGACCATGGTAACCAAGGACACCCCTCCTGTGACAATGGTACCCAGGGACAGCCCTCCTGTGACAGTCGGTGGTAACCAGGGAAACCCACCTGTGACCATGGAAACCAAGGACACCCCTCCTGTGACAATGGTACCCAGGGACAGCCGTCCTGTGACAGTCGGTGGTAACCAGGGAAACCCACCTGTGACATTCACAGTGCCCAGGGACACCGGCCTGTGACAGTCGGTGGTAATCAGGGACACGCATCTCTGACAGTCGGTGGTAACCAGGGAAACCCACCTGTGACCATGGTAACCAAGGACACACCTACTGTGCCAGTCACTGGTAACCACGGACACCTCTCCTGTGACAGTGGCTACCAGGGACACGCACATATGACAGTCGGTGGTAACCAGGGACACGCATCTCTGACAGTCAGTAGTAACCAGGGAAACCCACCTGCGACCATGTTAACCAAGGACACCCCTCCTGTGACAGTCAGTGGTAACCAGGGACACACCTCCTGTGCCAGTGGTAACCAAGGACACCCCTCCTGTGACAATGGTACCCAGGGACAGCCCTCCTGTGACAGTCGGTGGTAACCAGGGAAAACCACCTGTGACCATGGTAACCAAGGACACCCCTACCCACAGTCACTGGTAACCAAGGACACCTCTCCTGTGACCGTGGTTACCAGGACACGCACATATGACAGTCGGTGGTAACCAGGGACACGCATTTCTGACAGTCAGTGGTAACCAGGGAAACCCACCTGCGACCATGGTAACCAAGGACACCCCTCCTGTGACAGTCAGTGGTAACCAGGGACACACCTCTAGTGCTAGTGGTAACCAAGGACACCCCTCCTTTCACAATGGTACCCAGGGACAGCCCTCCTGTGACAGTCAGTGGTAACCATGTACACTCACCTGTGACAGTTGGTGGTAACCAGGGAAACCCACCTGTGACATTCACAGTGCCCAGGGACACCGGCCTGTGACAGTCGGTGGTAACCAGGGAGACGCATCTCTGACAGTCGGTGGTAACCAGGGAAACCCACCTGTGACCATCGTAACCAAGGACACCCCTCTGTGACAATGGTACCCAGGGACAGCCCTCCTGTGACAGTCAGTGGTAACCAGGGAAACACACCTGTGACCATGGTAACCAAGGACACCCGTACCCACACTCACTGGTAACCAAGGACACCTCTCCTGTGACCGTGGTTATCAGGGAGACGCATCTCTGACAGTCGGTGGTAACCAGGGAAACCCACCTGTGAACATGGTAACCAAGGACACCCCTCCTTTGACAATGGTACCCAGGGACAGCCCTCCTGTGACAGTCGGTGGTAACCAGGGAAACCCACCTGTGACCATGGTAACCAAGGACACCCCTCCTGTGACAATGGTACCCAGGGACAGCCGTCCTGTGACAGTCGGTGGTAACCAGGGAAACCCACCTGTGACATTCACAGTGCCCAGGGACACCAGCCTGTGACAGTCGGTGGTAATCAGGGACACGCATCTCTGACAGTCGGTGGTAACCAGGGAAACCCACCTGTGACCATGGTAACCAAGGACACACCTACTGTGACAGTAACTGGTAACCACGGACACCTCTCCTGTGACCGTGGCTACCAGGGACACGCACATATGACAGCCAGTGGTAACCAGGGACACGCATCTCTGACAGTCAGTGGTAACCAGGGAAACCCACCTGCGACCATGTTAACCAAGGACACCCCTCCTGTGACAGTCAGTGGTAACCAGGGACACACCTCCTGTGCCAGTGGTAACCAAGGACACCCCTCCTGTGACAATGGTACCCAGGGACAGCCCTCCTGTGACAGTCGGTGGTAACCAGGGAAAACCACCTGCGACCATGGTAACCAAGGACACCCCTCCTGTGACAGTCAGTGGTAACCAGGGACACACCTCCTGTGCCAGTGGTAACCAAGGACACCCCTCCTGTGACAATGGTACCCAGGGACAGCCCTCCTGTGACAGTCGGTGGTAACCAGGGAAAACCACCTGTGACCATGGTAACCAAGGACACCCCTACCCACAGTCACTGGTAACCAAGGACACCTCTCCTGTGACCGTGGTTACCAGGACACGCACATATGACAGTCGGTGGTAACCAGGGATACGCATTTCTGACAGTCAGTGGTAACCAGGGAAACCCACCTGCGACCATGGTAACCATGGACACCCCTCCTGTGACAGTCAGTGTTAACCAGGGACACACCTCCTGTGCTAGTGGTAACCAAGGACACCCCTCCTGTCACAATGGTACCCAGGGACAGCCCTCCTGTGACAGTCGGTGGTAACCAGGGAAACCCACCTGTGACCATGGAAACCAAGGACACCCCTCCTGTGACAATGGTACCCAGGGACAGCCGTCCTGTGACAGTCGGTGGTAACCAGGGAAACCCACCTGTGACATTCACAGTGCCCAGGGACACCGGCCTGTGACAGTCGGTGGTAATCAGGGACACGCATCTCTGACAGTCGGTGGTAACCAGGGAAACCCACCTGTGACCATGGTAACCAAGGACACCCCTCCTGTGACAATGGTACCCAGGGACAGCCCTCCTGTGACAGTCGGTGGTAACCAGGGAAACCCACCTGTGACCATGGAAACCAAGGACACCCCTCCTGTGACAATGGTACCCAGGGACAGCCGACCTGTGACAGTCGGTGGTAACCAGGGAAACCCACCTGTGACATTCACAGTGCCCAGGGACACCGGCCTGTGACAGTCGGTGGTAATCAGGGACACGCATCTCTGACAGTCGGTGGTAACCAGGGAAACCCACCTGTGACCATGGTAACCAAGGACACACCTACTGTGCCAGTCACTGGTAACCACGGACACCTCTCCTGTGACAGTGGCTACCAGGGACACGCACATATGACAGTCGGTGGTAACCAGGGACACGCATCTCTGACAGTCAGTAGTAACCAGGGAAACCCACCTGCGACCATGTTAACCAAGGACACCCCTCCTGTGACAGTCAGTGGTAACCAGGGACACACCTCCTGTGCCAGTGGTAACCAAGGACACCCCTCCTGTGACAATGGTACCCAGGGACAGCCCTCCTGTGACAGTCGGTGGTAACCAGGGAAAACCACCTGTGACCATGGTAACCAAGGACACCCCTAACCACAGTCACTGGTAACAAAGGACACCTCTCCTGTGACCGTGGTTACCAGGACACGCACATATGACAGTCGGTGGTAACCAGGGACACGCATTTCTGACAGTCAGTGGTAACCAGGGAAACCCACCTGCGACCATGGTAACCAAGGACACCCCTCCTGTGACAGTCAGTGGTAACCAGGGACACACCTCTAGTGCTAGTGGTAACCAAGGACACCCCTCCTGTCACAATGGTACCCAGGGACAGCCCTCCTGTGACAGTCAGTGGTAACCATGTACACTCACCTGTGACAGTTGGTGGTAACCAGGGAAACCCACCTGTGACATTCACAGTGCCCAGGGACACCGGCCTGTGACAGTCGGTGGTAACCAGGGAGACGCATCTCTGACAGTCGGTGGTAACCAGGGAAACCCACCTGTGACCATCGTAACCAAGGACACCCCTCTGTGACAATGGTACCCAGGGACAGCCCTCCTGTGACAGTCAGTGGTAACCAGGGAAACACACCTGTGACCATGGTAACCAAGGACACCCGTACCCACAGTCACTGGTAACCAAGGACACCTCTCCTGTGACCGTGGTTATCAGGGAGACGCATCTCTGACAGTCGGTGGTAACCAGGGAAACCCACCTGTGACCATGGTAACCAAGGACACCCCTCCTGTGACAATGGTACCCAGGGACAGCCCTCCTGTGACAGTCGGTGGTAACCAGGGAAACCCACCTGTGACCATGGTAACCAAGGACACCCCTCCTGTGACAATGGTACCCAGGGACAGCCGTCCTGTGACAGTCGGTGGTAACCAGGGAAACCCACCTGTGACATTCACAGTGCCCAGGGACACCAGCCTGTGACAGTCGGTGGTAATCAGGGACACGCATCTCTGACAGTCGGTGGTAACCAGGGAAACCCACCTGTGACCATGGTAACCAAGGACACACCTACTGTGACAGTAACTGGTAACCACGGACACCTCTCCTGTGACCGTGGCTACCAGGGACACGCACATATGACAGCCAGTGGTAACCAGGGACACGCATCTCTGACAGTCAGTGGTAACCAGGGAAACCCACCTGCGACCATGTTAACCAAGGACACCCCTCCTGTGACAGTCAGTGGTAACCAGGGACACACCTCCTGTGCCAGTGGTAACCAAGGACACCCCTCCTGTGACAATGGTACCCAGGGACAGCCCTCCTGTGACAGTCGGTGGTAACCAGGGAAAACCACCTGCGACCATGGTAACCAAGGACACCCCTCCTGTGACAGTCAGTGGTAACCAGGGACACACCTCCTGTGCCAGTGGTAACCAAGGACACCCCTCCTGTGACAATGGTACCCAGGGACAGCCCTCCTGTGACAGTCGGTGGTAACCAGGGAAAACCACCTGTGACCATGGTAACCAAGGACACCCCTACCCACAGTCACTAGTAACCAAGGACACCTCTCCTGTGACCGTGGTTACCAGGACACGCACATATGACAGTCGGTGGTAACCAGGGACACGCATTTCTGACAGTCAGTGGTAACCAGGGAAACCCACCTGCGACCATGGTAACCAAGGACACCCCTCCTGTGACAGTCAGTGGTAACCAGGGACACACCTCCTGTGCTAGTGGTAACCAAGGACACCCCTCCTGTCACAATGGTACCCAGGGACAGCCCTCCTGTGACAGTCAGTGGTAACCATGTACACTCACCTGTGACAGTTGGTGGTAACCAGGGAAACCCACCTGTGACATTCACAGTGCCCAGGGACACCGGCCTGTGACAGTCGGTGGTAACCAGGGAGACGCATCTCTGACAGTCGGTGGTAACCATGGAAACCCACCTGTGACCATCGTAACCAAGGACACCCCTCTGTGACAATGGTACCCAGGGACAGCCCTCCTGTGACATTCGGTGGTAACCAGGGAAACACACCTGTGACCATGGTAACCAAGGACACCCGTACCCACAGTCACTGGTAACCAAGGACACCTCTCCTGTGACCGTGGTTATCAGGGAGACGCATCTCTGACAGTCGTTGGTAACCAGGGAAACCCACCTGTGACCATGGTAACCAAGGACACCCCTCCTGTGACAATGGTACCCAGGGACAGCCCTCCTGTGACAGTCGGTGGTAACCAGGGAAACCCACCTGTGACCATGGTAACCAAGGACACCCCTCCTGTGACAATGGTACCCAGGGACAGCCGTCCTGTGACAGTCGGTGTTAACCAGGGAAACCCACCTGTGACATTCACAGTGCCCAGGGACACCAGCCTGTGACAGTCGGTGGTAATCAGGGAAACCCACCTGTGACCATGGTAACCAAGGACACACCTACTGTGACAGTAACTGGTAACCACGGACACCTCTCCTGTGACCGTGGCTACCAGGGACATGCACATATGACAGCCGGTGGTAACCAGGGACACGCATCTCTGACAGTCAGTGGTAACCAGGGAAACCCACCTGCGACCATGTTAACCAAGGACACCCCTCCTGTGACAGTCAGTGGTAACCAGGGACACACCTCCTGTGCCAGTGGTAACCAAGGACACCCCTCCTGTGACAATGGTACCCAGGGACAGCCCTCCTGTGACAGTCGGTGGTAACCAGGGAAAACCACCTGTGACCATGGTAACCAAGGACACCCCTACCCACAGTCACTGGTAACCAAGGACACCTCTCCTGTGACCGTGGTTACCAGGACACGCACATATGACAGTCGGTGGTAACCAGGGACACGCATTTCTGACAGTCAGTGGTAACCAGGGACACACCTCCTGTGCCAGTGGTAAACAAGGACACCCCTCCTGTCACAATGGTACCCAGGGACAGCCCTCCTGTGACAGTCAGTGGTAACCATGTACACTCACCTGTGACAGTCGGTGGTAACCAGGGAAACCCACCTGTGACATTCACATTTCCCAGGGACACCAGCCTGTGACAGTCGGTGGTAACCAGGGACACGCATCTCTGACAGTCGGTGGTAACCAGGGAAACCCACCTGTCGCCATGGAAACCAAGGACCCACCTACTGTGACAGTCACTGCTAACCACGGACACCTCTCCTGTGACCGTGGTTACCAGGGACACGCATATATGACAGTCGGTGGTAACCAGGGACACGCATCTCTGACAGTCAGTGGTAACCAGGGAAACCCACCTGCGACTATGGTAACCAAGGACACCCCTCCTGTGACAGTCAGTGGTAACCAGGGACACACCTCCTGTGCCAGTGGTAACCAAGGACACCCCTCCTGTCACAATGGTACCCAGGGACAGCCCTCCTGTGACAGTCGGTGGTAACCAGGGAAACCCACCTGTGACCATGGTAACCAAGGACACCCCTCCTGTGACAATGGTACCCAGGGACAGCCGTCCTGTGACAGTCGGTGGTAACCAGGGAAACCCACGTGTGACATTCACAGTGCCCAGGGACACCGGCCTGTGACAGTCGGTGGTAACCAGGGAAACCCACCTGTGACCATGGTAACCAAGGACACCCCTCTGTGACAATGGTACCCAGGGACAGCCCTCCTGTGACAGTCGGTGGTAACCAGGGAAACACACCTGTGACCATGGTAACCAAGGACACCCGTACCCACAGTCACTGGTAACCAAGGACACCTCTCATGTGACCGTGGTTATCAGGGAGACGCATTTCTGACAGTCGGTGGTAACCAGGGAAACCCACCTGTGACATTCACAGTGCCCAGGGACACCGGCCTGTGACAGTCGGTGGTAATCAGGGACACGCATCTCTGACAGTCGGTGGTAACCAGGGAAACCCACCTGTGACCATGGTAACCAAGGACACACCTACTGTGACAGTCACTTGTAACCACGGACACCTCTCCTGTGACCGTGGCAACCAGGGACACGCACATATGACAGTCGGTGGTAACCAGGGACATGCATCTCTGACAGTCAGTGGTAAACAGGGAAACCCACCTGCGACCATGTTAACCAAGGACACCCCTCCTGTGACAGTCAGTGGTAACCAGGGACACACCTCCTGTGCCAGTGGTAACCAAGGACACCCCTCCTGTGAAAATGGTACCCAGGGACAGCCCTCCTGTGACAGTCGGTGGTAAACAGGGAAAACCACCTGTGACCATGGTAACCAAGGACACCCCTACCCACAGTCACTCGTAACCAAGGACACCTCTCCTGTGACCGTGGTTACCAGGACACGCACATATGACAGTCGGTGGTAACCAGGGACACGCATCTCTGACAGTCAGTGGTAACCAGGGAAACCCACCTGCGACCATGGTAACCAAGGACACCCCTCCTGTGACAGTCATTGGTAACCAGGGACACACCTCCTGTGCCAGTGGTAACCAAGGACACCCCTCCTGTGACAATGGTACCCAGGGACGGCCCTCCTGTGACAGTCGGTGGTAACCAGGGAAAACCACATGTGACCATGGTAACCAAGGACACCCCTACCCACAGTCACTGGTAACCAAGGACACCTCTCCTGTGACCGTGGTTATCAGGGAGACGCATCTCTGACAGTCGGGGGTAACCAGGGAAACCCACCTGTGACCATGGTAACCAAGGACACCCCTCCTGTGACAATGGTACCCAGGGACAGCCCTCCTGTGACAGTCGGTGGTAACCAGGGAAACCCACCTGTGACCATGGTAACCAAGGACACCACTCCTGTGACAATGGTACCCAGGGACAGCCCTCCTGTAACAGTCGGTGGTAACCAGGGAAACCCACCTGTGACCATGGTAACCAAGGACACCCCTCCTGTGACAATGGTACCCAGGGACAGCCGTCCTGTGACAGTGGGTGGTAACCAGGGAAACCCACCTGTGACATTCACAGTGCCCAGGGACACCGGCCTGTGACAGTCGGTGGTAATCAGGGACACGCATCTCTGACAGTCGGTGGTAACCAGGGAAACCCACCTGTGACCATGGTAACCAAGGACACACCTACTGTGCCAGTCAATGGTAACCACGGACACTTCTCCTGTGACCGTGGCTACCAGGGACACGCACATATGACAGTCGGTGGTAACCAGGGACACGCATTTCTGACAGTCCGTTGTAACCAGGGAAACCCACCTGCGACCATGTTAACCAAGGACACCCCTCCTGTGACAGTCAGTGGTAACCAGGGACACACCTCCTGTGCCAGTGGTAACCAAGGACACCCCTCCTGTGACAATGGTACCCAGGGACAGCCCTCCTGTGACAGTCGGTGGTAACCAGGGAAAACCACCTGTGACCATGGTAACCAAGGACACCCCTACCCACAGTCACTCGTAACCAAGGACACCTCTCCTGTGACCGTGATTACCAGGACACGCACATATGACAGTCGGTGGTAACCAGGGACACGCATCTCTATCAGTCAGTGGTAACCAGGGAAACCAACCTGCGACCATGGTAACCAAGGACACCCCTCCTGTGACAGTCAGTGGTAACCAGGGACACACCTCCTGTGCCAGTGGTAACCAAGGACACCCCTCCTGTGAAAATGGTACCCAGGGACAGCCCTCCTGTGACAGTCGGTGGTAACCAGGGAAAACCACCTGTGACCATGGTAACCAAGGACACCCCTACCCACAGTCACTGGTAACCAAGGACACCTCTCCTGTGACCGTGGTTACCAGGACACGCACATATGACAGTCGGTGGTAACCAGGGACACGCATTTCTGACAGTCAGTGGTAACCAGGGAAACCCACCTGCGACCATGGTAACCAAGGACACCCCTCCTGTGACAGTCAGTGGTAACCAGGGACACACCTCCTGTGCTAGTGGTAACCAAGGACACCCCTCCTGTCACAATGGTACCCAGGGACAGCCCTCCTGTGACAGTCAGTGGTAACCATGTACACTCACCTGTGACAGTTGGTGGTAACCAGGGAAACCCACCTGTGAAATTCACAGTGCCCAGGGACACCGGCATGTGACAGTCGGTGGTAACCAGGGAGACGCATCTCTGACAGTCGGTGGTAACCAGGGAAACCCACCTGTGACCATCGTAACCAAGGACACCCCTCTGTGACAATGGTACCCAGGGACAGCCCTCCTGTGACAGTCGGTGGTAACTAGGGAAACACACCTGTGACCATGGTAACCAAGGACACCCGTACCCACAGTCACTGGTAACCAAGTACACCTCTCCTGTGACCGTAGTTATCAGGGAGACGCATCTCTGACAGTCGGTGGTAACCAGGGAAACCCACCTGTGACCATGGTAACCAAGGACACCCCTCCTGTGACAATGGTACCCAGGGACAGCCCTCCTGTGACAGTCGGTGGTAACCAGGGAAACCCACCTGTGACCATGGTAACCAAGGACACCCCTCCTGTGACAATGGTACCCAGGGACAGCCGTCCTGTGACAGTCGGTGGTAACCAGGGAAACCCACCTGTGACATTCACAGTGCCCAGGGACACCAGCCTGTGACAGTCGGTGGTAATCAGGGAAACCCACCTGTGACCATGGTAACCAAGGACACACCTACTGTGACAGTAACTGGTAACCACGGACACCTCTCCTGTGACCGTGGCTACCAGGGACACGCACATATGACAGCCGGTGGTAACCAGGGACACGCATCTCTGACAGTCAGTGGTAACCAGGGAAACCCACCTGCGACCATGTTAACCAAGGACACCCCTCCTGTGACAGTCAGTGGTAACCAGGGACACACCTCCTCTGCCAGTGGTAACCAAGGACACCCCTCCTGTGACAATGGTACCCAGGGACAGCCCTCCTGTGACAGTCGGTGGTAACCAGGGAAAACCACCTGTGACCATGGTAACCAAGGACACCCCTACCCACAGTCATTGGTAACCAAGGACACCTCTCCTGTGACCGTGGTTACCAGGACACGCACATATGACAGTCGGTGGTAACCAGGGACACGCATTTCTGACAGTCAGTGGTAACCAGGGACACACCTCCTGTGCCAGTGGTAAACAAGGACACCCCTCCTGTCACAATGGTACCCACGGACAGCCCTCCTGTGACAGTCAGTGGTAACCATGTTCACTCACCTGTGACAGTCGGTGGTAACCAGGGAAACCCACCTGTGACATTCACAGAGCCCAGGGACACTGGCCTGTGACAGTCGGTGGTAACCAGGGACACGCATCTCTGACAGTCGGTGGTAACCAGGGAAACCCACCTGTCGCCATGGAAACCAAGGACCCACCTACTGTGACAGTCACTGCTAACCACGGACACCTCTCCTGTGACCGTGGTTACCAGGGACACGCATATATGACAGTCGGTGGTAACCAGGGACACGCATCTCTGACAGTCAGTGGTAACCAGGGAAACCCACCTGCGACCATGGTAACCAAGGACACACCTACTGTGACAGTCACTGGTAACCACGGACACCTCTCCTGTGACCGTGGCTACCAGGGACACGCACATATGACAGTCGGTGGTAAACAGGGACACGCATCTCTGACAGTCAGTGGTAACCAGGGAAACCCACCTGCGACCATGTTAACCAAGGACACCCCTCCTGTGACAGTCAGTGGTAAACAGGGACACACCTCCTGTGCCAGTGGTAACCAAGGACACCAATCCTGTGACAATGGTACCCAGGGACAGCCCTCCTGTGACAGTCGGTGGTAACCAGGGAAAACCACCTGCGACCATGGTAACCAAGGACACCCCTCCTGTGACAGTCAGTGGTAACCAGGGACACACCTCCTGTGCCAGTGGTAACCAAGGACACCCCTCCTCTGACAATGGTACCCAGGGACAGCCCTCCTGTGACAGTCGGTGGTAACCAGGGAAAACCACCTGTGACCATGGTAACCAAGGACACCCCTACCCACAGTCACTGGTAACCAAGGACACCTCTCCTGTGACCGTGGTTACCAGGACACGCACATATGACAGTCGGTGGTAACCAGGGACACGCATTTCTGACAGTAAGTGGTAACCAGGGAAACCCACCTGCGACCATGGTAACCAAGGACACCCCTCCTGTGACAGTCAGTGGTAACCAGGGACACACCTCCTGTGCCAGTGGTAACCAAGGACACCCCTCCTGTCACAATGGTACCCAGGGACAGCCCTCCTGTGACAGTCAGTGGTAACCATGTACACTCACCTGTGACAGTTGGTGGTAACCAGGGAAACCCACCTGTGACATTCACAGTGCCCAGGGACACCGGCCTGTGACAGTCGGTGGTAACCAGGGAGACGCATCTCTGACAGTCGGTGGTAACCAGGGAAACCCACCTGTGACCATGGTAACCAAGGACACCCCTCTGTGACAATGGTACCCAGGGACATCCCTCCTGTGACAGTCGGTGGTAACCAGGGAAACACACCTGTGACCATGGTAACCAAGGACACCCGTACCCACAGTCACTGTTAACCAAGGACACCTCTCATGTGACCGTGGTTATCAGGGAGACGCATCTCTGACAGTCGGTGGTAACCAGGGAAACCCACCTGTGACATTCACAGTGCCCAGGGACACCGGCCTGTGACAGTCGGTGGTAATCAGGGACACGCATCTCTGACAGTCGGTGGTAACCAGGGAAACCCACCTGTACCATGGTAACCAAGGACACACCTACTGTGACAGTCACTTGTAACCACGGACACCTCTCCTGTGACCGTGGCTACCAGGGACACGCACATATGACAGTCGGTGGTAACCAGGGACATGCATCTCTGACAGTCAGTGGTAAACAGGGAAACCCACCTGCGACCATGTTAGCCAAGGACACCCCTCCTGTGACAGTCAGTGGTAACCAGGGACACACCTCCTGTGCTAGTGGTAACCAAGGACACCCCTCCTGTGACAATGGTACCCAGGGTCAGCCCTCCTGTGACAGTCGGTGGTAACCAGGGAAAACCACCTGTGACCATGGTAACCAAGGACACCCCTACCCACAGTCACTCGTAACCAAGGACACCTCTCCTGTGACCGTGGTTACCAGGACACGCACATATGACAGTCGGTGGTAACCAGGGACACGCATCTCTGACAGTCAGTGGTAACCAGGGAAACCCACCTGCGACCATGGTAACCAAGGACACCCCTCCTGTGACAGTCATTGGTAACCAGGGACACACCTCCTGTGCCAGTGGTAACCAAGGACACCCCTACTGTGACAATGGTACCCAGGGACGGCCCTCCTGTGACAGTCGGTGGTAACCAGGGAAAACCACCTGTGACCATGGTAACCAAGGACACCCCTACCACAGTCACTGGTAACCAAGGACACCTCTCCTGTGACCGTGGTTATCAGGGAGACGCATCTCTGACAGTCGGGGGTAACCAGGGAAATCCACCTGTGACCATGGTAACCAAGGACACCCCTCCTGTGACAATGGTACCCAGGGACAGCCCTCCTGTGACAGTCGGTGGTAACCAGGGAACCCCACCTGTGACCATGGTAACCAAGGACACCCCTCTGTGACAATGGTACCCAGGGACAGCCCTCCTGTGACAGTCGGTGGTAACCAGGGAAACACACCTGTGACCATGGTAACCAAGGACACCCGTACCCACAGTCACTGGTAACCAAGGACACCTCTCCTGTGACCGTGGTTATCAGGGAGACGCATCTCTGACAGTCGGTGGTAACCAGGGAAACCCACCTGTGACCATGGTAACCAAGGACACCCCTCCTCTGACAATGGTACCCAGGGACAGCCCTCCTGTGACAGTCGGTGGTAACCAGGGAAACCCACCTGTGACCATGGTAACCAAGGACACCCCTCCTGTGACAATGGTACCCAGGGACAGCCGTCCTGTGACAGTCGGTGGTAACCAGGGAAACCCACCTGTGACATTCACAGTGCCCAGGGACACCAGCCTGTGACAGTCGGTGGTAATCAGGGAAACCCACCTGTGACCATGGTAACCAAGGACACACCTTCTGTGACAGTAACTGGTAACCACTGACACCTCTCCTGTGACCGTGGCTACCAGGGACACGCACATATGACAGCCGGTGGTAACCAGGGACACGCATCTCTGACAGTCAGTGGTAACCAGGGAAACCCACCTGCGACCATGTTAACCAAGGACACCCCTCCTGTGACAGTCAGTGGTAACCAGGGACACACCTCCTGTGCCAGTGGTAACCAAGGACACCCCCCCTCTGACAATGGTACCCAGGGACAGCCCTCCTGTGACAGTCGGTGGTAACCAGGGAAACCCACCTGTGACCATGGTAACCAAGGACACCCCTCCTGTGACAATGGTACCCAGGGAAAGCCCTCCTGTGACAGTCGGTGGTAACCAGGGAAACCCACCTGTGACCATGGTAACCAAGGACACCCCTCCTGTGACAATGGGACCCAGGGACAGCCCTCCTGTGACAGTCGGTGGTAACCAGGGAAACACACCTGTGACCATGGTAACCAAGGACACCCCTACCCACAGTCACTGGTAACCAAGGACACCTCTCCTGTGACCGTGGTTACCAGGACACGCACATATGACAGTCGGTGGTAACCAGGGACACGCATCTCTGACAGTCAGTGATAACCAGGGAAACCCACCTGCGACCATGGTACCCAAGGACACCCCTCCTGTGACAGTCAGTGGTAACCAGGGACACACCTCCTGTGCCAGTGGTAACCAAGGACACCCCTCCTGTCACAATGGTACCCAGGGACAGCCCTCCTGTGACAGTCAGTGGTAACCATGTACACTCACCTGTGACAGTCGGTGGTAACCAGGGAAACCCACCTGTGACATTCACATTTCCCAGGGACACCAGCCTGTGACAGTCGGTGGTAACCAGGGACACGCATCTCTGACAGTCGGTGGTAACCAGGGAAACCCACCTGTCGCCATGGAAACCAAGGACCCACCTACTGTGACAGTCACTGCTAACCACGGACACCTCTCCTGTGACCCTGGTTACCAGGGACACGCATATATGACAGTCGGTGGTAACCAGGGACACGCATCTCTGACAGTCAGTGGTAACCAGGGAAACCCACCTGCGACCATGGTAACCAAGGACACCCCTCCTGTGACAGTCAGTGGTAACCAGGGACACACCTCCTGTGCCAGTGGTAACCAAGGACACCCCTCCTGTCACAATGGTACCCAGGGACAGCCCTCCTGTGACAGTCGGTGGTAACCAGGGAAACCCACCTGTGACCATGGTAACCAAGGACACCCCTCCTGTGACAATGGTACCCAGGGACAGCCCTCCTGTGACAGTCGGTGGTAACCAGGGAAACCCACCTGTGACCATGGTAACCAAGGATACCCCTCCTGTGACGATGGTACCCAGGGACAGCCCTCCTGTGACAGTCGGTGGTAACCAGGGAAACACACCTGTGACCATGGTAACCAAGGACACCCCTACCCACTGTCACTGGTAACCAAGGACACCTCTCCTTTGACCGTGGTTGTCAGGGAGTCGCATCTCTGACAGTCGGTGGTAACCAGGGAAATCCACCTGTGACATTCACAGTGCCCAGGGACACCGGCCTGTGACAGTCGGTGGTAACCAGGGAGACGCATCTCTGACAGTCGGTGGTAACCAGGGAAACCCACCTGTGACCATGGTAACCAAGGACACCCCTCTGTGACAATGGTACCCAGGGACAGCCCTCCTGTGACAGTCGGTGGTAACCAGGGAAACCCACCTGTGACCATGGTAACCAAGGACACCCCTCCTGTGACAATGGTACCCAGGGACAGCCGTCCTGTGACAGTCGGTGGTAACCAGGGAAACCCACCTGTGACATTCACAGTGCCCAGGGACACCAGCCTGTGACAGTCGGTGGTAACCAGTGACACGCATCTCTGACAGTCGGTGGTAACCAGGGAAAACCACCAGTGACCATGGTAACCAAGGACACCCCTACCCACAGTCACTGGTAACCAAGGACACCTCTCCTGTGTCCGTGGTTACCAGGACACGCACATATGACAGTCGGTGGTAACCAGGGACACGCATTTCTGACAGTCAGTGGTAACCAGGGAAACCCACCTGCGACCATGGTAACCAAGGACACCCCTACTGTGACAGTCAGTGGTAACCAGGGACACACCTCCTGTGCTAGTGGTAACCAAGGACACACCTCCTGTCACAATGGTACCCAGGGACTGCCCTCCTGTGACAGTCAGTGGTAACCATGTACACTCACCTGTGACAGTTGGTGGTAACCAGGGAAACCCACCTGTGACATTCACAGTGCCCAGGGACACCGGACTGTGACAGTCGGTGGTAACCAGGGACACGCATCTCTGACAGTCGGTGGTAACCAGGGAAACCCACCTGTGACCATGGTAACCAAGGACACCCCTCTGTGACAATGGTACCCAGGGACAGCCCTCCTGTGACAGTCAGTGGTAACCAGGGAAACCCACCTGTGACCATGGTAACCAAGGACACCCGTACCCACAGTCACTGGTAACCAAGGACACCTCTCCTGTGACCGTGGTTATCAGGGAGACGCATCTCTGACAGTCGGTGGTAACCAGGGAAACCGACCTGTGACCATGGTAACCAAGGACACCCCTCCTGTGACAATGGTACCCAGGGAAAGCCCTCCTGTGACAGTCGGTGGTAACCAGGGAAACCCACCTGTGACCATGGTAACCAAGGACACCCCTCCTGTGACAATGGGACCCAGGGACAGCCCTCCTGTGACAGTCGGTGGTAACCAGGGAAACACACCTGTGACCATGGTAACCAAGGACACCCCTACCCACAGTCACTGGTAACCAAGGACACCTCTCCTGTGACCGTGGTTACCAGGACACGCACATATGACAGTCGGTGGTAACCAGGGACACGCATCTCTGACAGTCGGTGGTAACCAGGGAAACCCACCTGTGACCATGGTAACCAAGGACACACCTACTGTGCCAGTCACTGGTAACCACGGACACTTCTCCTGTGACCGTGGCTGCCAGGGACACGCACATATGACAGTCTGTGGTAACCAGGGACACGCATTTCTGACAGTCAGTGGTAACCAGGGAAACCCACCTGTGACCATGGTAAACAAGGACACCCCTCTGTGACAATGGTACCCAGGGACAGCCCTCCTGTGACAGTCAGTGGTAACCAGGGAAACCCACCTGTGACCATGGTAACCAAGGACACCCCTCCTGTGACAATCGTACCCAGGGACAGCCCTCCTGTGACAGTCGGTGGTAACCAGGGAAAACCACCTGTTACCATGGTAACCAAGGACACCCCTACCCACAGTCACTGGTAACCAAGGACACCTCTCCTGTGACCGTGGTTATCAGGGAGACGCATCTCTGACAGTCGGTGGTAACCAGGGAAACCCACCTGTGACCATGGTAACCAAGGACACCCCTCCTGTGACAATGGTACCCAGGGACAGCCCTCCTGTGACAGTCGGTGGTAACCAGGGAAACCCACCTGTGACCATGGTAACCAAGGACACCCCTCCTGTGACAATGGTATCCAGGGACAGCCGTCCTGTGACATTCGGTGGTAACAAGGGAAACCCACCTGTGACATTCACAGTGCCCAGGGACACCGGCCTGTGACAGTCGGTGTTAATCAGGGACATGCATCTCTGACAGTCGGTGGTAACCAGGGAAACCCACCTGTGACCATGGTAACCAAGGACACACCTACTGTGCCAGTCACTGGTAACCACGGACACTTCTCCTGTGACCGTGGCTGCCAGGGACACGCACATATGACAGTCGGTGGTAACCAGGGACACGCATTTCTGACAGTCAGTGGTAACCAGGGAAACCCACCTGCGACCATGTTAACCAAGGACACCCCTCCTGTGACAGTCAGTGGTAACCATGTACACTCACCTGTGACAGTTGGTGGTAACCAGGGAAACCCACCTGTGACATTCACAGTGCCCAGGGACACCGGCCTGTGACAGTCGGTGGTAACCAGGGGGACGCATCTCTGACAGTCGGTGGTAACCAGGTAAACCCACCTGTGACCATGGTAACCAAGGACACCCCTCTGTGACAATGGTACCCAGGGACAGCCCTCCTGTGACAGTGGTGGTAACCAGGGAAACACACCTGTGACCATGGTAACCAAGGACACCCGTACCCACAGTCACTGGTAACCAAGGACACCTCTCATGTGACCGTGGTTATCAGGGAGACGCATCTCTGACAGTCGGTGGTAACCAGGGAAACCCACCTGTGACATTCACAGTGCCCAGGGACACCGGCCTGTGACAGTCGGTGGTAATCAGGGACACGCATCTCTGACAGTCGGTGGTAACCGGGGAAACCCACCTGTGACCATGGTAACCAAGGACACACCTACTGTGACAGTCACTTGTAACCACGGACACCTCTCCTTTGACCGTGGCTACCAGGGACACGCACATATGACAGTCGGTGGTAACCAGGGACATGCATCTCTGACAGTCAGTGGTAATCAGGGAAACCCACCTGCGACCATGTTAACCAAGGACACCCCTCCTGTGACAGTCAGTGGTAACCAGGGACACACCTCCTGTGCCAGTGGTAACCAAGGACACCCCTCCTGTGACAATGGTACCCAGGGACAGCCCTCCTGTGACAGTCGGTGGTAACCAGGGAAAACCATCTGTGACCATGGTAACCAAGGACACCCCTACCCACAGTCACTCGTAACCAAGGACACCTCTCCTGTGACCGTGGTTACCAGGACACGCACATATGACAGTCGGTGGTAACCAGGGACACGCATCTCTGACAGTCAGTGGTAACCAGGGAAACCCACCTGCGACCATGGTAACCAAGGACACCCCTCCTGTGACAGTCAGTGGTAACCAGGGACACACCTCCTGTGCCAGTGGTAACCAAGGACACCCCTCCTGTGACAATGGTACCCAGGGACGGCCCTCCTGTGACAGTCGGTGGTAACCAGGGAAAACCACCTGTGACCATGGTAACCAAGGACACCCCTACCCACAGTCACTGGTAACCAAGGACACCTCTCCTGTGACCGTGGTTATCAGGGAGACGCATCTCTGACAGTCGGGGGTAACCAGGGAAACCCACCTGTGACCATGGTAACCAAGGACACCCCTCCTGTGACAATGGTACCCAGGGACAGCCCTCCTGTGACAGTCTGTGGTAACCAGGGAAACCCACCTGTGACCATGGTAACCAAGGACACCCCTCTGTGACAATGGTACCCAGGGACAGCCCTCCTGTGACAGTCGGTGGTAACCAGGGAAACACACCTGTGACCATGGTAACCAAGGACACCCGTACCCACAGTCACTGGTAACCAAGGACACCTCTCCTGTGACCGTGGTTATCAGGGAGTCGCATCTCTGACAGTCGGTGGTAACCAGGGAAACCGACCTGTGACCATGGTAACCAAGGACACCCCTCCTGTGACAATGGTACCCAGGGAAAGCCCTCCTGTGACAGTCGGTGGTAACCAGGGAAACCCACCTGTGACCATGGTAACCAAGGACACCCCTCCTGTGACAATGGGACCCAGGGACAGCCCTCCTGTGACAGTCGGTGGTAACCAGGGAAACACACCTGTGACCATGGTAACCAAGGACACCCCTACCCACAGTCACTGGTAACCAAGGACACCTCTCCTGTGACCGTGGTTACCAGGACACGCACATATGACAGTCGGTGGTAACCAGGGACACGCATCTCTGACAGTCGGTGGTAACCAGGGAAACCCACCTGTGACCATGGTAACCAAGGACACACCTACTGTGCCAGTCACTGGTAACCACGGACACTTCTCCTGTGACCGTGGCTGCCAGGGACACGCACATATGACAGTCTGTGGTAACCAGGGACACGCATTTCTGACAGTCAGTGGTAACCAGGGAAACCCACCTGTGACCATGGTAAACAAGGACACCCCTCTGTGACAATGGTACCCAGGGACAGCCCTCCTGTGACAGTCAGTGGTAACCAGGGAAACCCACCTGTGACCATGGTAACCAAGGACACCCCTCCTGTGACAATCGTACCCAGGGACAGCCCTCCTGTGACAGTCGGTGGTAACCAGGGAAAACCACCTGTTACCATGGTAACCAAGGACACCCCTTCCCACAGTCACTGGTAACCAAGGACACCTCTCCTGTGACCGTGGTTATCAGGGAGACGCATCTCTGACAGTCGGTGGTAACCAGGGAAACCCACCTGTGACCATGGTAACCAAGGACACCCCTCCTGTGACAATGGTACCCAGGGACAGCCCTCCTGTGACAGTCGGTGGTAACCAGGGAAACCCACCTGTGACCATGGTAACCAAGGACACCCCTCCTGTGACAATGGTATCCAGGGACAGCCGTCCTGTGACATTCGGTGGTAACAAGGGAAACCCACCTGTGACATTCACAGTGCCCAGGGACACCGGCCTGTGACAGTCGGTGGTAATCAGGGACATGCATCTCTGACAGTCGGTGGTAACCAGGGAAACCCACCTGTGACCATGGTGACCAAGGACACACCTACTGTGCCAGTCACTGGTAACCACGGACACTTCTCCTGTGACCGTGGCTGCCAGGGACACGCACATATGACAGTCGGTGGTAACCAGGGACACGCATTTCTGACAGTCAGTGGTAACCAGGGAAACCCACCTGCGACCATGTTAACCAAGGACACCCCTCCTGTGACAGTCAGTGGTAACCAGGGACACACCTCCTGTGCCAGTGGTAACCAAGGACACCCCTCCTGTGACAATGGTACCCAGGGACAGCCCTCCTGTGACAGTCGGTGGTAACCAGGGAAAACCACCTGTGACCATGGTAACCAAGGACACCCCTACCCACAGTCACTCGTAACCAAGGACACCTCTCCTGTGACCGTGATTACCAGGACACGCACATATGACAGTCGGTGGTAACCAGGGACACGCATCTCTATCAGTCAGTGGTAACCAGGGAAACCCACCTGCGACCATGGTAACGAAGGACACCCCTCCTGTGACAGTCAGTGGTAACCAGGGACACACCTCCTGTGCCAGTGGTAACCAAGGACACCCCTCCTGTGAAAATGGTACCCAGGGACAGCCCTCCTGTGACAGTCGGTGGTAACCAGGGAAAACCACCTGTGACCATGGTAACCAAGGACACCCCTACCCACAGTCACTGGTAACCAAGGACACCTCTCCTGTGACCGTGGTTACCAGGACACGCACATATGACAGTCGGTGGTAACCAGGGACACGCATTTCTGACAGTCAGTGGTAACCAGGGAAACCCACCTGCGACCATGGTAACCAAGGACACCCCTCCTGTGACAGTCAGTGGTAACCAGGGACACACCTCCTGTGCTAGTGGTAACCAAGGACACCCCTCCTGTCACAATGGTACCCAGGGACAGCCCTCCTGTGACAGTCAGTGGTAACCATGTACACTCACCTGTGACAGTTGGTGGTAACCAGGGAAACCCACCTGTGACATTCACAGTGCCCAGGGACACCGGCCTGTGACAGTCGGTGGTAACCAGGGAGACGCATCTCTGACAGTCGGTGGTAACCATGGAAACCCACCTGTGACCATCGTAACCAAGGACACCCCTCTGTGACAATGGTACCCAGGGACAGCCCTCCTGTGACAGTCGGTGGTAACCAGGGAAACACACCTGTGACCATGGTAACCAAGGACACCCGTACCCACAGTCACTGGTAACCAAGGACACCTCTCCTGTGACCGTGGTTATCAGGGAGACGCATCTCTGACAGTCGGTGGTAACCAGGGAAACCCACCTGTGACCATGGTAACCAAGGACACCCCTCCTGTGACAATGGTACCCAGGGACAGCCCTCCTGTGACAGTCGGTGGTAACCAGGGAAACCCACCTGTGACCATGGTAACCAAGGACACCCCTCCTGTGACAATGGTACCCAGGGACAGCCGTCCTGTGACAGTCGGTGTTAACCAGGGAAACCCACCTGTGACATTCACAGTGCCCAGGGACACCAGCCTGTGACAGTCGGTGGTAATCAGGGAAACCCACCTGTGACCATGGTAACCAAGGACACACCTACTGTGACAGTAACTGGTAACCACGGACACCTCTCCTGTGACCGTGGCTACCAGGGACATGCACATATGACAGCCGGTGGTAACCAGGGACACGCATCTCTGACAGTCAGTGGTAACCAGGGAAACCCACCTGCGACCATGTTAACCAAGGACACCCCTCCTGTGACAGTCAGTGGTAACCAGGGACACACCTCCTGTGCCAGTGGTAACCAAGGACACCCCTCCTGTGACAATGGTACCCAGGGACAGCCCTCCTGTGACAGTCGGTGGTAACCAGGGAAAACCACCTCTGACCATGGTAACCAAGGACACCCCTACCCACAGTCACTGGTAACCAAGGACACCTCTCCTGTGACCGTGGTTACCAGGACACGCACATATGACAGTCGGTGGTAACCAGGGACACGCATTTCTGACAGTCAGTGGTAACCAGGGACACACCTCCTGTGCCAGTGGTAAACAAGGACACCCCTCCTGTCACAATGGTACCCAGGGACAGCCCTCCTGTGACAGTCAGTGGTAACCATGTACACTCACCTGTGACAGTCGGTGGTAACCAGGGAAACCCACCTGTGACATTCACATTTCCCAGGGACACCAGCCTGTGACAGTCGGTGGTAACCAGGGACACGCATCTCTGACAGTCGGTGGTAACCAGGGAAACCCACCTGTCGCCATGGAAACCAAGGACCCACCTACTGTGACAGTCACTGCTAACCACGGACACCTCTCCTGTGACCGTGGTTACCAGGGACACGCATATATGACAGTCGGTGGTAACCAGGGACACGCATCTCTGACAGTCAGTGGTAACCAGGGAAACCCACCTGCGACCATGGTAACCAAGGACACCCCTCCTGTGACAGTCAGTGGTAACCAGGGACACACCTCCTGTGCCAGTGGTAACCAAGGACACCCCTCCTGTGACAATGGTACCCAGGGACAGCCCTCCTGTGACAGTCGGTGGTAACCAGGGAAACCCACCTGTGACCATGGTAACCAAGGACACCCCTCCTGTGACAATGGTACCCAGGGACAGCCGTCCTGTGACAGTCGGTGGTAACCAGGGAAACCCACGTGTGACATTCACAGTGCCCAGGGACACCGGCCTGTGACAGTCGGTGGTAACCAGGGAGACGCATCTCTGACAGTCGGTGGTAACCAGGGAAACCCACCTGTGACCATGGTAACCAAGGACACCCCTCTGTGACAATGGTACCCAGGGACAGCCCTCCTGTGACAGTCGGTGGTAACCAGGGAAACACACCTGTGACCATGGTAACCAAGGACACCCCTCCTGTGACAATGGTACCCAGGGACAGCCCTCCTGTGACAGTCGGTGGTAACCAGGGAAAACCACCTGTGACCATGGTAACCAAGGACACCCCTACCCACAGTCACTGGTAACCAAGGACACCTCTCCTGTGACCGTGGTTACCAGGACACGCACATATGACAGTCGGTGGTAACCAGGGATACGCATTTCTGACAGTCAGTGGTAACCAGGGAAACCCACCTGCGACCATGGTAACCATGGACACCCCTCCTGTGACAGTCAGTGTTAACCAGGGACACACCTCCTGTGCTAGTGGTAACCAAGGACACCCCTCCTGTCACAATGGTACCCAGGGACAGCCCTCCTGTGACAGTCGGTGGTAACCAGGGAAACCCACCTGTGACCATGGAAACCAAGGACACCCCTCCTGTGACAATGGTACCCAGGGACAGCCGTCCTGTGACAGTCGGTGGTAACCAGGGAAACCCACCTGTGACATTCACAGTGCCCAGGGACACCGGCCTGTGACAGTCGGTGGTAATCAGGGACACGCATCTCTGACAGTCGGTGGTAACCAGGGAAACCCACCTGTGACCATGGTAACCAAGGACACCCCTCATGTGACAATGGTACCCAGGGACAGCCCTCCTGTGACAGTCGGTGGTAACCAGGGAAACCCACCTGTGACCATGGAAACCAAGGACACCCCTCCTGTGACAATGGTACCCAGGGACAGCCGACCTGTGACAGTCGGTGGTAACCAGGGAAACCCACCTGTGACATTCACAGTGCCCAGGGACACCGGCCTGTGACAGTCGATGGTAATCAGGGACACGCATCTCTGACAGTCGGTGGTAACCAGGGAAACCCATCTGTGACCATGGTAACCAAGGACACACCTACTGTGCCAGTCACTGGTAACCACGGACACCTCTCCTGTGACAGTGGCTACCAGGGACACGCACATATGACAGTCGGTGGTAACCAGGGACACGCATCTCTGACAGTCAGTAGTAACCAGGGAAACCCACCTGCGACCATGTTAACCAAGGACACCCCTCCTGTGACAGTCAGTGGTAACCAGGGACACACCTCCTGTGCCAGTGGTAACCAAGGACACCCCTCCTGTGACAATGGTACCCAGGGACAGCCCTCCTGTGACAGTCGGTGGTAACCAGGGAAAACCACCTGTGACCATGGTAACCAAGGACACCCCTAACCACAGTCACTGGTAACAAAGGACACCTCTCCTGTGACCGTTGTTACCAGGACACGCACATATGACAGTCGGTGGTAACCAGGGACACGCATTTCTGACAGTCAGTGGTAACCAGGGAAACCCACCTGCGACCATGGTAACCAAGGACACCCCTCCTGTGACAGTCAGTGGTAACCAGGGACACACCTCTAGTGCTAGTGGTAACCAAGGACACCCCTCCTGTCACAATGGTACCCAGGGACAGCCCTCCTGTGACAGTCAGTGGTAACCATGTACACTCACCTGTGACAGTTGGTGGTAACCAGGGAAACCCACCTGTGACATTCACAGTGCCCAGGGACACCGGCCTGTGACAGTCGGTGGTAACCAGGGAGACGCATCTCTGACAGTCGGTGGTAACCAGGGAAACCCACCTGTGACCATCGTAACCAAGGACACCCCTCTGTGACAATGGTACCCAGGGACAGCCCTCCTGTGACAGTCAGTGGTAACCAGGGAAACACACCTGTGACCATGGTAACCAAGGACACCCGTACCCACAGTCACTGGTAACCAAGGACACCTCTCCTGTGACCGTGGTTATCAGGGAGACGCATCTCTGACAGCTGGTGGTAACCAGGGAAACCCACCTGTGACCATGGTAACCAAGGACACCCCTCCTGTGACAATGGTACCCAGGGACAGCCCTCCTGTGACAGTCGGTGGTAACCAGGGAAACCCACCTGTGACCATGGTAACCAAGGACACCCCTCCTGTGACAATGGTACCCAGGGACAGCCGTCCTGTGACAGTCGGTGGTAACCAGGGAAACCCACCTGTGACATTCACAGTGCCCAGGGACACCAGCCTGTGACAGTCGGTGGTAATCAGGGACACGCATCTCTGACAGTCGGTGGTAACCAGGGAAACCCACCTGTGACCATGGTAACCAAGGACACACCTACTGTGACAGTAACTGGTAACCACGGACACCTCTCCTGTGACCGTGGCTACCAGGGACACGCACATATGACAGCCAGTGGTAACCAGGGACACGCATCTCTGACAGTCAGTGGTAACCAGGGAAACCCACCTGCGACCATGTTAACCAAGGACACCCCTCCTGTGACAGTCAGTGGTAACCAGGGACACACCTCCTGTGCCAGTGGTAACCAAGGACACCCCTCCTGTGACAATGGTACCCAGGGACAGCCCTCCTGTGACAGTCGGTGGTAACCAGGGAAAACCACCTGCGACCATGGTAACCAAGGACACCCCTCCTGTGACAGTCAGTGGTAACCAGGGACACACCTCCTGTGCCAGTGGTAACCAAGGACACCCCTCCTGTGACAATGGTACCCAGGGACAGCCCTCCTGTGACAGTCGGTGGTAACCAGGGAAAACCACCTGTGACCATGGTAACCAAGGACACCCCTACCCACAGTCACTAGTAACCAAGGACACCTCTCCTGTGACCGTGGTTACCAGGACACGCACATATGACAGTCGGTGGTAACCAGGGACACGCATTTCTGACAGTCAGTGGTAACCAGGGAAACCCACCTGCGACCATGGTAACCAAGGACACCCCTCCTGTGACAGTCAGTGGTAACCAGGGACACACCTCCTGTGCTAGTGGTAACCAAGGACACCCCTCCTGTCACAATGGTACCCAGGGACAGCCCTCCTGTGACAGTCAGTGGTAACCATGTACACTCACCTGTGACAGTTGGTGGTAACCAGGGAAACCCACCTGTGACATTCACAGTGCCCAGGGACACCGGCCTGTGACAGTCGGTGGTAACCAGGGAGACGCATCTCTGACAGTCGGTGGTAACCATGGAAACCCACCTGTGACCATCGTAACCAAGGACACCCCTCTGTGACAATGGTACCCAGGGACAGCCCTCCTGTGACATTCGGTGGTAACCAGGGAAACACACCTGTGACCATGGTAACCAAGGACACCCGTACCCACAGTCACTGGTAACCAAGGACACCTCTCCTGTGACCGTGGTTATCAGGGAGACGCATCTCTGACAGTCGTTGGTAACCAGGGAAACCCACCTGTGACCATGGTAACCAAGGACACCCCTCCTGTGACAATGGTACCCAGGGACAGCCCTCCTGTGACAGTCGGTGGTAACCAGGGAAACCCACCTGTGACCATGGTAACCAAGGACACCCCTCCTGTGACAATGGTACCCAGGGACAGCCGTCCTGTGACAGTCGGTGTTAACCAGGGAAACCCACCTGTGACATTCACAGTGCCCAGGGACACCAGCCTGTGACAGTCGGTGGTAATCAGGGAAACCCACCTGTGACCATGGTAACCAAGGACACACCTACTGTGACAGTAACTGGTAACCACGGACACCTCTCCTGTGACCGTGGCTACCAGGGACATGCACATATGACAGCCGGTGGTAACCAGGGACACGCATCTCTGACAGTCAGTGGTAAGCAGGGAAACCCACCTGCGACCATGTTAACCAAGGACACCCCTCCTGTGACAGTCAGTGGTAACCAGGGACACACCTCCTGTGCCAGTGGTAACCAAGGACACCCCTCCTGTGACAATGGTACCCAGGGACAGCCCTCCTGTGACAGTCGGTGGTAACCAGGGAAAACCACCTGTGACCATGGTAACCAAGGACACCCCTACCCACAGTCACTGGTAACCAAGGACACCTCTCCTGTGACCGTGGTTACCAGGACACGCACATATGACAGTCGGTGGTAACCAGGGACACGCATTTCTGACAGTCAGTGGTAACCAGGGACACACCTCCTGTGCCAGTGGTAAACAAGGACACCCCTCCTGTCACAATGGTACCCAGGGACAGCCCTCCTGTGACAGTCAGTGGTAACCATGTACACTCACCTGTGACAGTCGGTGGTAACCAGGGAAACCCACCTGTGACATTCACATTTCCCAGGGACACCAGCCTGTGACAGTCGGTGGTAACCAGGGACACGCATCTCTGACAGTCGGTGGTAACCAGGGAAACCCACCTGTCGCCATGGAAACCAAGGACCCACCTACTGTGACAGTCACTGCTAACCACGGACACCTCTCCTGTGACCGTGGTTACCAGGGACACGCATATATGACAGTCGGTGGTAACCAGGGACACGCATCTCTGACAGTCAGTGGTAACCAGGGAAACCCACCTGCGACCATGGTAACCAAGGACACCCCTCCTGTGACAGTCAGTGGTAACCAGGGACACACCTCCTGTGCCAGTGGTAAACAAGGACACCCCTCCTGTCACAATGGTACCCAGGGACAGCCCTCCTGTGACAGTCGGTGGTAACCAGGGAAACCCACCTGTGACCATGGTAACCAAGGACACCCCTCCTGTGACAATGGTACCCAGGGACAGCCGTCCTGTGACAGTCGGTGGTAACCAGGGAAACCCACGTGTGACATTCACAGTGCCCAGGGACACCGGCCTGTGACAGTCGGTGGTAACCAGGGAAACCCACCTGTGACCATGGTAACCAAGGACACCCCTCTGTGACAATGGTACCCAGGGACAGCCCTCCTGTGACAGTCGGTGGTAACCAGGGAAACACACCTGTGACCATGGTAACCAAGGACACCCGTACCCACAGTCACTGGTAACCAAGGACACCTCTCATGTGACCGTGGTTATCAGGGAGACGCATTTCTGACAGTCGGTGGTAACCAGGGAAACCCACCTGTGACATTCACAGTGCCCAGGGACACCGGCCTGTGACAGTCGGTGGTAATCAGGGACACGCATCTCTGACAGTCGGTGGTAACCAGGGAAACCCACCTGTGACCATGGTAACCAAGGACACACCTACTGTGACAGTCACTTGTAACCACGGACACCTCTCCTGTGACCGTGGCAACCAGGGACACGCACATATGACAGTCGGTGGTAACCAGGGACATGCATCTCTGACAGTCAGTGGTAATCAGGGAAACCCACCTGCGACCATGTTAACCAAGGACACCCCTCCTGTGACAGTCAGTGGTAACCAGGGACACACCTCCTGTGCCAGTGGTAACCAAGGACACCCCTCCTGTGACAATGGTACCCAGGGACAGCCCTCCTGTGACAGTCGGTGGTAACCAGGGAAAACCACCTGTGACCATGGTAACCAAGGACACCCCTACCCACAGTCACTCGTAACCAAGGACACCTCTCCTGTGACCGTGGTTACCAGGACACGCACATATGACAGTCGGTGGTAACCAGGGACACGCATCTCTGACAGTCAGTGGTAACCAGGGAAACCCACCTGCGACCATGGTAACCAAGGACACCCCTCCTGTGACAGTCATTGGTAACCAGGGACACACCTCCTGTGCCAGTGGTAACCAAGGACACCCCTCCTGTGACAATGGTACCCAGGGACGGCCCTCCTGTGACAGTCGGTGGTAACCAGGGAAAACCACTTGTGACCATGGTAACCAAGGACACCCCTACCCACAGTCACTGGTAACCAAGGACACCTCTCCTGTGACCGTGGTTATCAGGGAGACGCATCTCTGACAGTCGGGGGTAACCAGGGAAACCCACCTGTGACCATGGTAACCAAGGACACCCCTCCTGTGACAATGGTACCCAGGGACAGCCCTCCTGTGACAGTCGGTGGTAACCAGGGAAACCCACCTGTGACCATGGTAACCAAGGACACCCCTCTGTGACAATGGTACCCAGGGACAGCCCTCCTGTGACAGTCGGTGGTAACCAGGGAAACACACCTGTGACCATGGTAACCAAGGACACCCGTACCCACAGTCACTGGTAACCAAGGACACATCTCCTGTGACCGTGGTTATCAGGGAGACGCATCTCTGACAGTCGGTGGTAACCAGGGAAACCCACCTGTGACCATGGTAACCAAGGACACCACTCCTGTGACAATGGTACCCAGGGACAGCCCTCCTGTAACAGTCGGTGGTAACCAGGGAAACCCACCTGTGACCATGGTAACCAAGGACACCCCTCCTGTGACAATGGTACCCAGGGACAGCCGTCCTGTGACAGTGGGTGGTAACCAGGGAAACCCACCTGTGACATTCACAGTGCCCAGGGACACCGGCCTGTGACAGTCGGTGGTAATCAGGGACACGCATCTCTGACAGTCGGTGGTAACCAGGGAAACCCACCTGTGACCATGGTAACCAAGGACACACCTACTGTGCCAGTCAATGGTAACCACGGACACTTCTCCTGTGACCGTGGCTACCAGGGACACGCACATATGACAGTCGGTGGTAACCAGGGACACGCATTTCTGACAGTCCGTTGTAACCAGGGAAACCCACCTGCGACCATGTTAACCAAGGACACCCCTCCTGTGACAGTCAGTGGTAACCAGGGACACACCTCCTGTGCCAGTGGTAACCAAGGACACCAATCCTGTGACAATGGTACCCAGGGACAGCCCTCCTGTGACAGTCGGTGGTAACCAGGGAAAACCACCTGCGACCATGGTAACCAAGGACACCCCTCCTCTGACAGTCAGTGGTAACCAGGGACACACCTCCTGTGCCAGTGGTAACCAAGGACACCCCTCCTCTGACAATGGTACCCAGGGACAGCCCTCCTGTGACAGTCGGTGGTAACCAGGGAAAACCACCTGTGACCATGGTAACCAAGGACACCCCTACCCACAGTCACTGGTAACCAAGGACACCTCTCCTGTGACCGTGGTTACCAGGACACGCACATATGACAGTCGGTGGTAACCAGGGACACGCATTTCTGACAGTAAGTGGTAACCAGGGAAACCCACCTGCGACCATGGTAACCAAGGACACCCCTCCTGTGACAGTCAGTGGTAACCAGGGACACACCTCCTGTGCCAGTGGTAACCAAGGACACCCCTCCTGTCACAATGGTACCCAGGGACAGCCCTCCTGTGACAGTCAGTGGTAACCATGTACACTCACCTGTGACAGTTGGTGGTAACCAGGGAAACCCACCTGTGACATTCACAGTGCCCAGGGACACCGGCCTGTGACAGTCGGTGGTAACCAGGGAGACGCATCTCTGACAGTCGGTGGTAACCAGGGAAACCCACCTGTGACCATGGTAACCAAGGACACCCCTCTGTGACAATGGTACCCAGGGACATCCCTCCTGTGACAGTCGGTGGTAACCAGGGAAACACACCTGTGACCATGGTAACCAAGGACACCCGTACCCACAGTCACTGGTAACCAAGGACACCTCTCATGTGACCGTGGTTATCAGGGAGACGCATCTCTGACAGTCGGTGGTAACCAGGGAAACCCACCTGTGACATTCACAGTGCCCAGGGACACCGGCCTGTGACAGTCGGTGGTAATCAGGGACACGCATCTCTGACAGTCGGTGGTAACCAGGGAAACCCACCTGTACCATGGTAACCAAGGACACACCTACTGTGACAGTCACTTGTAACCACGGACACCTCTCCTGTGACCGTGGCTACCAGGGACACGCACATATGACAGTCGGTGGTAACCAGGGACATGCATCTCTGACAGTCAGTGGTAAACAGGGAAACCCACCTGCGACCATGTTAGCCAAGGACACCCCTCCTGTGACAGTCAGTGGTAACCAGGGACACACCTCCTGTGCTAGTGGTAACCAAGGACACCCCTCCTGTGACAATGGTACCCAGGGTCAGCCCTCCTGTGACAGTCGGTGGTAACCAGGGAAAACCACCTGTGACCATGGTAACCAAGGACACCCCTACCCACAGTCACTCGTAACCAAGGACACCTCTCCTGTGACCGTGGTTACCAGGACACGCACATATGACAGTCGGTGGTAACCAGGGACACGCATCTCTGACAGTCAGTGGTAACCAGGGAAACCCACCTGCGACCATGGTAACCAAGGACACCCCTCCTGTGACAGTCATTGGTAACCAGGGACACACCTCCTGTGCCAGTGGTAACCAAGGACACCCCTACTGTGACAATGGTACCCAGGGACGGCCCTCCTGTGACAGTCGGTGGTAACCAGGGAAAACCACCTGTGACCATGGTAACCAAGGACACCCCTACCACAGTCACTGGTAACCAAGGACACCTCTCCTGTGACCGTGGTTATCAGGGAGACGCATCTCTGACAGTCGGGGGTAACCAGGGAAATCCACCTGTGACCATGGTAACCAAGGACACCCCTCCTGTGACAATGGTACCCAGGGACAGCCCTCCTGTGACAGTCGGTGGTAACCAGGGAACCCCACCTGTGACCATGGTAACCAAGGACACCCCTCTGTGACAATGGTACCCAGGGACAGCCCTCCTGTGACAGTCGGTGGTAACCAGGGAAACACACCTGTGACCATGGTAACCAAGGACACCCGTACCCACAGTCACTGGTAACCAAGGACACCTCTCCTGTGACCGTGGTTATCAGGGAGACGCATCTCTGACAGTCGGTGGTAACCAGGGAAACCCACCTGTGACCATGGTAACCAAGGACACCCCTCCTCTGACAATGGTACCCAGGGACAGCCCTCCTGTGACAGTCGGTGGTAACCAGGGAAACCCACCTGTGACCATGGTAACCAAGGACACCCCTCCTGTGACAATGGTACCCAGGGACAGCCGTCCTGTGACAGTCGGTGGTAACCAGGGAAACCCACCTGTGACATTCACAGTGCCCAGGGACACCAGCCTGTGACAGTCGGTGGTAATCAGGGAAACCCACCTGTGACCATGGTAACCAAGGACACACCTTCTGTGACAGTAACTGGTAACCACTGACACCTCTCCTGTGACCGTGGCTACCAGGGACACGCACATATGACAGCCGGTGGTAACCAGGGACACGCATCTCTGACAGTCAGTGGTAACCAGGGAAACCCACCTGCGACCATGTTAACCAAGGACACCCCTCCTGTGACAGTCAGTGGTAACCAGGGACACACCTCCTGTGCCAGTGGTAACCAAGGACACCCCCCCTCTGACAATGGTACCCAGGGACAGCCCTCCTGTGACAGTCGGTGGTAACCAGGGAAACCCACCTGTGACCATGGTAACCAAGGACACCCCTCCTGTGACAATGGTACCCAGGGAAAGCCCTCCTGTGACAGTCGGTGGTAACCAGGGAAACCCACCTGTGACCATGGTAACCAAGGACACCCCTCCTGTGACAATGGGACCCAGGGACAGCCCTCCTGTGACAGTCGGTGGTAACCAGGGAAACACACCTGTGACCATGGTAACCAAGGACACCCCTACCCACAGTCACTGGTAACCAAGGACACCTCTCCTGTGACCGTGGTTACCAGGACACGCACATATGACAGTCGGTGGTAACCAGGGACACGCATCTCTGACAGTCAGTGATAACCAGGGAAACCCACCTGCGACCATGGTACCCAAGGACACCCCTCCTGTGACAGTCAGTGGTAACCAGGGACACACCTCCTGTGCCAGTTGTAACCAAGGACACCCCTCCTGTCACAATGGTACCCAGGGACAGCCCTCCTGTGACAGTCAGTGGTAACCATGTACACTCACCTGTGACAGTCGGTGGTAACCAGGGAAACCCACCTGTGACATTCACATTTCCCAGGGACACCAGCCTGTGACAGTCGGTGGTAACCAGGGACACGCATCTCTGACAGTCGGTGGTAACCAGGGAAACCCACCTGTCGCCATGGAAACCAAGGACCCACCTACTGTGACAGTCACTGCTAACCACGGACACCTCTCCTGTGACCCTGGTTACCAGGGACACGCATATATGACAGTCGGTGGTAACCAGGGACACGCATCTCTGACAGTCAGTGGTAACCAGGGAAACCCACCTGCGACCATGGTAACCAAGGACACCCCTCCTGTGACAGTCAGTGGTAACCAGGGACACACCTCCTGTGCCAGTGGTAACCAAGGACACCCCTCCTGTCACAATGGTACCCAGGGACAGCCCTCCTGTGACAGTCGGTGGTAACCAGGGAAACCCACCTGTGACCATGGTAACCAAGGACACCCCTCCTGTGACAATGGTACCCAGGGACAGCCCTCCTGTGACAGTCGGTGGTAACCAGGGAAACCCACCTGTGACCATGGTAACCAAGGATACCCCTCCTGTGACGATGGTACCCAGGGACAGCCCTCCTGTGACAGTCGGTGGTAACCAGGGAAACACACCTGTGACCATGGTAACCAAGGACACCCCTACCCACTGTCACTGGTAACCAAGGACACCTCTCCTTTGACCGTGGTTGTCAGGGAGTCGCATCTCTGACAGTCGGTGGTAACCAGGGAAATCCACCTGTGACATTCACAGTGCCCAGGGACACCGGCCTGTGACAGTCGGTGGTAACCAGGGAGACGCATCTCTGACAGTCGGTGGTAACCAGGGAAACCCACCTGTGACCATGGTAACCAAGGACACCCCTCTGTGACAATGGTACCCAGGGACAGCCCTCCTGTGACAGTCGGTGGTAACCAGGGAAACCCACCTGTGACCATGGTAACCAAGGACACCCCTCCTGTGACAATGGTACCCAGGGACAGCCGTCCTGTGACAGTCGGTGGTAACCAGGGAAACCCACCTGTGACATTCACAGTGCCCAGGGACACCAGCCTGTGACAGTCGGTGGTAACCAGTGACACGCATCTCTGACAGTCGGTGGTAACCAGGGAAAACCACCAGTGACCATGGTAACCAAGGACACCCCTACCCACAGTCACTGGTAACCAAGGACACCTCTCCTGTGTCCGTGGTTACCAGGACACGCACATATGACAGTCGGTGGTAACCAGGGACACGCATTTCTGACAGTCAGTGGTAACCAGGGAAACCCACCTGCGACCATGGTAACCAAGGACACCCCTACTGTGACAGTCAGTGGTAACCAGGGACACACCTCCTGTGCTAGTGGTAACCAAGGACACACCTCCTGTCACAATGGTACCCAGGGACTGCCCTCCTGTGACAGTCAGTGGTAACCATGTACACTCACCTGTGACAGTTGGTGGTAACCAGGGAAACCCACCTGTGACATTCACAGTGCCCAGGGACACCGGACTGTGACAGTCGGTGGTAACCAGGGACACGCATCTCTGACAGTCGGTGGTAACCAGGGAAACCCACCTGTGACCATGGTAACCAAGGACACCCCTCTGTGACAATGGTACCCAGGGACAGCCCTCCTGTGACAGTCAGTGGTAACCAGGGAAACCCACCTGTGACCATGGTAACCAAGGACACCCGTACCCACAGTCACTGGTAACCAAGGACACCTCTCCTGTGACCGTGGTTATCAGGGAGACGCATCTCTGACAGTCGGTGGTAACCAGGGAAACCGACCTGTGACCATGGTAACCAAGGACACCCCTCCTGTGACAATGGTACCCAGGGAAAGCCCTCCTGTGACAGTCGGTGGTAACCAGGGAAACCCACCTGTGACCATGGTAACCAAGGACACCCCTCCTGTGACAATGGGACCCAGGGACAGCCCTCCTGTGACAGTCGGTGGTAACCAGGGAAACACACCTGTGACCATGGTAACCAAGGACACCCCTACCCACAGTCACTGGTAACCAAGGACACCTCTCCTGTGACCGTGGTTACCAGGACACGCACATATGACAGTCGGTGGTAACCAGGGACACGCATCTCTGACAGTCGGTGGTAACCAGGGAAACCCACCTGTGACCATGGTAACCAAGGACACACCTACTGTGCCAGTCACTGGTAACCACGGACACTTCTCCTGTGACCGTGGCTGCCAGGGACACGCACATATGACAGTCTGTGGTAACCAGGGACACGCATTTCTGACAGTCAGTGGTAACCAGGGAAACCCACCTGTGACCATGGTAAACAAGGACACCCCTCTGTGACAATGGTACCCAGGGACAGCCCTCCTGTGACAGTCAGTGGTAACCAGGGAAACCCACCTGTGACCATGGTAACCAAGGACACCCCTCCTGTGACAATCGTACCCAGGGACAGCCCTCCTGTGACAGTCGGTGGTAACCAGGGAAAACCACCTGTTACCATGGTAACCAAGGACACCCCTACCCACAGTCACTGGTAACCAAGGACACCTCTCCTGTGACCGTGGTTATCAGGGAGACGCATCTCTGACAGTCGGTGGTAACCAGGGAAACCCACCTGTGACCATGGTAACCAAGGACACCCCTCCTGTGACAATGGTACCCAGGGACAGCCCTCCTGTGACAGTCGGTGGTAACCAGGGAAACCCACCTGTGACCATGGTAACCAAGGACACCCCTCCTGTGACAATGGTATCCAGGGACAGCCGTCCTGTGACATTCGGTGGTAACAAGGGAAACCCACCTGTGACATTCACAGTGCCCAGGGACACCGGCCTGTGACAGTCGGTGGTAATCAGGGACATGCATCTCTGACAGTCGGTGGTAACCAGGGAAACCCACCTGTGACCATGGTAACCAAGGACACACCTACTGTGCCAGTCACTGGTAACCACGGACACTTCTCCTGTGACCGTGGCTGCCAGGGACACGCACATATGACAGTCGGTGGTAACCAGGGACACGCATTTCTGACAGTCAGTGGTAACCAGGGAAACCCACCTGCGACCATGTTAACCAAGGACACCCCTCCTGTGACAGTCAGTGGTAACCATGTACACTCACCTGTGACAGTTGGTGGTAACCAGGGAAACCCACCTGTGACATTCACAGTGCCCAGGGACACCGGCCTGTGACAGTCGGTGGTAACCAGGGGGACGCATCTCTGACAGTCGGTGGTAACCAGGTAAACCCACCTGTGACCATGGTAACCAAGGACACCCCTCTGTGACAATGGTACCCAGGGACAGCCCTCCTGTGACAGTGGTGGTAACCAGGGAAACACACCTGTGACCATGGTAACCAAGGACACCCGTACCCACAGTCACTGGTAACCAAGGACACCTCTCATGTGACCGTGGTTATCAGGGAGACGCATCTCTGACAGTCGGTGGTAACCAGGGAAACCCACCTGTGACATTCACAGTGCCCAGGGACACCGGCCTGTGACAGTCGGTGGTAATCAGGGACACGCATCTCTGACAGTCGGTGGTAACCGGGGAAACCCACCTGTGACCATGGTAACCAAGGACACACCTACTGTGACAGTCACTTGTAACCACGGACACCTCTCCTTTGACCGTGGCTACCAGGGACACGCACATATGACAGTCGGTGGTAACCAGGGACATGCATCTCTGACAGTCAGTGGTAATCAGGGAAACCCACCTGCGACCATGTTAACCAAGGACACCCCTCCTGTGACAGTCAGTGGTAACCAGGGACACACCTCCTGTGCCAGTGGTAACCAAGGACACCCCTCCTGTGACAATGGTACCCAGGGACAGCCCTCCTGTGACAGTCGGTGGTAACCAGGGAAAACCATCTGTGACCATGGTAACCAAGGACACCCCTACCCACAGTCACTCGTAACCAAGGACACCTCTCCTGTGACCGTGGTTACCAGGACACGCACATATGACAGTCGGTGGTAACCAGGGACACGCATCTCTGACAGTCAGTGGTAACCAGGGAAACCCACCTGCGACCATGGTAACCAAGGACACCCCTCCTGTGACAGTCAGTGGTAACCAGGGACACACCTCCTGTGCCAGTGGTAACCAAGGACACCCCTCCTGTGACAATGGTACCCAGGGACGGCCCTCCTGTGACAGTCGGTGGTAACCAGGGAAAACCACCTGTGACCATGGTAACCAAGGACACCCCTACCCACAGTCACTGGTAACCAAGGACACCTCTCCTGTGACCGTGGTTATCAGGGAGACGCATCTCTGACAGTCGGGGGTAACCAGGGAAACCCACCTGTGACCATGGTAACCAAGGACACCCCTCCTGTGACAATGGTACCCAGGGACAGCCCTCCTGTGACAGTCTGTGGTAACCAGGGAAACCCACCTGTGACCATGGTAACCAAGGACACCCCTCTGTGACAATGGTACCCAGGGACAGCCCTCCTGTGACAGTCGGTGGTAACCAGGGAAACACACCTGTGACCATGGTAACCAAGGACACCCGTACCCACAGTCACTGGTAACCAAGGACACCTCTCCTGTGACCGTGGTTATCAGGGAGTCGCATCTCTGACAGTCGGGGGTAACCAGGGAAACCGACCTGTGACCATGGTAACCAAGGACACCCCTCCTGTGACAATGGTACCCAGGGAAAGCCCTACTGTGACAGTCGGTGGTAACCAGGGAAACCCACCTGTGACCATGGTAACCAAGGACACCCCTCCTGTGACAATGGGACCCAGGGACAGCCCTCCTGTGACAGTCGGTGGTAACCAGGGAAACACACCTGTGACCATGGTAACCAAGGACACCCCTACCCACAGTCACTGGTAACCAAGGACACCTCTCCTGTGACCGTGGTTACCAGGACACGCACATATGACAGTCGGTGGTAACCAGGGACACGCATCTCTGACAGTCGGTGGTAACCAGGGAAACCCACCTGTGACCATGGTAACCAAGGACACACCTACTGTGCCAGTCACTGGTAACCACGGACACTTCTCCTGTGACCGTGGCTGCCAGGGACACGCACATATGACAGTCTGTGGTAACCAGGGACACGCATTTCTGACAGTCAGTGGTAACCAGGGAAACCCACCTGTGACCATGGTAAACAAGGACACCCCTCTGTGACAATGGTACCCAGGGACAGCCCTCCTGTGACAGTCAGTGGTAACCAGGGAAACCCACCTGTGACCATGGTAACCAAGGACACCCCTCCTGTGACAATCGTACCCAGGGACAGCCCTCCTGTGACAGTCGGTGGTAACCAGGGAAAACCACCTGTTACCATGGTAACCAAGGACACCCCTACCCACAGTCACTGGTAACCAAGGACACCTCTCCTGTGACCGTGGTTATCAGGGAGACGCATCTCTGACAGTCGGTGGTAACCAGGGAAACCCACCTGTGACCATGGTAACCAAGGACACCCCTCCTGTGACAATGGTACCCAGGGACAGCCCTCCTGTGACAGTCGGTGGTAACCAGGGAAACCCACCTGTGACCATGGTAACCAAGGACACCCCTCCTGTGACAATGGTATCCAGGGACAGCCGTCCTGTGACATTCGGTGGTAACAAGGGAAACCCACCTGTGACATTCACAGTGCCCAGGGACACCGGCCTGTGACAGTCGGTGGTAATCAGGGACATGCATCTCTGACAGTCGGTGGTAACCAGGGAAACCCACCTGTGACCATGGTGACCAAGGACACACCTACTGTGCCAGTCACTGGTAACCACGGACACTTCTCCTGTGACCGTGGCTGCCAGGGACACGCACATATGACAGTCGGTGGTAACCAGGGACACGCATTTCTGACAGTCAGTGGTAACCAGGGAAACCCACCTGCGACCATGTTAACCAAGGACACCCCTCCTGTGACAGTCAGTGGTAACCAGGGACACACCTCCTGTGCCAGTGGTAACCAAGGACACCCCTCCTGTGACAATGGTACCCAGGGACAGCCCTCCTGTGACAGTCGGTGGTAACCAGGGAAAACCACCTGTGACCATGGTAACCAAGGACACCCCTACCCACAGTCACTCGTAACCAAGGACACCTCTCCTGTGACCGTGATTACCAGGACACGCACATATGACAGTCGGTGGTAACCAGGGACACGCATCTCTATCAGTCAGTGGTAACCAGGGAAACCCACCTGCGACCATGGTAACGAAGGACACCCCTCCTGTGACAGTCAGTGGTAACCAGGGACACACCTCCTGTGCCAGTGGTAACCAAGGACACCCCTCCTGTGACAATGGTACCCAGGGACGGCCCTCCTGTGACAGTCGGTGGTAACCAGGGAAAACCACCTGTGACCATGGTAACCAAGGACACCCCTACCCACAGTCACTGGTAACCAAGGACACCTCTCCTGTGACCGTGGTTATCAGGGAGACGCATCTCTGACAGTCGGGGGTAACCAGGGAAACCCACCTGTGACCATGGTAACCAAGGACACCCCTCCTGTGACAATGGTACCCAGGGACAGCCCTCCTGTGACAGTCTGTGGTAACCAGGGAAACCCACCTGTGACCATGGTAACCAAGGACACCCCTCTGTGACAATGGTACCCAGGGACAGCCCTCCTGTGACAGTCGGTGGTAACCAGGGAAACACACCTGTGACCATGGTAACCAAGGACACCCGTACCCACAGTCACTGGTAACCAAGGACACCTCTCCTGTGACCGTGGTTATCAGGGAGTCGCATCTCTGACAGTCGGGGGTAACCAGGGAAACCGACCTGTGACCATGGTAACCAAGGACACCCCTCCTGTGACAATGGTACCCAGGGAAAGCCCTACTGTGACAGTCGGTGGTAACCAGGGAAACCCACCTGTGACCATGGTAACCAAGGACACCCCTCCTGTGACAATGGGACCCAGGGACAGCCCTCCTGTGACAGTCGGTGGTAACCAGGGAAACACACCTGTGACCATGGTAACCAAGGACACCCCTACCCACAGTCACTGGTAACCAAGGACACCTCTCCTGTGACCGTGGTTACCAGGACACGCACATATGACAGTCGGTGGTAACCAGGGACACGCATCTCTGACAGTCGGTGGTAACCAGGGAAACCCACCTGTGACCATGGTAACCAAGGACACACCTACTGTGCCAGTCACTGGTAACCACGGACACTTCTCCTGTGACCGTGGCTGCCAGGGACACGCACATATGACAGTCTGTGGTAACCAGGGACACGCATTTCTGACAGTCAGTGGTAACCAGGGAAACCCACCTGTGACCATGGTAAACAAGGACACCCCTCTGTGACAATGGTACCCAGGGACAGCCCTCCTGTGACAGTCAGTGGTAACCAGGGAAACCCACCTGTGACCATGGTAACCAAGGACACCCCTCCTGTGACAATCGTACCCAGGGACAGCCCTCCTGTGACAGTCGGTGGTAACCAGGGAAAACCACCTGTTACCATGGTAACCAAGGACACCCCTACCCACAGTCACTGGTAACCAAGGACACCTCTCCTGTGACCGTGGTTATCAGGGAGACGCATCTCTGACAGTCGGTGGTAACCAGGGAAACCCACCTGTGACCATGGTAACCAAGGACACCCCTCCTGTGACAATGGTACCCAGGGACAGCCCTCCTGTGACAGTCGGTGGTAACCAGGGAAACCCACCTGTGACCATGGTAACCAAGGACACCCCTCCTGTGACAATGGTATCCAGGGACAGCCGTCCTGTGACATTCGGTGGTAACAAGGGAAACCCACCTGTGACATTCACAGTGCCCAGGGACACCGGCCTGTGACAGTCGGTGGTAATCAGGGACATGCATCTCTGACAGTCGGTGGTAACCAGGGAAACCCACCTGTGACCATGGTGACCAAGGACACACCTACTGTGCCAGTCACTGGTAACCACGGACACTTCTCCTGTGACCGTGGCTGCCAGGGACACGCACATATGACAGTCGGTGGTAACCAGGGACACGCATTTCTGACAGTCAGTGGTAACCAGGGAAACCCACCTGCGACCATGTTAACCAAGGACACCCCTCCTGTGACAGTCAGTGGTAACCAGGGACACACCTCCTGTGCCAGTGGTAACCAAGGACACCCCTCCTGTGACAATGGTACCCAGGGACAGCCCTCCTGTGACAGTCGGTGGTAACCAGGGAAAACCACCTGTGACCATGGTAACCAAGGACACCCCTACCCACAGTCACTCGTAACCAAGGACACCTCTCCTGTGACCGTGATTACCAGGACACGCACATATGACAGTCGGTGGTAACCAGGGACACGCATCTCTATCAGTCAGTGGTAACCAGGGAAACCCACCTGCGACCATGGTAACGAAGGACACCCCTCCTGTGACAGTCAGTGGTAACCAGGGACACACCTCCTGTGCCAGTGGTAACCAAGGACACCCCTCCTGTGAAAATGGTACCCAGGGACAGCCCTCCTGTGACAGTCGGTGGTAACCAGGGAAAACCACCTGTGACCATGGTAACCAAGGACACCCCTACCCACAGTCACTGGTAACCAAGGACACCTCTCCTGTGACCGTGGTTACCAGGACACGCACATATGACAGTCGGTGGTAACCAGGGACACGCATTTCTGACAGTCAGTGGTAACCAGGGAAACCCACCTGCGACCATGGTAACCAAGGACACCCCTCCTGTGACAGTCAGTGGTAACCAGGGACACACCTCCTGTGCTAGTGGTAACCAAGGACACCCCTCCTGTCACAATGGTACCCAGGGACAGCCCTCCTGTGACAGTCAGTGGTAACCATGTACACTCACCTGTGACAGTTGGTGGTAACCAGGGAAACCCACCTGTGACATTCACAGTGCCCAGGGACACCGGCCTGTGACAGTCGGTGGTAACCAGGGAGACGCATCTCTGACAGTCGGTGGTAACCATGGAAACCCACCTGTGACCATCGTAACCAAGGACACCCCTCTGTGACAATGGTACCCAGGGACAGCCCTCCTGTGACAGTCGGTGGTAACCAGGGAAACACACCTGTGACCATGGTAACCAAGGACACCCGTACCCACAGTCACTGGTAACCAAGGACACCTCTCCTGTGACCGTGGTTATCAGGGAGACGCATCTCTGACAGTCGGTGGTAACCAGGGAAACCCACCTGTGACCATGGTAACCAAGGACACCCCTCCTGTGACAATGGTACCCAGGGACAGCCCTCCTGTGACAGTCGGTGGTAACCAGGGAAACCCACCTGTGACCATGGTAACCAAGGACACCCCTCCTGTGACAATGGTACCCAGGGACAGCCGTCCTGTGACAGTCGGTGTTAACCAGGGAAACCCACCTGTGACATTCACAGTGCCCAGGGACACCAGCCTGTGACAGTCGGTGGTAATCAGGGAAACCCACCTGTGACCATGGTAACCAAGGACACACCTACTGTGACAGTAACTGGTAACCACGGACACCTCTCCTGTGACCGTGGCTACCAGGGACATGCACATATGACAGCCGGTGGTAACCAGGGACACGCATCTCTGACAGTCAGTGGTAACCAGGGAAACCCACCTGCGACCATGTTAACCAAGGACACCCCTCCTGTGACAGTCAGTGGTAACCAGGGACACACCTCCTGTGCCAGTGGTAACCAAGGACACCCCTCCTGTGACAATGGTACCCAGGGACAGCCCTCCTGTGACAGTCGGTGGTAACCAGGGAAAACCACCTCTGACCATGGTAACCAAGGACACCCCTACCCACAGTCACTGGTAACCAAGGACACCTCTCCTGTGACCGTGGTTACCAGGACACGCACATATGACAGTCGGTGGTAACCAGGGACACGCATTTCTGACAGTCAGTGGTAACCAGGGACACACCTCCTGTGCCAGTGGTAAACAAGGACACCCCTCCTGTCACAATGGTACCCAGGGACAGCCCTCCTGTGACAGTCAGTGGTAACCATGTACACTCACCTGTGACAGTCGGTGGTAACCAGGGAAACCCACCTGTGACATTCACATTTCCCAGGGACACCAGCCTGTGACAGTCGGTGGTAACCAGGGACACGCATCTCTGACAGTCGGTGGTAACCAGGGAAACCCACCTGTCGCCATGGAAACCAAGGACCCACCTACTGTGACAGTCACTGCTAACCACGGACACCTCTCCTGTGACCGTGGTTACCAGGGACACGCATATATGACAGTCGGTGGTAACCAGGGACACGCATCTCTGACAGTCAGTGGTAACCAGGGAAACCCACCTGCGACCATGGTAACCAAGGACACCCCTCCTGTGACAGTCAGTGGTAACCAGGGACACACCTCCTGTGCCAGTGGTAACCAAGGACACCCCTCCTGTGACAATGGTACCCAGGGACAGCCCTCCTGTGACAGTCGGTGGTAACCAGGGAAACCCACCTGTGACCATGGTAACCAAGGACACCCCTCCTGTGACAATGGTACCCAGGGACAGCCGTCCTGTGACAGTCGGTGGTAACCAGGGAAACCCACGTGTGACATTCACAGTGCCCAGGGACACCGGCCTGTGACAGTCGGTGGTAACCAGGGAGACGCATCTCTGACAGTCGGTGGTAACCAGGGAAACCCACCTGTGACCATGGTAACCAAGGACACCCCTCTGTGACAATGGTACCCAGGGACAGCCCTCCTGTGACAGTCGGTGGTAACCAGGGAAACACACCTGTGACCATGGTAACCAAGGACACCCCTCCTGTGACAATGGTACCCAGGGACAGCCCTCCTGTGACAGTCGGTGGTAACCAGGGAAAACCACCTGTGACCATGGTAACCAAGGACACCCCTACCCACAGTCACTGGTAACCAAGGACACCTCTCCTGTGACCGTGGTTACCAGGACACGCACATATGACAGTCGGTGGTAACCAGGGTTACGCATTTCTGACAGTCAGTGGTAACCAGGGAAACCCACCTGCGACCATGGTAACCATGGACACCCCTCCTGTGACAGTCAGTGTTAACCAGGGACACACCTCCTGTGCTAGTGGTAACCAAGGACACCCCTCCTGTCACAATGGTACCCAGGGACAGCCCTCCTGTGACAGTCGGTGGTAACCAGGGAAACCCACCTGTGACCATGGAAACCAAGGACACCCCTCCTGTGACAATGGTACCCAGGGACAGCCGTCCTGTGACAGTCGGTGGTAACCAGGGAAACCCACCTGTGACATTCACAGTGCCCAGGGACACCGGCCTGTGACAGTCGGTGGTAATCAGGGACACGCATCTCTGACAGTCGGTGGTAACCAGGGAAACCCACCTGTGACCATGGTAACCAAGGACACCCCTCATGTGACAATGGTACCCAGGGACAGCCCTCCTGTGACAGTCGGTGGTAACCAGGGAAACCCACCTGTGACCATGGAAACCAAGGACACCCCTCCTGTGACAATGGTACCCAGGGACAGCCATCCTGTGACAGTCGGTGGTAACCAGGGAAACCCACCTGTGACATTCACAGTGCCCAGGGACACCGGCCTGTGACAGTCGGTGGTAATCAGGGACACGCATCTTTGACAGTCGGTGGTAACCAGGGAAACCCATCTGTGACCATGGTAACCAAGGACACACCTACTGTGCCAGTCACTGGTAACCACGGACACCTCTCCTGTGACAGTGGCTACCAGGGACACGCACATATGACAGTCGGTGGTAACCAGGGACACGCATCTCTGACAGTCAGTAGTAACCAGGGAAACCCACCTGCGACCATGTTAACCAAGGACACCCCTCCTGTGACAGTCAGTGGTAACCAGGGACACACCTCCTGTGCCAGTGGTAACCAAGGACACCCCTCCTGTGACAATGGTACCCAGGGACAGCCCTCCTGTGACAGTCGGTGGTAACCAGGGAAAACCACCTGTGACCATGGTAACCAAGGACACCCCTAACCACAGTCACTGGTAACAAAGGACACCTCTCCTGTGACCGTTGTTACCAGGACACGCACATATGACAGTCGGTGGTAACCAGGGACACGCATTTCTGACAGTCAGTGGTAACCAGGGAAACCCACCTGCGACCATGGTAACCAAGGACACCCCTCCTGTGACAGTCAGTGGTAACCAGGGACACACCTCTAGTGCTAGTGGTAACCAAGGACACCCCTCCTGTCACAATGGTACCCAGGGACAGCCCTCCTGTGACAGTCAGTGGTAACCATGTACACTCACCTGTGACAGTTGGTGGTAACCAGGGAAACCCACCTGTGACATTCACAGTGCCCAGGGACACCGGCCTGTGACAGTCGGTGGTAACCAGGGAGACGCATCTCTGACAGTCGGTGGTAACCAGGGAAACCCACCTGTGACCATCGTAACCAAGGACACCCCTCTGTGACAATGGTACCCAGGGACAGCCCTCCTGTGACAGTCAGTGGTAACCAGGGAAACACACCTGTGACCATGGTAATCAAGGACACCCGTACCCACAGTCACTGGTAACCAAGGACACCTCTCCTGTGACCGTGGTTATCAGGGAGACGCATCTCTGACAGTCGGTGGTAACCAGGGAAACCCACCTGTGACCATGGTAACCAAGGACACCCCTCCTGTGACAATGGTACCCAGGGACAGCCCTCCTGTGACAGTCGGTGGTAACCAGGGAAACCCACCTGTGACCATGGTAACCAAGGACACCCCTCCTGTGACAATGGTACCCAGGGACAGCCGTCCTGTGACAGTCGGTGGTAACCAGGGAAACCCACCTGTGACATTCACAGTGCCCAGGGACACCAGCCTGTGACAGTCGGTGGTAATCAGGGACACGCATCTCTGACAGTCGGTGGTAACCAGGGAAACCCACCTGTGACCATGGTAACCAAGGACACACCTACTGTGACAGTAACTGGTAACCACGGACACCTCTCCTGTGACCGTGGCTACCAGGGACACGCACATATGACAGCCAGTGGTAACCAGGGACACGCATCTCTGACAGTCAGTGGTAACCAGGGAAACCCACCTGCGACCATGTTAACCAAGGACACCCCTCCTGTGACAGTCAGTGGTAACCAGGGACACACCTCCTGTGCCAGTGGTAACCAAGGACACCCCTCCTGTGACAATGGTACCCAGGGACAGCCCTCCTGTGACAGTCGGTGGTAACCAGGGAAAACCACCTGCGACCATGGTAACCAAGGACACCCCTCCTGTGACAGTCAGTGGTAACCAGGGACACACCTCCTGTGCCAGTGGTAACCAAGGACACCCCTCCTGTGACAATGGTACCCAGGGACAGCCCTCCTGTGACAGTCGGTGGTAACCAGGGAAAACCACCTGTGACCATGGTAACCAAGGACACCCCTACCCACAGTCACTAGTAACCAAGGACACCTCTCCTGTGACCGTGGTTACCAGGACACGCACATATGACAGTCGGTGGTAACCAGGGACACGCATTTCTGACAGTCAGTGGTAACCAGGGAAACCCACCTGCGACCATGGTAACCAAGGACACCCCTCCTGTGACAGTCAGTGGTAACCAGGGACACACCTCCTGTGCTAGTGGTAACCAAGGACACCCCTCCTGTCACAATGGTACCCAGGGACAGCCCTCCTGTGACAGTCAGTGGTAACCATGTACACTCACCTGTGACAGTTGGTGGTAACCAGGGAAACCCACCTGTGACATTCACAGTGCCCAGGGACACCGGCCTGTGACAGTCGGTGGTAACCAGGGAGACGCATCTCTGACAGTCGGTGGTAACCATGGAAACCCACCTGTGACCATCGTAACCAAGGACACCCCTCTGTGACAATGGTACCCAGGGACAGCCCTCCTGTGACATTCGGTGGTAACCAGGGAAACACACCTGTGACCATGGTAACCAAGGACACCCGTACCCACAGTCACTGGTAACCAAGGACACCTCTCCTGTGACCGTGGTTATCAGGGAGACGCATCTCTGACAGTCGTTGGTAACCAGGGAAACCCACCTGTGACCATGGTAACCAAGGACACCCCTCCTGTGACAATGGTACCCAGGGACAGCCCTCCTGTGACAGTCGGTGGTAACCAGGGAAACCCACCTGTGACCATGGTAACCAAGGACACCCCTCCTGTGACAATGGTACCCAGGGACAGCCGTCCTGTGACAGTCGGTGTTAACCAGGGAAACCCACCTGTGACATTCACAGTGCCCAGGGACACCAGCCTGTGACAGTCGGTGGTAATCAGGGAAACCCACCTGTGACCATGGTAACCAAGGACACACCTACTGTGACAGTAACTGGTAACCACGGACACCTCTCCTGTGACCGTGGCTACCAGGGACATGCACATATGACAGCCGGTGGTAACCAGGGACACGCATCTCTGACAGTCAGTGGTAACCAGGGAAACCCACCTGCGACCATGTTAACCAAGGACACCCCTCCTGTGACAGTCAGTGGTAACCAGGGACACACCTCCTGTGCCAGTGGTAACCAAGGACACCCCTCCTGTGACAATGGTACCCAGGGACAGCCCTCCTGTGACAGTCGGTGGTAACCAGGGAAAACCACCTGTGACCATGGTAACCAAGGACACCCCTACCCACAGTCACTGGTAACCAAGGACACCTCTCCTGTGACCGTGGTTACCAGGACACGCACATATGACAGTCGGTGGTAACCAGGGACACGCATTTCTGACAGTCAGTGGTAACCAGGGACACACCTCCTGTGCCAGTGGTAAACAAGGACACCCCTCCTGTCACAATGGTACCCAGGGACAGCCCTCCTGTGACAGTCAGTGGTAACCATGTACACTCACCTGTGACAGTCGGTGGTAACCAGGGAAACCCACCTGTGACATTCACATTTCCCAGGGACACCAGCCTGTGACAGTCGGTGGTAACCAGGGACACGCATCTCTGACAGTCGGTGGTAACCAGGGAAACCCACCTGTCGCCATGGAAACCAAGGACCCACCTACTGTGACAGTCACTGCTAACCACGGACACCTCTCCTGTGACCGTGGTTACCAGGGACACGCATATATGACAGTCGGTGGTAACCAGGGACACGCATCTCTGACAGTCAGTGGTAACCAGGGAAACCCACCTGCGACCATGGTAACCAAGGACACCCCTCCTGTGACAGTCAGTGGTAACCAGGGACACACCTCCTGTGCCAGTGGTAACCAAGGACACCCCTCCTGTCACAATGGTACCCAGGGACAGCCCTCCTGTGACAGTCGGTGGTAACCAGGGAAACCCACCTGTGACCATGGTAACCAAGGACACCCCTCCTGTGACAATGGTACCCAGGGACAGCCGTCCTGTGACAGTCGGTGGTAACCAGGGAAACCCACGTGTGACATTCACAGTGCCCAGGGACACCGGCCTGTGACAGTCGGTGGTAACCAGGGAAACCCACCTGTGACCATGGTAACCAAGGACACCCCTCTGTGACAATGGTACCCAGGGACAGCCCTCCTGTGACAGTCGGTGGTAACCAGGGAAACACACCTGTGACCATGGTAACCAAGGACACCCGTACCCACAGTCACTGGTAACCAAGGACACCTCTCATGTGACCGTGGTTATCAGGGAGACGCATCTCTGACAGTCGGTGGTAACCAGGGAAACCCACCTGTGACATTCACAGTGCCCAGGGACACCGGCCTGTGACAGTCGGTGGTAATCAGGGACACGCATCTCTGACAGTCGGTGGTAACCAGGGAAACCCACCTGTGACCATGGTAACCAAGGACACACCTACTGTGACAGTCACTTGTAACCACGGACACCTCTCCTGTGACCGTGGCAACCAGGGACACGCACATATGACAGTCGGTGGTAACCAGGGACATGCATCTCTGACAGTCAGTGGTAAACAGGGAAACCCACCTGCGACCATGTTAACCAAGGACACCCCTCCTGTGACAGTCAGTGGTAACCAGGGACACACCTCCTGTGCCAGTGGTAACCAAGGACACCCCTCCTGGGACAATGGTACCCAGGGACAGCCCTCCTGTGACAGTCGGTGGTAACCAGGGAAAACCACCTGTGACCATGGTAACCAAGGACACCCCTACCCACAGTCACTCGTAACCAAGGACACCTCTCCTGTGACCGTGGTTACCAGGACACGCACATATGACAGTCGGTGGTAACCAGGGACACGCATCTCTGACAGTCAGTGGTAACCAGGGAAACCCACCTGCGACCATGGTAACCAAGGACACCCCTCCTGTGACAGTCATTGGTAACCAGGGACACACCTCCTGTGCCAGTGGTAACCAAGGACACCCCTCCTGTGACAATGGTACCCAGGGACGGCCCTCCTGTGACAGTCGGTGGTTACCAGGGAAAACCACTTGTGACCATGGTAACCAAGGACACCCCTACCCACAGTCACTGGTAACCAAGGACACCTCTCCTGTGACCGTGGTTATCAGGGAGACGCATCTCTGACAGTCGGGGGTAACCAGGGAAACCCACCTGTGACCATGGTAACCAAGGACACCCCTCCTGTGACAATGGTACCCAGGGACAGCCCTCCTGTGACAGTCGGTGGTAACCAGGGAAACCCACCTGTGACCATGGTAACCAAGGACACCCCTCTGTGACAATGGTACCCAGGGACAGCCCTCCTGTGACAGTCGGTGGTAACCAGGGAAACACACCTGTGACCATGGTAACCAAGGACACCCGTACCCACAGTCACTGGTAACCAAGGACACATCTCCTGTGACCGTGGTTATCAGGGAGACGCATCTCTGACAGTCGGTGGTAACCAGGGAAACCCACCTGTGACCATGGTAACCAAGGACACCACTCCTGTGACAATGGTACCCAGGGACAGCCCTCCTGTGACAGTCGGTGGTAACCAGGGAAACCCACCTGTGACCATGGTAACCAAGGACACCCCTCCTGTGACAATGGTACCCAGGGACAGCCGTCCTGTGACAGTGGGTGGTAACCAGGGAAACCCACCTGTGACATTCACAGTGCCCAGGGACACCGGCCTGTGACAGTCGGTGGTAATCAGGGACACGCATCTCTGACAGTCGGTGGTAACCAGGGAAACCCACCTGTGACCATGGTAACCAAGGACACACCTACTGTGCCAGTCAATGGTAACCACGGACACTTCTCCTGTGACCGTGGCTACCAGGGACACGCACATATGACAGTCGGTGGTAACCAGGGACACGCATTTCTGACAGTCCGTGGTAACCAGGGAAACCCACCTGCGACCATGGTAACCAAGGACACCCCTCCTGTGACAGTCAGTGGTAACCAGGGACACACCTCCTGTGCCAGTGGTAACCAAGGACACCCCTCCTGTGACAATGGTACCCAGGGACAGCCCTCCTGTGACAGTCGGTGGTAACCAGGGAAAACCACCTGTGACCATGGTAACCAAGGACACCCCTACCCACAGTCACTCGTAACCAAGGACACCTCTCCTGTGACCGTGATTACCAGGACACGCACATATGACAGTCGGTGGTAACCAGGGACACGCATCTCTATCAGTCAGTGGTAACCAGGGAAACCAACCTGCGACCATGGTAACCAAGGACACCCCTCCTGTGACAGTCAGTGGTAACCAGGGACACACCTCCTGTGCCAGTGGTAACCAAGGACACCCCTCCTGTGAAAATGGTACCCAGGGACAGCCCTCCTGTGACAGTCGGTGGTAACCAGGGAAAACCACCTGTGACCATGGTAACCAAGGACACCCCTAACCACAGTCACTGGTAACAAAGGACACCTCTCCTGTGACCGTTGTTACCAGGACACGCACATATGACAGTCGGTGGTAACCAGGGACACGCATTTCTGACAGTCAGTGGTAACCAGGGAAACCCACCTGCGACCATGGTAACCAAGGACACCCCTCCTGTGACAGTCAGTGGTAACCAGGGACACACCTCTAGTGCTAGTGGTAACCAAGGACACCCCTCCTGTCACAATGGTACCCAGGGACAGCCCTCCTGTGACAGTCAGTGGTAACCATGTACACTCACCTGTGACAGTTGGTGGTAACCAGGGAAACCCACCTGTGACATTCACAGTGCCCAGGGACACCGGCCTGTGACAGTCGGTGGTAACCAGGGAGACGCATCTCTGACAGTCGGTGGTAACCAGGGAAACCCACCTGTGACCATCGTAACCAAGGACACCCCTCTGTGACAATGGTACCCAGGGACAGCCCTCCTGTGACAGTCAGTGGTAACCAGGGAAACACACCTGTGACCATGGTAATCAAGGACACCCGTACCCACAGTCACTGGTAACCAAGGACACCTCTCCTGTGACCGTGGTTATCAGGGAGACGCATCTCTGACAGTCGGTGGTAACCAGGGAAACCCACCTGTGACCATGGTAACCAAGGACACCCCTCCTGTGACAATGGTACCCAGGGACAGCCCTCCTGTGACAGTCGGTGGTAACCAGGGAAACCCACCTGTGACCATGGTAACCAAGGACACCCCTCCTGTGACAATGGTACCCAGGGACAGCCGTCCTGTGACAGTCGGTGGTAACCAGGGAAACCCACCTGTGACATTCACAGTGCCCAGGGACACCAGCCTGTGACAGTCGGTGGTAATCAGGGACACGCATCTCTGACAGTCGGTGGTAACCAGGGAAACCCACCTGTGACCATGGTAACCAAGGACACACCTACTGTGACAGTAACTGGTAACCACGGACACCTCTCCTGTGACCGTGGCTACCAGGGACACGCACATATGACAGCCAGTGGTAACCAGGGACACGCATCTCTGACAGTCAGTGGTAACCAGGGAAACCCACCTGCGACCATGTTAACCAAGGACACCCCTCCTGTGACAGTCAGTGGTAACCAGGGACACACCTCCTGTGCCAGTGGTAACCAAGGACACCCCTCCTGTGACAATGGTACCCAGGGACAGCCCTCCTGTGACAGTCGGTGGTAACCAGGGAAAACCACCTGCGACCATGGTAACCAAGGACACCCCTCCTGTGACAGTCAGTGGTAACCAGGGACACACCTCCTGTGCCAGTGGTAACCAAGGACACCCCTCCTGTGACAATGGTACCCAGGGACAGCCCTCCTGTGACAGTCGGTGGTAACCAGGGAAAACCACCTGTGACCATGGTAACCAAGGACACCCCTACCCACAGTCACTAGTAACCAAGGACACCTCTCCTGTGACCGTGGTTACCAGGACACGCACATATGACAGTCGGTGGTAACCAGGGACACGCATTTCTGACAGTCAGTGGTAACCAGGGAAACCCACCTGCGACCATGGTAACCAAGGACACCCCTCCTGTGACAGTCAGTGGTAACCAGGGACACACCTCCTGTGCTAGTGGTAACCAAGGACACCCCTCCTGTCACAATGGTACCCAGGGACAGCCCTCCTGTGACAGTCAGTGGTAACCATGTACACTCACCTGTGACAGTTGGTGGTAACCAGGGAAACCCACCTGTGACATTCACAGTGCCCAGGGACACCGGCCTGTGACAGTCGGTGGTAACCAGGGAGACGCATCTCTGACAGTCGGTGGTAACCATGGAAACCCACCTGTGACCATCGTAACCAAGGACACCCCTCTGTGACAATGGTACCCAGGGACAGCCCTCCTGTGACATTCGGTGGTAACCAGGGAAACACACCTGTGACCATGGTAACCAAGGACACCCGTACCCACAGTCACTGGTAACCAAGGACACCTCTCCTGTGACCGTGGTTATCAGGGAGACGCATCTCTGACAGTCGTTGGTAACCAGGGAAACCCACCTGTGACCATGGTAACCAAGGACACCCCTCCTGTGACAATGGTACCCAGGGACAGCCCTCCTGTGACAGTCGGTGGTAACCAGGGAAACCCACCTGTGACCATGGTAACCAAGGACACCCCTCCTGTGACAATGGTACCCAGGGACAGCCGTCCTGTGACAGTCGGTGTTAACCAGGGAAACCCACCTGTGACATTCACAGTGCCCAGGGACACCAGCCTGTGACAGTCGGTGGTAATCAGGGAAACCCACCTGTGACCATGGTAACCAAGGACACACCTACTGTGACAGTAACTGGTAACCACGGACACCTCTCCTGTGACCGTGGCTACCAGGGACATGCACATATGACAGCCGGTGGTAACCAGGGACACGCATCTCTGACAGTCAGTGGTAACCAGGGAAACCCACCTGCGACCATGTTAACCAAGGACACCCCTCCTGTGACAGTCAGTGGTAACCAGGGACACACCTCCTGTGCCAGTGGTAACCAAGGACACCCCTCCTGTGACAATGGTACCCAGGGACAGCCCTCCTGTGACAGTCGGTGGTAACCAGGGAAAACCACCTGTGACCATGGTAACCAAGGACACCCCTACCCACAGTCACTGGTAACCAAGGACACCTCTCCTGTGACCGTGGTTACCAGGACACGCACATATGACAGTCGGTGGTAACCAGGGACACGCATTTCTGACAGTCAGTGGTAACCAGGGACACACCTCCTGTGCCAGTGGTAAACAAGGACACCCCTCCTGTCACAATGGTACCCAGGGACAGCCCTCCTGTGACAGTCAGTGGTAACCATGTACACTCACCTGTGACAGTCGGTGGTAACCAGGGAAACCCACCTGTGACATTCACATTTCCCAGGGACACCAGCCTGTGACAGTCGGTGGTAACCAGGGACACGCATCTCTGACAGTCGGTGGTAACCAGGGAAACCCACCTGTCGCCATGGAAACCAAGGACCCACCTACTGTGACAGTCACTGCTAACCACGGACACCTCTCCTGTGACCGTGGTTACCAGGGACACGCATATATGACAGTCGGTGGTAACCAGGGACACGCATCTCTGACAGTCAGTGGTAACCAGGGAAACCCACCTGCGACCATGGTAACCAAGGACACCCCTCCTGTGACAGTCAGTGGTAACCAGGGACACACCTCCTGTGCCAGTGGTAACCAAGGACACCCCTCCTGTCACAATGGTACCCAGGGACAGCCCTCCTGTGACAGTCGGTGGTAACCAGGGAAACCCACCTGTGACCATGGTAACCAAGGACACCCCTCCTGTGACAATGGTACCCAGGGACAGCCGTCCTGTGACAGTCGGTGGTAACCAGGGAAACCCACGTGTGACATTCACAGTGCCCAGGGACACCGGCCTGTGACAGTCGGTGGTAACCAGGGAAACCCACCTGTGACCATGGTAACCAAGGACACCCCTCTGTGACAATGGTACCCAGGGACAGCCCTCCTGTGACAGTCGGTGGTAACCAGGGAAACACACCTGTGACCATGGTAACCAAGGACACCCGTACCCACAGTCACTGGTAACCAAGGACACCTCTCATGTGACCGTGGTTATCAGGGAGACGCATCTCTGACAGTCGGTGGTAACCAGGGAAACCCACCTGTGACATTCACAGTGCCCAGGGACACCGGCCTGTGACAGTCGGTGGTAATCAGGGACACGCATCTCTGACAGTCGGTGGTAACCAGGGAAACCCACCTGTGACCATGGTAACCAAGGACACACCTACTGTGACAGTCACTTGTAACCACGGACACCTCTCCTGTGACCGTGGCAACCAGGGACACGCACATATGACAGTCGGTGGTAACCAGGGACATGCATCTCTGACAGTCAGTGGTAAACAGGGAAACCCACCTGCGACCATGTTAACCAAGGACACCCCTCCTGTGACAGTCAGTGGTAACCAGGGACACACCTCCTGTGCCAGTGGTAACCAAGGACACCCCTCCTGGGACAATGGTACCCAGGGACAGCCCTCCTGTGACAGTCGGTGGTAACCAGGGAAAACCACCTGTGACCATGGTAACCAAGGACACCCCTACCCACAGTCACTCGTAACCAAGGACACCTCTCCTGTGACCGTGGTTACCAGGACACGCACATATGACAGTCGGTGGTAACCAGGGACACGCATCTCTGACAGTCAGTGGTAACCAGGGAAACCCACCTGCGACCATGGTAACCAAGGACACCCCTCCTGTGACAGTCATTGGTAACCAGGGACACACCTCCTGTGCCAGTGGTAACCAAGGACACCCCTCCTGTGACAATGGTACCCAGGGACGGCCCTCCTGTGACAGTCGGTGGTTACCAGGGAAAACCACTTGTGACCATGGTAACCAAGGACACCCCTACCCACAGTCACTGGTAACCAAGGACACCTCTCCTGTGACCGTGGTTATCAGGGAGACGCATCTCTGACAGTCGGGGGTAACCAGGGAAACCCACCTGTGACCATGGTAACCAAGGACACCCCTCCTGTGACAATGGTACCCAGGGACAGCCCTCCTGTGACAGTCGGTGGTAACCAGGGAAACCCACCTGTGACCATGGTAACCAAGGACACCCCTCTGTGACAATGGTACCCAGGGACAGCCCTCCTGTGACAGTCGGTGGTAACCAGGGAAACACACCTGTGACCATGGTAACCAAGGACACCCGTACCCACAGTCACTGGTAACCAAGGACACATCTCCTGTGACCGTGGTTATCAGGGAGACGCATCTCTGACAGTCGGTGGTAACCAGGGAAACCCACCTGTGACCATGGTAACCAAGGACACCACTCCTGTGACAATGGTACCCAGGGACAGCCCTCCTGTGACAGTCGGTGGTAACCAGGGAAACCCACCTGTGACCATGGTAACCAAGGACACCCCTCCTGTGACAATGGTACCCAGGGACAGCCGTCCTGTGACAGTGGGTGGTAACCAGGGAAACCCACCTGTGACATTCACAGTGCCCAGGGACACCGGCCTGTGACAGTCGGTGGTAATCAGGGACACGCATCTCTGACAGTCGGTGGTAACCAGGGAAACCCACCTGTGACCATGGTAACCAAGGACACACCTACTGTGCCAGTCAATGGTAACCACGGACACTTCTCCTGTGACCGTGGCTACCAGGGACACGCACATATGAGAGTCGGTGGTAACCAGGGACACGCATTTCTGACAGTCCGTGGTAACCAGGGAAACCCACCTGCGACCATGGTAACCAAGGACACCCCTCCTGTGACAGTCAGTGGTAACCAGGGACACACCTCCTGTGCCAGTGGTAACCAAGGACACCCCTCCTGTGACAATGGTACCCAGGGACAGCCCTCCTGTGACAGTCGGTGGTAACCAGGGAAAACCACCTGTGACCATGGTAACCAAGGACACCCCTACCCACAGTCACTCGTAACCAAGGACACCTCTCCTGTGACCGTGATTACCAGGACACGCACATATGACAGTCGGTGGTAACCAGGGACACGCATCTCTATCAGTCAGTGGTAACCAGGGAAACCAACCTGCGACCATGGTAACCAAGGACACCCCTCCTGTGACAGTCAGTGGTAACCAGGGACACACCTCCTGTGCCAGTGGTAACCAAGGACACCCCTCCTGTGAAAATGGTACCCAGGGACAGCCCTCCTGTGACAGTCGGTGGTAACCAGGGAAAACCACCTGTGACCATGGTAACCAAGGACACCCCTACCCACAGTCACTGGTAACCAAGGACACCTCTCCTGTGACCGTGGTTACCAGGACACGCACATATGACAGTCGGTGGTAACCAGGGACACGCATTTCTGACAGTCAGTGGTAACCAGGGAAACCCACCTGCGACCATGGTAACCAAGGACACCCCTCCTGTGACAGTCAGTGGTAACCAGGGACACACCTCCTGTGCTAGTGGTAACCAAGGACACCCCTCCTGTCACAATGGTACCCAGGGACAGCCCTCCTGTGACAGTCAGTGGTAACCATGTACACTCACCTGTGACAGTTGGTGGTAACCAGGGAAACCCACCTGTGAAATTCACAGTGCCCAGGGACACCGGCATGTGACAGTCGGTGGTAACCAGGGAGACGCATCTCTGACAGTCGGTGGTAACCAGGGAAACCCACCTGTGACCATCGTAACCAAGGACACCCCTCTGTGACAATGGTACCCAGGGACAGCCCTCCTGTGACAGTCGGTGGTAACCAGGGAAACACACCTGTGACCATGGTAACCAAGGACACCCGTACCCACAGTCACTGGTAACCAAGTACACCTCTCCTGTGACCGTAGTTATCAGGGAGACGCATCTCTGACAGTCGGTGGTAACCAGGGAAACCCACCTGTGACCATGGTAACCAAGGACACCCCTCCTGTGACAATGGTACCCAGGGACAGCCCTCCTGTGACAGTCGGTGGTAACCAGGGAAACCCACCTGTGACCATGGTAACCAAGGACACCCCTCCTGTGACAATGGTACCCAGGGACAGCCGTCCTGTGACAGTCGGTGGTAACCAGGGAAACCCACCTGTGACATTCACAGTGCCCAGGGACACCAGCCTGTGACAGTCGGTGGTAATCAGGGAAACCCACCTGTGACCATGGTAACCAAGGTCACACCTACTGTGACAGTAACTGGTAACCACGGACACCTCTCCTGTGACCGTGGCTACCAGGGACACGCACATATGACAGCCGGTGGTAACCAGGGACACGCATCTCTGACAGTCAGTGGTAACCAGGGAAACCCACCTGCGACCATGTTAACCAAGGACACCCCTCCTGTGACAGTCAGTGGTAACCAGGGACACACCTCCTCTGCCAGTGGTAACCAAGGACACCCCTCCTGTGACAATGGTACCCAGGGACAGCCCTCCTGTGACAGTCGGTGGTAACCAGGGAAAACCACCTGTGACCATGGTAACCAAGGACACCCCTACCCACAGTCATTGGTAACCAAGGACACCTCTCCTGTGACCGTGGTTACCAGGACACGCACATATGACAGTCGGTGGTAACCAGGGACACGCATTTCTGACAGTCAGTGGTAACCAGGGACACACCTCCTGTGCCAGTGGTAAACAAGGACACCCCTCCTGTCACAATGGTACCCACGGACAGCCCTCCTGTGACAGTCAGTGGTAACCATGTTCACTCACCTGTGACAGTCGGTGGTAACCAGGGAAACCCACCTGTGACATTCACAGAGCCCAGGGACACCGGCCTGTGACAGTCGGTGGTAACCAGGGACACGCATCTCTGACAGTCGGTGGTAACCAGGGAAACCCACCTGTCGCCATGGAAACCAAGGACCCACCTACTGTGACAGTCACTGCTAACCACGGACACCTCTCCTGTGACCGTGGTTACCAGGGACACGCATATATGACAGTCGGTGGTAACCAGGGACACGCATCTCTGACAGTCAGTGGTAACCAGGGAAACCCACCTGCGACCATGGTAACCAAGGACACACCTACTGTGACAGTCACTGGTAACCACGGACACCTCTCCTGTGACCGTGGCTACCAGGGACACGCACATATGACAGTCGGTGGTAAACAGGGACACGCATCTCTGACAGTCAGTGGTAACCAGGGAAACCCACCTGCGACCATGTTAACCAAGGACACCCCTCCTGTGACAGTCAGTGGTAAACAGGGACACACCTCCTGTGCCAGTGGTAACCAAGGACACCAATCCTGTGACAATGGTACCCAGGGACAGCCCTCCTGTGACAGTCGGTGGTAACCAGGGAAAACCACCTGCGACCATGGTAACCAAGGACACCCCTCCTGTGACAGTCAGTGGTAACCAGGGACACACCTCCTGTGCCAGTGGTAACCAAGGACACCCCTCCTGTGACAATGGTACCCAGGGACAGCCCTCCTGTGACAGTCGGTGGTAACCAGGGAAAACCACCTGTGACCATGGTAACCAAGGACACCCCTACCCACAGTCACTGGTAACCAAGGACACCTCTCCTGTGACCGTGGTTACCAGGACACGCACATATGACAGTCGGTGGTAACCAGGGACACGCATTTCTGACAGTCAGTGGTAACCAGGGAAACCCACCTGCGACCATGGTAACCAAGGACACCCCTCCTGTGACAGTCAGTGGTAACCAGGGACACACCTCCTGTGCCAGTGGTAACCAAGGACACCCCTCCTGTCACAATGGTACCCAGGGACAGCCCTCCTGTGACAGTCAGTGGTAACCATGTACACTCACCTGTGACAGTTGGTGGTAACCAGGGAAACCCACCTGTGACATTCACAGTGCCCAGGGACACCGGCCTGTGACAGTCGGTGGTAACCAGGGAGACGCATCTCTGACAGTCGGTGGTAACCAGGGAAACCCACCTGTGACCATGGTAACCAAGGACACCCCTCTGTGACAATGGTACCCAGGGACATCCCTCCTGTGACAGTCGGTGGTAACCAGGGAAACACACCTGTGACCATGGTAACCAAGGACACCCGTACCCACAGTCACTGGTAACCAAGGACACCTCTCATGTGACCGTGGTTATCAGGGAGACGCATCTCTGACAGTCGGTGGTAACCAGGGAAACCCACCTGTGACATTCACAGTGCCCAGGGACACCGGCCTGTGACAGTCGGTGGTAATCAGGGACACGCATCTCTGACAGTCGGTGGTAACCAGGGAAACCCACCTGCACCATGGTAACCAAGGACACACCTACTGTGACAGTCACTTGTAACCACGGACACCTCTCCTGTGACCGTGGCTACCAGGGACACGCACATATGACAGTCGGTGGTAACCAGGGACATGCATCTCTGACAGTCAGTGGTAAACAGGGAAACCCACCTGCGACCATGTTAGCCAAGGACACCCCTCCTGTGACAGTCAGTGGTAACCAGGGACACACCTCCTGTGCTAGTGGTAACCAAGGACACCCCTCCTGTGACAATGGTACCCAGGGACAGCCCTCCTGTGACAGTCGGTGGTAACCAGGGAAAACCACCTGTGACCATGGTAACCAAGGACACCCCTACCCACAGTCACTCGTAACCAAGGACACCTCTCCTGTGACCGTGGTTACCAGGACACGCACATATGACAGTCGGTGGTAACCAGGGACACGCATCTCTGACAGTCAGTGGTAACCAGGGAAACCCACCTGCGACCATGGTAACCAAGGACACCCCTCCTGTGACAGTCATTGGTAACCAGGGACACACCTCCTGTGCCAGTGGTAACCAAGGACACCCCTACTGTGACAATGGTACCCAGGGACGGCCCTCCTGTGACAGTCGGTGGTAACCAGGGAAAACCACCTGTGACCATGGTAACCAAGGACACCCCTACCACAGTCACTGGTAACCAAGGACACCTCTCCTGTGACCGTGGTTATCAGGGAGACGCATCTCTGACAGTCGGGGGTAACCAGGGAAATCCACCTGTGACCATGGTAACCAAGGACACCCCTCCTGTGACAATGGTACCCAGGGACAGCCCTCCTGTGACAGTCGGTGGTAACCAGGGAACCCCACCTGTGACCATGGTAACCAAGGACACCCCTCTGTGACAATGGTACCCAGGGACAGCCCTCCTGTGACAGTCGGTGGTAACCAGGGAAACACACCTGTGACCATGGTAACCAAGGACACCCGTACCCACAGTCACTGGTAACCAAGGACACCTCTCCTGTGACCGTGGTTATCAGGGAGACGCATCTCTGACAGTCGGTGGTAACCAGGGAAACCCACCTGTGACCATGGTAACCAAGGACACCCCTCCTGTGACAATGGTACCCAGGGACAGCCCTCCTGTGACAGTCGGTGGTAACCAGGGAAACCCACCTGTGACCATGGTAACCAAGGACACCCCTCCTGTGACAATGGTACCCAGGGACAGCCGTCCTGTGACAGTCGGTGGTAACCAGGGAAACCCACCTGTGACATTCACAGTGCCCAGGGACACCAGCCTGTGACAGTCGGTGGTAATCAGGGAAACCCACCTGTGACCATGGTAACCAAGGACACACCTTCTGTGACAGTAACTGGTAACCACGGACACCTCTCCTGTGACCGTGGCTACCAGGGACACGCACATATGACAGCCGGTGGTAACCAGGGACACGCATCTCTGACAGTCAGTGGTAACCAGGGAAACCCACCTGCGACCATGTTAACCAAGGACACCCCTCCTGTGACAGTCAGTGGTAACCAGGGACACACCTCCTGTGCCAGTGGTAACCAAGGACACCCCCCCTCTGACAATGGTACCCAATGACAGCCCTCCTGTGACAGTCGGTGGTAACCAGGGAAACCCACCTGTGACCATGGTAACCAAGGACACCCCTCCTGTGACAATGGTACCCAGGGAAAGCCCTCCTGTGACAGTCGGTGGTAACCAGGGAAACCCACCTGTGACCATGGTAACCAAGGACACCCCTCCTGTGACAATGGGACCCAGGGACAGCCCTCCTGTGACAGTCGGTGGTAACCAGGGAAACACACCTGTGACCATGGTAACCAAGGACACCCCTACCCACAGTCACTGGTAACCAAGGACACCTCTCCTGTGACCGTGGTTACCAGGACACGCACATATGACAGTCGGTGGTAACCAGGGACACGCATCTCTGACAGTCAGTGATAACCAGGGAAACCCACCTGCGACCATGGTACCCAAGGACACCCCTCCTGTGACAGTCAGTGGTAACCAGGGACACACCTCCTGTGCCAGTGGTAACCAAGGACACCCCTCCTGTCACAATGGTACCCAGGGACAGCCCTCCTGTGACAGTCAGTGGTAACCATGTACACTCACCTGTGACAGTCGGTGGTAACCAGGGAAACCCACCTGTGACATTCACATTTCCCAGGGACACCAGCCTGTGACAGTCGGTGGTAACCAGGGACACGCATCTCTGACAGTCGGTGGTAACCAGGGAAACCCACCTGTCGCCATGGAAACCAAGGACCCACCTACTGTGACAGTCACTGCTAACCACGGACACCTCTCCTGTGACCCTGGTTACCAGGGACACGCATATATGACAGTCGGTGGTAACCAGGGACACGCATCTCTGACAGTCAGTGGTAACCAGGGAAACCCACCTGCGACCATGGTAACCAAGGACACCCCTCCTGTGACAGTCAGTGGTAACCAGGGACACACCTCCTGTGCCAGTGGTAACCAGGGACACCCCTCCTGTCACAATGGTACCCAGGGACAGCCCTCCTGTGACAGTCGGTGGTAACCAGGGAAACCCACCTGTGACCATGGTAACCAAGGACACCCCTCCTGTGACAATGGTACCCAGGGACAGCCCTCCTGTGACAGTCGGTGGTAACCAGGGAAACCCACCTGTGACCATGGTAACCAAGGATACCCCTCCTGTGACGATGGTACCCAGGGACAGCCCTCCTGTGACAGTCGGTGGTAACCAGGGAAACACACCTGTGACCATGGTAACCAAGGACACCCCTACCCACTGTCACTGGTAACCAAGGACACCTCTCCTTTGACCGTGGTTGTCAGGGAGTCGCATCTCTGACAGTCGGTGGTAACCAGGGAAATCCACCTGTGACATTCACAGTGCCCAGGGACACCGGCCTGTGACAGTCGGTGGTAACCAGGGAGACGCATCTCTGACAGTCGGTGGTAACCAGGGAAACCCACCTGTGACCATGGTAACCAAGGACACCCCTCTGTGACAATGGTACCCAGGGACAGCCCTCCTGTGACAGTCGGTGGTAACCAGGGAAACCCACCTGTGACCATGGTAACCAAGGACACCCCTCCTGTGACAATGGTACCCAGGGACAGCCGTCCTGTGACAGTCGGTGGTAACCAGGGAAACCCACCTGTGACATTCACAGTGCCCAGGGACACCAGCCTGTGACAGTCGGTGGTAACCAGTGACACGCATCTCTGACAGTCGGTGGTAACCAGGGAAAACCACCAGTGACCATGGTAACCAAGGACACCCCTACCCACAGTCACTGGTAACCAAGGACACCTCTCCTGTGTCCGTGGTTACCAGGACACGCACATATGACAGTCGGTGGTAACCAGGGACACGCATTTCTGACAGTCAGTGGTAACCAGGGAAACCCACCTGCGACCATGGTAACCAAGGACACCCCTACTGTGACAGTCAGTGGTAACCAGGGACACACCTCCTGTGCTAGTGGTAACCAAGGACACACCTCCTGTCACAATGGTACCCAGGGACTGCCCTCCTGTGACAGTCAGTGGTAACCATGTACACTCACCTGTGACAGTTGGTGGTAACCAGGGAAACCCACCTGTGACATTCACAGTGCCCAGGGACACCGGACTGTGACAGTCGGTGGTAACCAGGGACACGCATCTCTGACAGTCGGTGGTAACCAGGGAAACCCACCTGTGACCATGGTAACCAAGGACACCCCTCTGTGACAATGGTACCCAGGGACAGCCCTCCTGTGACAGTCAGTGGTAACCAGGGAAACCAACCTGTGACCATGGTAACCAAGGACACCCGTACCCACAGTCACTGGTAACCAAGGACACCTCTCCTGTGACCGTGGTTATCAGGGAGACGCATCTCTGACAGTCGGTGGTAACCAGGGAAACCGACCTGTGACCATGGTAACCAAGGACACCCCTCCTGTGACAATGGTACCCAGGGAAAGCCCTCCTGTGACAGTCGGTGGTAACCAGGGAAACCCACCTGTGACCATGGTAACCAAGGACACCCCTCCTGTGACAATGGGACCCAGGGACAGCCCTCCTGTGACAGTCGGTGGTAACCAGGGAAACACACCTGTGACCATGGTAACCAAGGACACCCCTACCCACAGTCACTGGTAACCAAGGACACCTCTCCTGTGACCGTGGTTACCAGGACACGCACATATGACAGTCGGTGGTAACCAGGGACACGCATCTCTGACAGTCGGTGGTAACCAGGGAAACCCACCTGTGACCATGGTAACCAAGGACACACCTACTGTGCCAGTCACTGGTAACCACGGACACTTCTCCTGTGACCGTGGCTGCCAGGGACACGCACATATGACAGTCTGTGGTAACCAGGGACACGCATTTCTGACAGTCAGTGGTAACCAGGGAAACCCACCTGTGACCATGGTAAACAAGGACACCCCTCTGTGACAATGGTACCCAGGGACAGCCCTCCTGTGACAGTCAGTGGTAACCAGGGAAACCCACCTGTGACCATGGTAACCAAGGACACCCCTCCTGTGACAATCGTACCCAGGGACAGCCCTCCTGTGACAGTCGGTGGTAACCAGGGAAAACCACCTGTTACCATGGTAACCAAGGACACCCCTACCCACAGTCACTGGTAACCAAGGACACCTCTCCTGTGACCGTGGTTATCAGGGAGACGCATCTCTGACAGTCGGTGGTAACCAGGGAAACCCACCTGTGACCATGGTAACCAAGGACACCCCTCCTGTGACAATGGTACCCAGGGACAGCCCTCCTGTGACAGTCGGTGGTAACCAGGGAAACCCACCTGTGACCATGGTAACCAAGGACACCCCTCCTGTGACAATGGTATCCAGGGACAGCCGTCCTGTGACATTCGGTGGTAACAAGGGAAACCCACCTGTGACATTCACAGTGCCCAGGGACACCGGCCTGTGACAGTCGGTGGTAATCAGGGACATGCATCTCTGACAGTCGGTGGTAACCAGGGAAACCCACCTGTGACCATGGTAACCAAGGACACACCTACTGTGCCAGTCACTGGTAACCACGGACACTTCTCCTGTGACCGTGGCTGCCAGGGACACGCACATATGACAGTCGGTGGTAACCAGGGACACGCATTTCTGACAGTCAGTGGTAACCAGGGAAACCCACCTGCGACCATGTTAACCAAGGACACCCCTCCTGTGACAGTCAGTGGTAACCATGTACACTCACCTGTGACAGTTGGTGGTAACCAGGGAAACCCACCTGTGACATTCACAGTGCCCAGGGACACCGGCCTGTGACAGTCGGTGGTAACCAGGGGGACGCATCTCTGACAGTCGGTGGTAACCAGGTAAACCCACCTGTGACCATGGTAACCAAGGACACCCCTCTGTGACAATGGTACCCAGGGACAGCCCTCCTGTGACAGTGGTGGTAACCAGGGAAACACACCTGTGACCATGGTAACCAAGGACACCCGTACCCACAGTCACTGGTAACCAAGGACACCTCTCATGTGACCGTGGTTATCAGGGAGACGCATCTCTGACAGTCGGTGGTAACCAGGGAAACCCACCTGTGACATTCACAGTGCCCAGGGACACCGGCCTGTGACAGTCGGTGGTAATCAGGGACACGCATCTCTGACAGTCGGTGGTAACCGGGGAAACCCACCTGTGACCATGGTAACCAAGGACACACCTACTGTGACAGTCACTTGTAACCACGGACACCTCTCCTTTGACCGTGGCTACCAGGGACACGCACATATGACAGTCGGTGGTAACCAGGGACATGCATCTCTGACAGTCAGTGGTAATCAGGGAAACCCACCTGCGACCATGTTAACCAAGGACACCCCTCCTGTGACAGTCAGTGGTAACCAGGGACACACCTCCTGTGCCAGTGGTAACCAAGGACACCCCTCCTGTGACAATGGTACCCAGGGACAGCCCTCCTGTGACAGTCGGTGGTAACCAGGGAAAACCATCTGTGACCATGGTAACCAAGGACACCCCTACCCACAGTCACTCGTAACCAAGGACACCTCTCCTGTGACCGTGGTTACCAGGACACGCACATATGACAGTCGGTGGTAACCAGGGACACGCATCTCTGACAGTCAGTGGTAACCAGGGAAACCCACCTGCGACCATGGTAACCAAGGACACCCCTCCTGTGACAGTCAGTGGTAACCAGGGACACACCTCCTGTGCCAGTGGTAACCAAGGACACCCCTCCTGTGACAATGGTACCCAGGGACGGCCCTCCTGTGACAGTCGGTGGTAACCAGGGAAAACCACCTGTGACCATGGTAACCAAGGACACCCCTACCCACAGTCACTGGTAACCAAGGACACCTCTCCTGTGACCGTGGTTATCAGGGAGACGCATCTCTGACAGTCGGGGGTAACCAGGGAAACCCACCTGTGACCATGGTAACCAAGGACACCCCTCCTGTGACAATGGTACCCAGGGACAGCCCTCCTGTGACAGTCTGTGGTAACCAGGGAAACCCACCTGTGACCATGGTAACCAAGGACACCCCTCTGTGACAATGGTACCCAGGGACAGCCCTCCTGTGACAGTCGGTGGTAACCAGGGAAACACACCTGTGACCATGGTAACCAAGGACACCCGTACCCACAGTCACTGGTAACCAAGGACACCTCTCCTGTGACCGTGGTTATCAGGGAGATGCATCTCTGACAGTCGGTGGTAACCAGGGAAACCGACCTGTGACCATGGTAACCAAGGACACCCCTCCTGTGACAATGGTACCCAGGGAAAGCCCTCGTGTGACAGTCGGTGGTAACCAGGGAAACCCACCTGTGACCATGGTAACCAAGGACACCCCTCCTGTGACAATGGGACCCAGGGACAGCCCTCCTGTGACAGTCGGTGGTAACCAGGGAAACACACCTGTGACCATGGTAACCAAGGACACCCCTACCCACAGTCACTGGTAACCAAGGACACCTCTCCTGTGACCGTGGTTACCAGGACACGCACATATGACAGTCGGTGGTAACCAGGGACACGCATCTCTGACAGTCGGTGGTAACCAGGGAAACCCACCTGTGACCATGGTAACCAAGGACACACCTACTGTGCCAGTCACTGGTAACCACGGACACTTCTCCTGTGACCGTGGCTGCCAGGGACACGCACATATGACAGTCTGTGGTAACCAGGGACACGCATTTCTGACAGTCAGTGGTAACCAGGGAAACCCACCTGTGACCATGGTAAACAAGGACACCCCTCTGTGACAATGGTACCCAGGGACAGCCCTCCTGTGACAGTCAGTGGTAACCAGGGAAACCCACCTGTGACCATGGTAACCAAGGACACCCCTCCTGTGACAATCGTACCCAGGGACAGCCCTCCTGTGACAGTCGGTGGTAACCAGGGAAAACCACCTGTTACCATGGTAACCAAGGACACCCCTACCCACAGTCACTGGTAACCAAGGACACCTCTCCTGTGACCGTGGTTATCAGGGAGACGCATCTCTGACAGTCGGTGGTAACCAGGGAAACCCACCTGTGACCATGGTAACCAAGGACACCCCTCCTGTGACAATGGTACCCAGGGACAGCCCTCCTGTGACAGTCGGTGGTAACCAGGGAAACCCACCTGTGACCATGGTAACCAAGGACACCCCTCCTGTGACAATGGTATCCAGGGACAGCCGTCCTGTGACATTCGGTGGTAACAAGGGAAACCCACCTGTGACATTCACAGTGCCCAGGGACACCGGCCTGTGACAGTCGGTGGTAATCAGGGACATGCATCTCTGACAGTCGGTGGTAACCAGGGAAACCCACCTGTGACCATGGTAACCAAGGACACACCTACTGTGCCAGTCACTGGTAACCACGGACACTTCTCCTGTGACCGTGGCTGCCAGGGACACGCACATATGACAGTCGGTGGTAACCAGGGACACGCATTTCTGACAGTCAGTGGTAACCAGGGAAACCCACCTGCGACCATGTTAACCAAGGACACCCCTCCTGTGACAGTCAGTGGTAACCATGTACACTCACCTGTGACAGTTGGTGGTAACCAGGGAAACCCACCTGTGACATTCACAGTGCCCAGGGACACCGGCCTGTGACAGTCGGTGGTAACCAGGGGGACGCATCTCTGACAGTCGGTGGTAACCAGGTAAACCCACCTGTGACCATGGTAACCAAGGACACCCCTCTGTGACAATGGTACCCAGGGACAGCCCTCCTGTGACAGTGGTGGTAACCAGGGAAACACACCTGTGACCATGGTAACCAAGGACACCCGTACCCACAGTCACTGGTAACCAAGGACACCTCTCATGTGACCGTGGTTATCAGGGAGACGCATCTCTGACAGTCGGTGGTAACCAGGGAAACCCACCTGTGACATTCACAGTGCCCAGGGACACCGGCCTGTGACAGTCGGTGGTAATCAGGGACACGCATCTCTGACAGTCGGTGGTAACCGGGGAAACCCACCTGTGACCATGGTAACCAAGGACACACCTACTGTGACAGTCACTTGTAACCACGGACACCTCTCCTTTGACCGTGGCTACCAGGGACACGCACATATGACAGTCGGTGGTAACCAGGGACATGCATCTCTGACAGTCAGTGGTAATCAGGGAAACCCACCTGCGACCATGTTAACCAAGGACACCCCTCCTGTGACAGTCAGTGGTAACCAGGGACACACCTCCTGTGCCAGTGGTAACCAAGGACACCCCTCCTGTGACAATGGTACCCAGGGACAGCCCTCCTGTGACAGTCGGTGGTAACCAGGGAAAACCATCTGTGACCATGGTAACCAAGGACACCCCTACCCACAGTCACTCGTAACCAAGGACACCTCTCCTGTGACCGTGGTTACCAGGACACGCACATATGACAGTCGGTGGTAACCAGGGACACGCATCTCTGACAGTCAGTGGTAACCAGGGAAACCCACCTGCGACCATGGTAACCAAGGACACCCCTCCTGTGACAGTCAGTGGTAACCAGGGACACACCTCCTGTGCCAGTGGTAACCAAGGACACCCCTCCTGTGACAATGGTACCCAGGGACGGCCCTCCTGTGACAGTCGGTGGTAACCAGGGAAAACCACCTGTGACCATGGTAACCAAGGACACCCCTACCCACAGTCACTGGTAACCAAGGACACCTCTCCTGTGACCGTGGTTATCAGGGAGACGCATCTCTGACAGTCGGGGGTAACCAGGGAAACCCACCTGTGACCATGGTAACCAAGGACACCCCTCCTGTGACAATGGTACCCAGGGACAGCCCTCCTGTGACAGTCTGTGGTAACCAGGGAAACCCACCTGTGACCATGGTAACCAAGGACACCCCTCTGTGACAATGGTACCCAGGGACAGCCCTCCTGTGACAGTCGGTGGTAACCAGGGAAACACACCTGTGACCATGGTAACCAAGGACACCCGTACCCACAGTCACTGGTAACCAAGGACACCTCTCCTGTGACCGTGGTTATCAGGGAGATGCATCTCTGACAGTCGGTGGTAACCAGGGAAACCGACCTGTGACCATGGTAACCAAGGACACCCCTCCTGTGACAATGGTACCCAGGGAAAGCCCTCGTGTGACAGTCGGTGGTAACCAGGGAAACCCACCTGTGACCATGGTAACCAAGGACACCCCTCCTGTGACAATGGGACCCAGGGACAGCCCTCCTGTGACAGTCGGTGGTAACCAGGGAAACACACCTGTGACCATGGTAACCAAGGACACCCCTACCCACAGTCACTGGTAACCAAGGACACCTCTCCTGTGACCGTGGTTACCAGGACACGCACATATGACAGTCGGTGGTAACCAGGGACACGCATCTCTGACAGTCGGTGGTAACCAGGGAAACCCACCTGTGACCATGGTAACCAAGGACACACCTACTGTGCCAGTCACTGGTAACCACGGACACTTCTCCTGTGACCGTGGCTGCCAGGGACACGCACATATGACAGTCTGTGGTAACCAGGGACACGCATTTCTGACAGTCAGTGGTAACCAGGGAAACCCACCTGTGACCATGGTAAACAAGGACACCCCTCTGTGACAATGGTACCCAGGGACAGCCCTCCTGTGACAGTCAGTGGTAACCAGGGAAACCCACCGGTGACCATGGTAACCAAGGACACCCCTCCTGTGACAATCGTACCCAGGGACAGCCCTCCTGTGACAGTCGGTGGTAACCAGGGAAAACCACCTGTTACCATGGTAACCAAGGACACCCCTACCCACAGTCACTGGTAACCAAGGACACCTCTCCTGTGACCGTGGTTATCAGGGAGACGCATCTCTGACAGTCGGTGGTAACCAGGGAAACCCACCTGTGACCATGGTAACCAAGGACACCCTTCCTGTGACAATGGTATCCAGGGACAGCCGTCCTGTGACATTCGGTGGTAACAAGGGAAACCCACCTGTGACATTCACAGTGCCCAGGGACACCGGCCTGTGACAGTCGGTGGTAATCAGGGACATGCATCTCTGACAGTCGGTGGTAACCAGGGAAACCCACCTGTGACCATGGTAACCAAGGACACACCTACTGTGCCAGTCACTGGTAACCACGGACACTTCTCCTGTGACCGTGGCTGCCAGGGACACGCACATATGACAGTCGGTGGTAACCAGGGACACGCATTTCTGACAGTCAGTGGTAACCAGGGAAACCCACCTGCGACCATGTTAACCAAGGACACCCCTCCTGTGACAGTCAGTGGTAACCAGGGACACACCTCCTGTGCCAGTGGTAACCAAGGACACCCCTCCTGTGACAATGGTACCCAGGGACAGCCCTCCTGTGACAGTCGGTGGTAACCAGGGAAAACCACCTGTGACCATGGTAACCAAGGACACCCCTACCCACAGTCACTCGTAACCAAGGACACCTCTCCTGTGACCGTGGTTACCAGGACACGCACATATGACAGTCGGTGGTAACCAGGGACACGCATCTCTATCAGTCAGTGGTAACCAGGGAAACCCACCTGCGACCATGGTAACGAAGGACACCCCTCCTGTGACAGTCAGTGGTAACCAGGGACACACCTCCTGTGCTAGTGGTAACCAAGGACACCCCTCCTGTGAAAATGGTACCCAGGGACAGCCCTCCTGTGACAGTCGGTGGTAACCAGGGAAAACCACCTGTGACCATGGTAACCAAGGACACCCCTACCCACAGTCACTGGTAACCAAGGACACCTCTCCTGTGACCGTGGTTACCAGGACACGCACATATGACAGTCGGTGGTAACCAGGGACACGCATTTCTGACAGTCAGTGGTAACCAGGGAAACCCACCTGCGACCATGGTAACCAAGGACACCCCTCCTGTGACAGTCAGTGGTAACCAGGGACACACCTCCTGTGCTAGTGGTAACCAAGGACACCCCTCCTGTCACAATGGTACCCAGGGACAGCCCTCCTGTGACAGTCAGTGGTAACCATGTACACTCACCTGTGACAGTTGGTGGTAACCAGGGAAACCCACCTGTGACATTCACAGTGCCCAGGGACACCGGCCTGTGACAGTCGGTGGTAACCAGGGAGACGCATCTCTGACAGTCGGTGGTAACCATGGAAACACACCTGTGACCATCGTAACCAAGGACACCCCTCTGTGACAATGGTACCCAGGGACAGCCCTCCTGTGACAGTCGGTGGTAACCAGGGAAACACACCTGTGACCATGGTAACCAAGGACACCCGTACCCACAGTCACTGGTAACCAAGGACACCTCTCCTGTGACCGTGGTTATCAGGGAGACGCATCTCTGACAGTCGGTGGTAACCAGGGAAACCCACCTGTGACCATGGTAACCAAGGACACCCCTCCTGTGACAATGGTACCCAGGGACAGCCCTCCTGTGACAGTCGGTGGTAACCAGGGAAACCCACCTGTGACCATGGTAACCAAGGACACCCCTCCTGTGACAATGGTACCCAGGGACAGCCGTCCTGTGACAGTCGGTGTTAACCAGGGAAACCCACCTGTGACATTCACAGTGCCCAGGGACACCAGCCTGTGACAGTCGGTGGTAATCAGGGAAACCCACCTGTGACCATGGTAACCAAGGACACACCTACTGTGACAGTAACTGGTAACCACGGACACCTCTCCTGTGACCGTGGCTACCAGGGACATGCACATATGACAGCCGGTGGTAACCAGGGACACGCATCTCTGACAGTCAGTGGTAACCAGGGAAACCCACCTGCGACCATGTTAACCAAGGACACCCCTCCTGTGACAGTCAGTGGTAACCAGGGACACACCTCCTGTGCCAGTGGTAACCAAGGACACCCCTCCTGTGACAATGGTACCCAGGGACAGCCCTCCTGTGACAGTCGGTGGTAACCAGGGAAAACCACCTCTGACCATGGTAACCAAGGACACCCCTACCCACAGTCACTGGTAACCAAGGACACCTCTCCTGTGACCGTGGTTACCAGGACACGCACATATGACAGTCGGTGGTAACCAGGGACACACATTTCTGACAGTCAGTGGTAACCAGGGACACACCTCCTGTGCCAGTGGTAAACAAGGACACCCCTCCTGTCACAATGGTACCCAGGGACAGCCCTCCTGTGACAGTCAGTGGTAACCATGTACACTCACCTGTGACAGTCGGTGGTAACCAGGGAAACCCACCTGTGACATTCACATTTCCCAGGGACACCAGCCTGTGACAGTCGGTGGTAACCAGGGACACGCATCTCTGACAGTCGGTGGTAACCAGGGAAACCCACTTGTCGCCATGGAAACCAAGGACCCACCTACTGTGACAGTCACTGCTAACCACGGACACCTCTCCTGTGACCGTGGTTACCAGGGACACGCATATATGACAGTCGGTGGTAACCAGGGACACGCATCTCTGACAGTCAGTGGTAACCAGGGAAACCCACCTGCGACCATGGTAACCAAGGACACCCCTCCTGTGACAGTCAGTGGTAACCAGGGACACACCTCCTGTGCCAGTGGTAACCAAGGACACCCCTCCTGTGACAATGGTACCCAGGGACAGCCCTCCTGTGACAGTCGGTGGTAACCAGGGAAACCCACCTGTGACCATGGTAACCAAGGACACCCCTCCTGTGACTATGGTACCCAGGGACAGCCGTCCTGTGACAGTCGGTGGTAACCAGGGAAACCCACGTGTGACATTCACAGTGCCCAGGGACACCGGCCTGTGACAGTCGGTGGTAACCAGGGAGACGCATCTCTGACAGTCGGTGGTAACCAGGGAAACCCACCTGTGACCATGGTAACCAAGGACACCCCTCTGTGACAATGGTACCCAGGGACAGCCCTCCTGTGACAGTCGGTGGTAACCAGGGATACACACCTGTGACCATGGTAACCAAGGACACCCGTACCCACAGTCACTGGTAACCAAGGACACCTCTCATGTGACCGTGGTTACCAGGGAGACGCATCTCTGACAGTCGGTGGTAACCAGGGAAACCCACCTGTGACATTCACAGTGCCCAGGGACACCGGCCTGTGACAGTCGGTGGTAATCAGGGACACGCATCTCTGACAGTCGGTGGTAACCAGGGAAACCCACCTGTGACCATGGTAACCAAGGACACACCTACTGTGACAGTCACTTGTAACCACGGACACCTCTCCTGTGACCTTGGCAACCAGGGACACGCACATATGACAGTCGGTGGTAACCAGGGACATGCATCTCTGACAGTCAGTGGTAAACAGGGTAACCCACCTGCGACCATGTTAACCAAGGACACCCCTCCTGTGACAGTCAGTGGTAACCAGGGACACACCTCCTGTGCCAGTGGTAACCAAGGACACCCCTGCTGTGACAATGGTACCAAGGGAGAGCCCTCCTGTGACAGTCGGTGGTAACCAGGGAAAACCACCTGTGACCATGGTAACCAAGGACACCCCTACCCACAGTCACTCGTAACCAAGGACACCTCTCCTGTGACCGTGGTTACCAGGACACGCACATATGACAGTCGGTGGTAACCAGGGACACGCATCTCTGACAGTCAGTGGTAACCAGGGAAACCCACCTGCGACCATGGTAACCAAGGACACCCCTCCTGTGACAGTCATTGGTAACCAGGGACACACCTCCTGTGCCAGTGGTAACCAAGGACACCCCTCCTGTGACAATGGTACCCAGGGACGGCCCTCCTGTGACAGTCGGTGGTAACCAGGGAAAACCACTTGTGACCATGGTAACCAAGGACACCCCTACCCACAGTCACTGGTAACCAAGGACACCTCTCCTGTGACCGTGGTTATCAGGGAGACGCATCTCTGACAGTCGGGGGTAACCAGGGAAACCCACCTGTGACCATAGTAACCAAGGACACCCCTCCTGTGACAATGGTACCCAGGGACAGCCCTCCTGTGACAGTCGGTGGTAACCAGGGAAACCCACCTGTGACCATGGTAACCAAGGACACCCCCTGTGACAATGGTACCCAGGGACAGCCCTCCTGTGACAGTCGGTGGTAACCAGGGAAACACACCTGTGACCATGGTAACCAAGGACACCCGTACCCACAGTCACTGGTAACCAAGGACACATCTCCTGTGACCGTGGTTATCAGGGAGACGCATCTCTGACAGTCGGTGGTACCCAGGGAAACCCACCTGTGACCATGGTAACCAAGGACACCACTCCTGTGACAATGGTACCCAGGGACAGCCCTCCTGTAACAGTCGGTGGTAACCAGGGAAACCCACCTGTGACCATGGTAACCAAGGACACCCCTCCTGTGACAATGGTACCCAGGGACAGCCGTACTGTGACAGTGGGTGGTAACCAGGGAAACCCACCTGTGACATTCACAGTGCCCAGGGACACCGGCCTGTGACAGTCGGTGGTAATCAGGGACACGCATCTCTGACAGTCGGTGGTAACCAGGGAAACCCACCTGTGACCATGGTAACCAAGGACACACCTACTGTGCCAGTCAATGGTAACCACGGACACTTCTCCTGTGACCGTGGCTACCAGGGACACGCACATATGACAGTCGGTGGTAACCAGGGACACGCATTTCTGACAGTCCGTGGTAACCAGGGAAACCCACCTGCGACCATGTTAACCAAGGACACCCCTCCTGTGACAGTCAGTGGTAACCAGGGACACACCTCCTGTGCCAGTGGTAACCAAGGACACCCCTCCTGTGACAATGGTACCCAGGGACAGCCCTCCTGTGACAGTCGGTGGTAACCAGGGAAAACCACCTGTGACCATGGTAACCAAGGACACCCCTACCCACAGTCACTCGTAACCAAGGACACCTCTCCTGTGACCGTGATTACCAGGACACGCACATATGACAGTCGGTGGTAACCAGGGACACGCATCTCTATCAGTCAGTGGTAACCAGGGAAACCAACCTGCGACCATGGTAACCAAGGACACCCCTCCTGTGACAGTCAGTGGTAACCAGGGACACACCTCCTGTGCCAGTGGTAACCAAGGACACCCCTCCTGTGAAAATGGTACCCAGGGACAGCCCTCCTGTGACAGTCGGTGGTAACCAGGGAAAACCACCTGTGACCATGGTAACCAAGGACACCCCTACCCACAGTCACTGGTAACCAAGGACACCTCTCCTGTGACCGTGGTTACCAGGACACGCACATATGACAGTCGGTGGTAACCAGGGACACGCATTTCTGACAGTCAGTGGTAACCAGGGAAACCCACCTGCGACCATGGTAACCAAGGACACCCCTCCTGTGACAGTCAGTGGTAACCAGGGACACACCTCCTGTGCTAGTGGTAACCAAGGACACCCCTCCTGTCACAATGGTACCCAGGGACAGCCCTCCTGTGACAGTCAGTGGTAACCATGTACACTCACCTGTGACAGTTGGTGGTAACCAGGGAAACCCACCTGTGACATTCACAGTGCCCAGGGACACCGGCCTGTGACAGTCGGTGGTAACCAGGGAGACGCATCTCTGACAGTCGGTGGTAACCAGGGAAACCCACCTGTGACCATCGTAACCAAGGACACCCCTCTGTGACAATGGTACCCAGGGACAGCCCTCCTGTGACAGTCGGTGGTAACCAGGGAAACACACCTGTGACCATGGTAACCAAGGACACCCGTACCCACAGTCACTGGTAACCAAGTACACCTCTCCTGTGACCGTAGTTATCAGGGAGACGCATCTCTGACAGTCGGTGGTAACCAGGGAAACCCACCTGTGACCATGGTAACCAAGGACACCCCTCCTGTGACAATGGTACCCAGGGACAGCCCTCCTGTGACAGTCGGTGGTAACCAGGGAAACCCATCTGTGACCATGGTAACCAAGGACACCCCTCCTGTGACAATGGTACCCAGGGACAGCCGTCCTGTGACAGTCGGTGGTAACCAGGGAAACCCACCTGTGACATTCACAGTGCCCAGGGACACCAGCCTGTGACAGTCGGTGGTAATCAGGGAAACCCACCTGTGACCATGGTAACCAAGGACACACCTACTGTGACAGTAACTGGTAACCACGGACACCTCTCCTGTGACCGTGGCTACCAGGGACACGCACATATGACAGCCGGTGGTAACCAGGGACACGCATCTCTGACAGTCAGTGGTAACCAGGGAAACCCACCTGCGACCATGTTAACCAAGGACACCCCTCCTGTGACAGTCAGTGGTAACCAGGGACACACCTCCTCTGCCAGTGGTAACCAAGTACACCCCTCCTGTGACAATGGTACCCAGGGACAGCCCTCCTGTGACAGTCGGTGGTAACCAGGGAAAACCACCTGTGACCATGGTAACCAAGGACACCCCTACCCACAGTCATTGGTAACCAAGGACACCTCTCCTGTGACCGTGGTTACCAGGACACGCACATATGACAGTCGGTGGTAACCAGGGACACGCATTTCTGACAGTCAGTGGTAACCAGGGACACACCTCCTGTGCCAGTGGTAAACAAGGACACCCCTCCTGTCACAATGGTACCCACGGACAGCCCTCCTGTGACAGTCAGTGGTAACCATGTTCACTCACCTGTGACAGTCGGTGGTAACCAGGGAAACCCACCTGTGACATTCACAGAGCCCAGGGACACCGGCCTGTGACAGTCGGTGGTAACCAGGGACACGCATCTCTGACAGTCGGTGGTAACCAGGGAAACCCACCTGTCGCCATGGAAACCAAGGACCCACCTACTGTGACAGTCACTGCTAACCACGGACACCTCTCCTGTGACCGTGGTTACCAGGGACACGCATATATGACAGTCGGTGGTAACCAGGGACACGCATCTCTGACAGTCAGTGGTAACCAGGGAAACCCACCTGCGACCATGGTAACCAAGGACACACCTACTGTGACAGTCACTGGTAACCACGGACACCTCTCCTGTGACCGTGGCTACCAGGGACACGCACATATGACAGTCGGTGGTAACCAGGGACACGCATCTCTGACAGTCAGTGGTAACCAGGGAAACCCACCTGCGACCATGTTAACCAAGGACACCCCTCCTGTGACAGTCAGTGGTAAACAGGGACACACCTCCTGTGCCAGTGGTAACCAAGGACACCCCTCCTGTGACAATGGTACCCAGGGACAGCCCTCCTGTGACAGTCGGTGGTAACCAGGGAAAACCACCTGCGACCATGGTAACCAAGGACACCCCTCCTGTGACAGTCAGTGGTAACCAGGGACACACCTCCTGTGCCAGTGGTAACCAAGGACACCCCTCCTGTGACAATGGTACCCAGGGACAGCCCTCCTGTGACAGTCGGTGGTAACCAGGGAAAACCACCTGTGACCATGGTAACCAAGGACACCCCTACCCACAGTCACTGGTAACCAAGGACACCTCTCCTGTGACCGTGGTTACCAGGACACGCACATATGACAGTCGGTGGTAACCAGGGACACGCATTACTGACAGTCAGTGGTAACCAGGGAAACCCACCTGCGACCATGGTAACCAAGGACACCCCTCCTGTGACAGTCAGTGGTAACCAGGGACACACCTCCTGTGCCAGTGGTAACCAAGGACACCCCTCCTGTCACAATGGTACCCAGGGACAGACCTCCTGTGACAGTCAGTGGTAACCATGTACACTCACCTGTGACAGTTGGTGGTAACCAGGGAAACCCACCTGTGACATTCACAGTGCCCAGGGACACCGGCCTGTGACAGTCGGTGGTAACCAGGGAGACGCATCTCTGACAGTCGGTGGTAACCAGGGAAACCCACCTGTGACCATGGTAACCAAGGACACCCCTCTGTGACAATGGTACCCAGGGACATCCCTCCTGTGACAGTCGGTGGTAACCAGGGAAACACACCTGTGACCATGGTAACCAAGGACACCCGTACCCACAGTCACTGGTAACCAAGGACACCTCTCATGTGACCGTGGTTACCAGGGAGACGCATCTCTGACAGTCGGTGGTAACCAGGGAAACCCACCTGTGACATTCACAGTGCCCAGGGACACCGGCCTGTGACAGTCGGTGGTAATCAGGGACACGCATCTCTGACAGTCGGTGGTAACCAGGGAAACCCACCTGTACCATGGTAACCAAGGACACACCTACTGTGACAGTCACTTGTAACCACGGACACCTCTCCTGTGACCGTGGCTACCAGGGACACGCACATATGACAGTCGGTGGTAACCAGGGACATGCATCTCTGACAGTCAGTGGTAAACAGGGAAACCCACCTGCGACCATGTTAACCAAGGACACCCCTCCTGTGACAGTCAGTGGTAACCAGGGACACACCTCCTGTGCTAGTGGTAACCAAGGACACCCCTCCTGTGACAATGGTACCCAGGGACAGCCCTCCTGTGACAGTCGGTGGTAACCAGGGAAAACCACCTGTGACCATGGTAACCAAGGACACCCCTACCCACAGTCACTCGTAACCAAGGACACCTCTCCTGTGACCGTGGTTACCAGGACACGCACATATGACAGTCGGTGGTAACCAGGGACACGCATCTCTGACAGTCAGTGGTAACCAGGGAAACCCACCTGCGACCATGGTAACCAAGGACACCCCTCCTGTGACAGTCATTGGTAACCAGGGACACACCTCCTGTGCCAGTGGTAACCAAGGACACCCCTCCTGTGACAATGGTACCCAGGGACGGCCCTCCTGTGACAGTCGGTGGTAACCAGGGAAAACCACCTGTGACCATGGTAACCAAGGACACCCCTACCACAGTCACTGGTAACCAAGGACACCTCTCCTGTGACCGTGGTTATCAGGGAGACGCATCTCTGACAGTCGGGGGTAACCAGGGAAATCCACCTGTGACCATGGTAACCAAGGACACCCCTCCTGTGACAATGGTACCCAGGGACAGCCCTCCTGTGACAGTCGGTGGTAACCAGGGAACCCCACCTGTGACCATGGTAACCAAGGACACCCCTCTGTGACAATGGTACCCAGGGACAGCCCTCCTGTGACAGTCGGTGGTAACCAGGGAAACACACCTGTGACCATGGTAACCAAGGACACCCGTACCCACAGTCACTGGTAACCAAGGACACCTCTCCTGTGACCGTGGTTATCAGGGAGACGCATCTCTGACAGTCGGTGGTAACCAGGGAAACCCACCTGTGACCATGGTAACCAAGGACACCCCTCCTGTGACAATGGTACCCAGGGACAGCCCTCCTGTGACAGTCGGTGGTAACCAGGGAAACCCACCTGTGACCATGGTAACCAAGGACACCCCTCCTGTGACAATGGTACCCAGGGACAGCCGTCCTGTGACAGTCGGTGGTAACCAGGGAAACCCACCTGTGACATTCACAGTGCCCAGGGACACCAGCCTGTGACAGTCGGTGGTAATCAGGGAAACCCACCTGTGACCATGGTAACCAAGGACACACCTTCTGTGACAGTAACTGGTAACCACGGACACCTCTCCTGTGACCGTGGCTACCAGGGACACGCACATATGACAGCCGGTGGTAACCAGGGACACGCATCTCTGACAGTCAGTGGTAACCAGGGAAACCCACCTGCGACCATGTTAACCAAGGACACCCCTCCTGTGACAGTCAGTGGTAACCAGGGACACACCTCCTGTGCCAGTGGTAACCAAGGACACCCCTCCTCTGACAATGGTACCCAGGGACAGCCCTCCTGTGACAGTCGGTGGTAACCAGGGAAACCCACCTGTGACCATGGTAACCAAGGACACCCCTACCCACAGTCACTGGTAACCAAGGACACCTCTCCTGTGACCGTGGTTACCAGGACACGCACATATGACAGTCGGTGGTAACCAGGGACACGCATCTCTGACAGTCAGTGATAACCAGGGAAACCCACCTGCGACCATGGTACCCAAGGACACCCCTCCTGTGACAGTCAGTGGTAACCAGGGACACACCTCCTGTGCCAGTGGTAACCAAGGACACCCCTCCTGTCACAATGGTACCCAGGGACAGCCCTCCTGTGACAGTCAGTGGTAACCATGTACACTCACCTGTGACAGTCGGTGGTAACCAGGGAAACCCACCTGTGACATTCACATTTCCCAGGGACACCAGCCTGTGACAGTCGGTGGTAACCAGGGACACGCATCTCTGACAGTCGGTGGTAACCAGGGAAACCCACCTGTCGCCATGGAAACCAAGGACCCACCTACTGTGACAGTCACTGCTAACCACGGACACCTCTCCTGTGACCGTGGTTACCAGGGACACGCATCTCTGACAGTCGGTGGTAACCAGGGAAACCCACCTGTGACCATGGTAACCAAGGACACCCCTCTGTGACAATGGTACCCAGGGACAGCCCTCCTGTGACAGTCGGTGGTAACCAGGGAAACCCACCTGTGACCATGGTAACCAAGGACACCCCTCCTGTGACAATGGTACCCAGGGACAGCCGTCCTGTGACAGTCGGTGGTAACCAGGGAAACCCACCTGTGACATTCACAGTGCCCAGGGACACCAGCCTGTGACAGTCGGTGGTAACCAGTGACACGCATCTCTGACAGTCGGTGGTAACCAGGGAAACCCACCTGTGACCATGGTAACCAAGGACACCCCTCCTGTGACAATGGTACCCAGGGACAGCCCTCCTGTGACAGTCGGTGGTAACCAGGGAAACCCACCTGTGACCATGGTAACCAAGGACACCCCTCCTGTGACAATGGTACCCAGGGACAGCCGTCCTGTGACAGTCGGTGGTAACCAGGGAAACCCACCTGTGACATTCACAGTGCCCAGGGACACCAGCCTGTGACAGTCGGTGGTAATCAGGGAAACCCAACTGTGACCATGGTAACCAAGGACACACCTACTGTGACAGTAACTGGTAACCACGGACACCTCTCCTGTGACCGTGGCTACCAGGGACACGCACATATGACAGCCGGTGGTAACCAGGGACACGCATCTCTGACAGTCAGTGGTAACCAGGGAAACCCACCTGCGACCATGTTAACCAAGGACACCCCTCCTGTGACAGTCAGTGGTAACCAGGGACACACCTCCTCTGCCAGTGGTAACCAAGTACACCCCTCCTGTGACAATGGTACCCAGGGACAGCCCTCCTGTGACAGTCGGTGGTAACCAGGGAAAACCACCTGTGACCATGGTAACCAAGGACACCCCTACCCACAGTCATTGGTAACCAAGGACACCTCTCCTGTGACCGTGGTTACCAGGACACGCACATATGACAGTCGGTGGTAACCAGGGACACGCATTTCTGACAGTCAGTGGTAACCAGGGACACACCTCCTGTGCCAGTGGTAAACAAGGACACCCCTCCTGTCACAATGGTACCCACGGACAGCCCTCCTGTGACAGTCAGTGGTAACCATGTTCACTCACCTGTGACAGTCGGTGGTAACCAGGGAAACCCACCTGTGACATTCACAGAGCCCAGGGACACCGGCCTGTGACAGTCGGTGGTAACCAGGGACACGCATCTCTGACAGTCGGTGGTAACCAGGGAAACCCACCTGTCGCCATGGAAACCAAGGACCCACCTACTGTGACAGTCACTGCTAACCACGGACACCTCTCCTGTGACCGTGGTTACCAGGGACACGCATATATGACAGTCGGTGGTAACCAGGGACACGCATCTCTGACAGTCAGTGGTAACCAGGGAAACCCACCTGCGACCATGGTAACCAAGGACACACCTACTGTGACAGTCACTGGTAACCACGGACACCTCTCCTGTGACCGTGGCTACCAGGGACACGCACATATGACAGTCGGTGGTAACCAGGGACACGCATCTCTGACAGTCAGTGGTAACCAGGGAAACCCACCTGCGACCATGTTAACCAAGGACACCCCTCCTGTGACAGTCAGTGGTAAACAGGGACACACCTCCTGTGCCAGTGGTAACCAAGGACACCCCTCCTGTGACAATGGTACCCAGGGACAGCCCTCCTGTGACAGTCGGTGGTAATCAGGGAAAACCACCTGCGACCATGGTAACCAAGGACACCCCTCCTGTGACAGTCAGTGGTAACCAGGGACACACCTCCTGTGCCAGTGGTAACCAAGGACACCCCTCCTGTGACAATGGTACCCAGGGACAGCCCTCCTGTGACAGTCGGTGGTAACCAGGGAAAACCACCTGTGACCATGGTAACCAAGGACACCCCTACCCACAGTCACTGGTAACCAAGGACACCTCTCCTGTGACCGTGGTTACCAGGACACGCACATATGACAGTCGGTGGTAACCAGGGACACGCATTTCTGACAGTCAGTGGTAACCAGGGAAACCCACCTGCGACCATGGTAACCAAGGACACCCCTCCTGTGACAGTCAGTGGTAACCAGGGACACACCTCCTGTGCCAGTGGTAACCAAGGACACCCCTCCTGTCACAATGGTACCCAGGGACAGCCCTCCTGTGACAGTCAGTGGTAACCATGTACACTCACCTGTGACAGTTGGTGGTAACCAGGGAAACCCACCTGTGACATTCACAGTGCCCAGGGACACCGGCCTGTGACAGTCGGTGGTAACCAGGGAGACGCATCTCTGACAGTCGGTGGTAACCAGGGAAACCCACCTGTGACCATGGTAACCAAGGACACCCCTCTGTGACAATGGTACCCAGGGACATCCCTCCTGTGACAGTCGGTGGTAACCAGGGAAACACACCTGTGACCATGGTAACCAAGGACACCCGTACCCACAGTCACTGGTAACCAAGGACACCTCTCATGTGACCGTGGTTACCAGGGAGACGCATCTCTGACAGTCGGTGGTAACCAGGGAAACCCACCTGTGACATTCACAGTGCCCAGGGACACCGGCCTGTGACAGTCGGTGGTAATCAGGGACACGCATCTCTGACAGTCGGTGGTAACCAGGGAAACCCACCTGTACCATGGTAACCAAGGACACACCTACTGTGACAGTCACTTGTAACCACGGACACCTCTCCTGTGACCGTGGCTACCAGGGACACGCACATATGACAGTCGGTGGTAACCAGGGACATGCATCTCTGACAGTCAGTGGTAAACAGGGAAACCCACCTGCGACCATGTTAACCAAGGACACCCCTCCTGTGACAGTCAGTGGTAACCAGGGACACACCTCCTGTGCTAGTGGTAACCAAGGACACCCCTCCTGTGACAATGGTACCCAGGGACAGCCCTCCTGTGACAGTCGGTGGTAACCAGGGAAAACCACCTGTGACCATGGTAACCAAGGACACCCCTATCCACAGTCACTCGTAACCAAGGACACCTCTCCTGTGACCGTGGTTACCAGGACACGCACATATGACAGTCGGTGGTAACCAGGGACACGCATCTCTGACAGTCAGTGGTAACCAGGGAAACCCACCTGCGACCATGGTAACCAAGGACACCCCTCCTGTGACAGTCATTGGTAACCAGGGACACACCTCCTGTGCCAGTGGTAACCAAGGACACCCCTCCTGTGACAATGGTACCCAGGGACGGCCCTCCTGTGAAAGTCGGTGGTAACCAGGGAAAACCACCTGTGACCATGGTAACCAAGGACACCCCTACCACAGTCACTGGTAACCAAGGACACCTCTCCTGTGACCGTGGTTATCAGGGAGACGCATCTCTGACAGTCGGGGGTAACCAGGGAAATCCACCTGTGACCATGGTAACCAAGGACACCCCTCCTGTGACAATGGTACCCAGGGACAGCCCTCCTGTGACAGTCGGTGGTAACCAGGGAACCCCACCTGTGACCATGGTAACCAAGGACACCCCTCTGTGACAATGGTACCCAGGGACAACCCTCCTGTGACAGTCGGTGGTAACCAGGGAAACACACCTGTGACCATGGTAACCAAGGACACCCGTACCCACAGTCACTGGTAACCAAGGACACCTCTCCTGTGACCGTGGTTATCAGGGAGACGCATCTCTGACAGTCGGTGGTAACCAGGGAAACCAACCTGTGACCATGGTAACCAAGGACACCCCTCCTGTGACAATGGTACCCAGGGACAGCCCTCCTGTGACAGTCGGTGGTAACCAGGGAAACCCACCTGTGACCATGGTAACCAAGGACACCCCTCCTGTGACAATGGTACCCAGGGACAGCCGTCCTGTGACAGTCGGTTGTAACCAGGGAAACCCACCTGTGACATTCACAGTGCCCAGGGACACCAGCCTGTGACAGTCGGTGGTAATCAGGGAAACCCACCTGTGACCATGGTAACCAAGGACACACCTTCTGTGACAGTAACTGGTAACCACGGACACCTCTCCTGTGACCGTGGCTACCAGGGACACGCACATATGACAGCCGGTGGTAACCAGGGACACGCATCTCTGACAGTCAGTGGTAACCAGGGAAACCCACCTGCGACCATGTTAACCATGGACACCCCTCCTGTGACAGTCAGTGGTAACCAGGGACACACCTCCTGTGCCAGTGGTAACCAAGGACACCCCTCCTCTGACAATGGTACCCAGGGACAGCCCTCCTGTGACAGTCGGTGGTAACCAGGGAAACCCACCTGTGACCATGGTAACCAAGGACACCCCTACCCACAGTCACTGGTAACCAAGGACACCTCTCCTGTGACCGTGGTTACCAGGACACGCACATATGACAGTCGGTGGTAACCAGGGACACGCATCTCTGACAGTCAGTGATAACCAGGGAAACCCACCTGCGACCATGGTACCCAAGGACACCCCTCCTGTGACAGTCAGTGGTAACCAGGGACACACCTCCTGTGCCAGTGGTAACCAAGGACACCCCTCCTGTCACAATGGTACCCAGGGACAGCCCTCCTGTGACAGTCAGTGGTAACCATGTACACTCACCTGTGACAGTCGGTGGTAACCAGGGAAACCCACCTGTGTCATTCACATTTCCCAGGGACACCAACCTGTGACAGTCGGTGGTAACCAGGGACACGCATCTCTGACAGTCGGTGGTAACCAGGGAAACCCACCTGTCGCCATGGAAACCAAGGACCCACCTACTGTGACAGTCACTGCTAACCACGGACACCTCTCCTGTGACCGTGGTTACCAGGGACACGCATATATGACAGTCGGTGGTAACCAGGGACACGCATCTCTGACAGTCAGTGGTAACCAGGGAAACCCACCTGCGACCATGGTAACCAAGGACACCCCTCCTGTGACAGTCAGTGGTAACCAGGGACACACCTCCTGTGCCAGTGGTAACCAAGGACACCCCTCCTGTCACAATGGTACCCAGGGACAGCCCTCCTGTGACAGTCGGTGGTAACCAGGGAAACCCACCTGTGACCATGGTAACCAAGGACACCCCTCCTGTGACAATGGTACCCAGGGACAGCCCTCCTGTGACAGTCGGTGGTAACCAGGGAAACCCACCTGTGACCATGGTAACCAAGGATACCCCTCCTGTGACGATGGTACCCAGGGACAGCCCTCCTGTGACAGTCGGTGGTAACCAGGGAAACACACCTGTGACCATGGTAACCAAGGACACCCCTACCCACTGTCACTGGTAACCAAGGACACCTCTCCTTTGACCGTGGTTGTCAGGGAGTCGCATCTCTGACAGTCGGTGGTAACCAGGGAAATCCACCTGTGACATTCACAGTGCCCAGGAACACCGGCCTGTGACAGTCGGTGGTAACCAGGGAGACGCATCTCTGACAGTCGGTGGTAACCAGGGAAACCCACCTGTGACCATGGTAACCAAGGACACCCCTCTGTGACAATGGTACCCAGGGACAGCCCTCCTGTGACAGTCGGTGGTAAACAGGGAAACCCACCTGTGACCATGGTAACCAAGGACACCCCTCCTGTGACAATGGTACCCAGGGACAGCCGTCCTGTGACAGTCGGTGGTAACCAGGGAAACCCACCTGTGACATTCACAGTGCCCAGGGACACCAGACTGTGACAGTCGGTGGTAACCAGTGACACGCATCTCTGACAGTCGGTGGTAACCAGGGAAAACCACCAGTGACCATGGTAACCAAGGACACCCCTACCCACAGTCACTGGTAACCAAGGACACCTCTCCTGTGTCCGTGGTTACCAGGACACGCACATATGACAGTCGGTGGTAACCAGGGACACGCATTTCTGACAGTCAGTGGTAACCAGGGAAACCCACCTGCGACCATGGTAACCAAGGACACCCCTACTGTGACAGTCAGTGGTAACCAGGGACACACCTCCTGTGCTAGTGGTAACCAAGGACACACCTCCTGTCACAATGGTACCCAGGGACTGCCCTCCTGTGACAGTCAGTGGTAACCATGTACACTCACCTGTGACAGTTGGTGGTAACCAGGGAAACCCACCTGTGACATTCACAGTGCCCAGGGACACCGGACTGTGACAGTCGGTGGTAACCAGGGACACGCATCTCTGACAGTCGGTGGTAACCAGGGAAACCCACCTGTGACCATGGTAACCAAGGACACCCCTCTGTGACAATGGTACCCAGGGACAGCCCTCCTGTGACAGTCAGTGGTAACCAGGGAAACCCACCTGTGACCATGGTAACCAAGGACACCCCTCCTGTGACAGTCAGTGGTAACCAGGGACACACCTCCTGTGCTAGTGGTAACCAAGGACACCCCTCCTGTCACAATGGTACCCAGGGACAGCCCTCCTGTGACAGTCAGTGGTAACCATGTACACTCACCTGTGACAGTTGGTGGTAACCAGGGAAACCCACCTGTGACATTCACAGTGCCCAGGGACACCGGCCTGTGACAGTCGGTGGTAACCAGGGGGACTCATCTCTGACAGTCGGTGGTAACCAGGTAAACCCACCTGTGACCATGGTAACCAAGGACACCCCTCTGTGACAATGGTACCCAGGGACAGCCCTCCTGTGACAGTGGTGGTAACCAGGGAAACACACCTGTGACCATGGTAACCAAGGACACCCGTACCCACAGTCACTGGTAACCAAGGACACCTCTCATGTGACCGTGGTTATCAGGGAGACGCATCTCTGACAGTCGGTGGTAACCAGGGAAACCCACCTGTGACATTCACAGTGCCCAGGGACACCGGCCTGTGACAGTCGGTGGTAACCAGGGAGACGCATCTCTGACAGTCGGTGGTAACCAGGGAAACCCACCTGTGACCATGGTAACCAAGGACACACCTACTGTGCCAGTCACTGGTAACCACGGACACCTCTCCTGTGACAGTGGCTACCAGGGACACGCACATATGACAGTCGGTGGTAACCAGGGACACGCATCTCTGACAGTCAGTAGTAACCAGGGAAACCCACCTGCGACCATGTTAACCAAGGACACCCCTCCTGTGACAGTCAGTGGTAACCAGGGACACACCTCCTGTGCCAGTGGTAACCAAGGACACCCCTCCTGTGACAATGGTACCCAGGGACAGCCCTCCTGTGACAGTCGGTGGTAACCAGGGAAAACCACCTGTGACCATGGTAACCAAGGACACCCCTACCCACAGTCACTGGTAACCAAGGACACCTCTCCTGTGACCGTGGTTACCAGGACACGCACATATGACAGTCGGTGGTAACCAGGGACACGCATTTCTGACAGTCAGTGGTAACCAGGGAAACCCACCTGCGACCATGGTAACCAAGGACACCCCTCCTGTGACAGTCAGTGGTAACCAGGGACACACCTCTAGTGCTAGTGGTAACCAAGGACACCCCTCCTGTCACAATGGTACCCAGTGACAGCCCTCCTGTGACAGTCAGTGGTAACCATGTACACTCACCTGTGACAGTTGGTGGTAACCAGGGAAACCCACCTGTGACATTCACAGTGCCCAGGGACACCGGCCTGTGACAGTCGGTGGTAACCAGGGAGACGCATCTCTGACAGTCGGTGGTAACCAGGGAAACCCACCTGTGACCATCGTAACCAAGGACACCCCTCTGTGACAATGGTACCCAGGGACAGCCCTCCTGTGACAGTCAGTGGTAACCAGGGAAACACACCTGTGACCATGGTAACCAAGGACACCCGTACCCACAGTCACTGGTAACCAAGGACACCTCTCCTGTGACCGTGGTTATCAGGGAGACACATCTCTGTCAGTCGGTGGTAACCAGGGAAACCCACCTGTGACCATGGTAACCAAGGACACCCCTCCTGTGACAATGGTACCCAGGGACAGCCCTCCTGTGACAGTCGGTGGTAACCAGGGAAACCCACCTGTGACCATGGTAACCAAGGACACCCCTCCTGTGACAATGGTACCCAGGGACAGCCGTCCTGTGACAGTCGGTGGTAACCAGGGAAACCCACCTGTGACATTCACAGTGCCCAGGGACACCAGCCTGTGACAGTCGGTGGTAATCAGGGACACGCATCTCTGACAGTCGGTGGTAACCAGGGAAACCCACCTGTGACCATGGTAACCAAGGACACACCTACTGTGACAGTAACTGGTAACCACGGACACCTCTCCTGTGACCGTGGCTACCAGGGACACGCACATATGACAGCCAGTGGTAACCAGGGACACGCATCTCTGACAGTCAGTGGTAACCAGGGAAACCCACCTGCGACCATGTTAACCAAGGACACCCCTCCTGTGACAGTCAGTGGTAACCAGGGACACACCTCCTGTGCCAGTGGTAACCAAGGACACCCCTCCTGTGACAATGGTACCCAGGGACAGCCCTCCTGTGACAGTCGGTGGTAACCAGGGAAAACCACCTGCGACCATGGTAACCAAGGACACCCCTCCTGTGACAGTCAGTGGTAACCAGGGACACACCTCCTGTGCCAGTGGTAACCAAGGACACCCCTCCTGTGACAATGGTACCCAGGGACAGCCCTCCTGTGACAGTCGGTGGTAACCAGGGAAAACCACCTGTGACCATGGTAACCAAGGACACCCCTACCCACAGTCACTGGTAACCAAGGACACCTCTCCTGTGACCGTGGTTACCAGGAAACGCACATATGACAGTCGGTGGTAACCAGGGATACGCATTTCTGACAGTCAGTGGTAACCAGGGAAACCCACCTGCGACCATGGTAACCATGGACACCCCTCCTGTGACAGTCAGTGGTAACCAGGGACACACCTCCTGTGCTAGTGGTAACCAAGGACACCCCTCCTGTCACAATGGTAGCCAGGGACAGCCCTCCTGTGACAGTCAGTGGTAACCATGTACACTCACCTGTGACAGTTGGTGGTAAGCAGGGAAACCCACCTGTGACATTCACAGTGCCCAGGGACACCGGACTGTGACAGTCGGTGGTAACCAGGAAGACGCATCTCTGACAGTCGGTGGTAACCAGGGAAACCCACCTGTGACCATGGTAACCAAGGACACCCCTCTGTGACAATGGTACCCAGGGACAGCCCTCCTGTGACAGTCAGTGGTAACCAGGGAAACCCACCTGTGACCATGGTAACCAAGGACACCCCTCCTGTGACAATGGTACCCAGGGACAGCCCTCCTGTGACAGTCGGTGGTAACCAGGGAAACCCACCTGTGACCATGGTAACCAAGGACACCCCTCATGTGACAATGGTACCCAGGGACAGCCCTCCTGTGACAGTCGGTGGTAACCAGGGAAACCCACCTGTGACCATGGTAACCAAGGACTCCCCTCCTGTGACAATGGTACCCAGGGAAAGCCCTCCTGTGACAGTCGGTGGTAACCAGGGAAACCCACCTGTGACCATGGTAACCAAGGACACCCCTCCTGTGACAATGGGACCCAGGGACAGCCCTCCTGTGACAGTCGGTGGTAACCAGGGAAACACACCTGTGACCATGGTAACCAAGGACACCCCTACCCACAGTCACTGGTAACCAAGGACACCTCTCCTGTGACCGTGGTTACCAGGACACGCACATATGACAGTCGGTGGTAACCAGGGACACGCATCTCTGACAGTCAGTGATAACCAGGGAAACCCACCTGCGACCATGGTACCCAAGGACACCCCTCCTGTGACAGTCACTGCTAACCACGGACACCTCTCCTGTGACCGTGGTTACCAGGGACACGCATATATGACAGTCGGTGGTAACCAGGGACACGCATCTCTGACAGTCAGTGGTAACCAGGGAAACCCACCTGCGACCATGGTAACCAAGGACACCCCTCCTGTGACAGTCAGTGGTAACCAGGGACACACCTCCTGTGCCAGTGGTAACCAAGGACACCCCTCCTGTCACAATGGTACCCAGGGACAGCCCTCCTGTGACAGTCAGTGGTAACCATGTACACTCACCTGTGACAGTCGGTGGTAACCAGGGAAACCCACCTGTGACATTCACATTTCCCAGGGACACCAGCCTGTGACAGTCGGTGGTAACCAGGGACACGCATCTCTGACAGTCGGTGGTAACCAGGGAAACCCACCTGTCGCCATGGAAACCAAGGACCCACCTACTGTGACAGTCACTGCTAACCACGGACACCTCTCCTGTGACCGTGGTTACCAGGGTCACGCATATATGACAGTCGGTGGTAACCAGGGACACGCATCTCTGACAGTCAGTGGTAACCAGGGAAACCCACCTGCGACCATGGTAACCAAGGACACCCCTCCTGTGACAGTCAGTGGTAACCAGGGACACACCTCCTGTGCCAGTGGTAACCAAGGACACCCCTCCTGTCACAATGGTACCCAGGGACAGCCCTCCTGTGACAGTCGGTGGTAACCAGGGAAACCCACCTGTGACCATGGTAACCAAGGACACCCCTCCTGTGACAATGGTACCCAGGGACAGCCCTCCTGTGACAGTCGGTGGTAACCAGGGAAACCCACCTGTGACCATGGTAACCAAGGATACCCCTCCTGTGACGATGGTACCCAGGGACAGCCCTCCTGTGACAGTCGGTGGTAACCAGGGAAACACACCTGTGACCATGGTAACCAAGGACACCCCTACCCACTGTCACTGGTAACCAAGGACACCTCTCCTTTGACCGTGGTTGTCAGGGAGTCGCATCTCTGACAGTCGGTGGTAACCAGGGAAACCCACCTGTGACATTCACAGTGCCCAGGGACACCGGCCTGTGACAGTCGGTGGTAACCAGGGAGACGCATCTCTGACAGTCGGTGGTAACCAGGGAAACCCACCTGTGACCATGGTAACAAAGGACACCCCTCTGTGACAATGGTACCCAGGGACAGCCCTCCTGTGACAGTCGGTGGTAACCAGGGAAACCCACCTGTGACCATGGTAACCAAGGACACCCCTCCTGTGACAATGGTACCCAGGGACAGCCGTCCTGTGACAGTCGGTGGTAACCAGGGAAACCCACCTGTGACATTCACAGTGCCCAGGGACACCGGCCTGTGACAGTCGGTGGTAACCAGGGACACGCATCTCTGACAGTCGGTGGTAACCAGGGAAACCCACCTGTGACCATGGTAACCAAGGACACACCTACTGTGCCAGTCAATGGTAACCACGGACACTTCTCCTGTGACCGTGGCTACCAGGGACACGCACATATGACAGTCGGTGGTAACCAGGGACACGCATCTCTGACAGTCAGTGGTAACCAGGGAAACCCACCTGCGACCATGTTAACCAAGGACACCCCTCCTGTGACAGTCAGTGGTAACCAGGGACACACCTCCTGTGCCAGTGGTAACCAAGGACACCCCTCCTGTGACAATGGTACCCAGGGACAGCCCTCCTGTGACAGTCGGTGGTAACCAGGGAAAACCACCTGTGACCATGGTAACCAAGGACACCCCTACCCACAGTCACTGGTAACCAAGGACACCTCTCCTGTGACCGTGGTTACCAGGACACGCACATATGACAGTCGGTGGTAACCAGGGACACGCATTTCTGACAGTCAGTGGTAACCAGGGACACACCTCCTGTGCCAGTGGTAAACAAGGACACCCCTCCTGTCACAATGGTACCCAGGGACAGCCCTCCTGTGACAGTCAGTGGTAACCATGTACACTCACCTGTGACAGTCGGTGGTAACCAGGGAAACCCACCTGTGACATTCACATTTCCCAGGGACACCAGCCTGTGACAGTCGGTGGTAACCAGGGACACGCATCTCTGACAGTCGGTGGTAACCAGGGAAACCCACCTGTCGCCATGGAAACCAAGGACCCACCTACTGTGACAGTCACTGCTAACCACGGACACCTCTCCTGTGACCGTGGTTACCAGGGACACGCATATATGACAGTCGGTGGTAACCAGGGACACGCATCTCTGACAGTCAGTGGTAACCAGGGAAACCCACCTGCGACCATGGTAACCAAGGACACCCCTCCTGTGACAGTCAGTGGTAACCAGGGACACACCTCCTGTGCCAGTGGTAACCAAGGACACCCCTCCTGTCACAATGGTACCCAGGGACAGCCCTCCTGTGACAGTCGGTGGTAACCAGGGAAACCCACCTGTGACCATGGTAACCAAGGACACCCCTCCTGTGACAATGGTACCCAGGGACAGCCGTCCTGTGACAGTCGGTGGTAACCAGGGAAACCCACGTGTGACATTCACAGTGCCCAGGGACACCGGCCTGTGACAGTCGGTGGTAACCAGGGAAACCCACCTGTGACCATGGTAACCAAGGACACCCCTACCCACAGTCACTGGTAACCAAGGACACCTCTCCTGTGACCGTGGTTACCAGGACACGCACATATGACAGTCGGTGGTAACCAGGGACACGCATTTCTGACAGTCAGTGGTAACCAGGGAAACCCACCTGCGACCATGGTAACCAAGGACACCCCTCCTGTGACAGTCAGTGGTAACCAGGGACACACCTCCTGTGCTAGTGGTAACCAAGGACACCCCTCCTGTCACAATGGTACCCAGGGACAGCCCTCCTGTGACAGTCAGTGGTAACCATGTACACTCACCTGTGACAGTTGGTGGTAACCAGGGAAACCCACCTGTGACATTCACAGTGCCCACGGACACCGGCCTGTGACAGTCGGTGGTAACCAGGGAGACGCATCTCTGACAGTCGTTAGTAACCAGGGAAACCCACCTGTGACCATGGTAACCAAGGACACCCCTCTGTGACAATGGTACCCAGGGACAGCCCTCCTGTGACAGTCGGTGGTAACCAGGGAAACACACCTGTGACCATGGTAACCAAGGACACCCGTACCCACAGTCCCTGGTAACCAAGGACACCTCTCATGTGACCGTGGTTATCAGGGAGACGCATCTCTGACAGTCGGTGGTAACCAGGGAAACCCACCTGTGACATTCACAGTGCCCAGGGACACCGGCCTGTGACAGTCGGTGGTAATCAGGGACACGCATCTCTGACAGTCGGTGGTAACCAGGGAAACCCACCTGTGACCATGGTAACCAAGGACACACCTACTGTGACAGTCACTTGTAACCACGGACACCTCTCCTGTGACCGTGGCAACCAGGGACACGCACATATGACAGTCGGTGGTAACCAGGGACATGCATCTCTGACAGTCAGTGGTAAACAGGGAAACCCACCTGCGACCATGTTAACCAAGGACACCCCTCCTGTGACAGTCAGTGGTAACCAGGGACACACCTCCTGTGCCAGTGGTAACCAAGGACACCCCTCCTGTGACAATGGTACCCAGGGACAGCCCTCCTGTGACAGTCGGTGGTAACCAGGGAAAACCACCTGTGACCATGGTAACCAAGGACACCCCTACCCACAGTCACTCGTAACCAAGGACACCTCTCCTGTGACCGTGGTTACCAGGACACGCACATATGACAGTCGGTGGTAACCAGGGACACGCATCTCTGACAGTCAGTGGTAACCAGGGAAACCCACCTGCGACCATGGTAACCAAGGACACCCCTCCTGTGACAGTCATTGGTAACCAGGGACACACCTCCTGTGCCAGTGGTAACCAAGGACACCCCTCCTGTGACAATGGTACCCAGGGACGGCCCTCCTGTGACAGTCGGTGGTAACCAGGGAAAACCACTTGTGACCATGGTAACCAAGGACACCCCTACCCACAGTCACTGGTAACCAAGGACACCTCTCCTGTGACCGTGGTTATCAGGGAGACGCATCTCTGACAGTCGGGGGTAACCAGGGAAACCCACCTGTGACCATGGTAACCAAGGACACCCCTCCTGTGACAATGGTACCCAGGGACAGCCCTCCTGTGACAGTCGGTGGTAACCAGGGAAACCCACCTGTGACCATGGTAACCAAGGACACCCCTCTGTGACAATGGTACCCAGGGACAGCCCTCCTGTGACAGTCGGTGGTAACCAGGGAAACACACCTGTGACCATGGTAACCAAGGACACCCGTACCCACAGTCACTGGTAACCAAGGACACATCTCCTGTGACCGTGGTTATCAGGGAGACGCATCTCTGACAGTCGGTGGTAACCAGGGAAACCCACCTGTGACCATGGTAACCAAGGACACCACTCCTGTGACAATGGTACCCAGGGACAGCCCTCCTGTAACAGTCGGTGGTAACCAGGGAAACCCACCTGTGACCATGGTAACCAAGGACACCCCTCCTGTGACAATGGTACCCAGGGACAGCCGTCCTGTGACAGTGGGTGGTAACCAGGGAAACCCACCTGTGACATTCACAGTGCCCAGGGACACCGGCCTGTGACAGTCGGTGGTAATCAGGGACACGCATCTCTGACAGTCGGTGGTAACCAGGGAAACCCACCTGTGACCATGGTAACCAAGGACACACCTACTGTGCCAGTCAATGGTAACCACGGACACTTCTCCTGTGACCGTGGCTACCAGGGACACGCACATATGACAGTCGGTGGTAACCAGGGACACGCATTTCTGACAGTCCGTGGTAACCAGGGAAACCCACCTGCGACCATGTTAACCAAGGACACCCCTCCTGTGACAGTCAGTGGTAACCAGGGACACACCTCCTGTGCCAGTGGTAACCAAGGACACCCCTCCTGTGACAATGGTACCCAGGGACAGCCCTCCTGTGACAGTCGGTGGTAACCAGGGAAAACCACCTGTGACCATGGTAACCAAGGACACCCCTACCCACAGTCACTCGTAACCAAGGACACCTCTCCTGTGACCGTGATTACCAGGACACGCACATATGACAGTCGGTGGTAACCAGGGACACGCATCTCTATCAGTCAGTGGTAACCAGGGAAACCAACCTGCGACCATGGTAACCAAGGACACCCCTCCTGTGACAGTCAGTGGTAACCAGGGACACACCTCCTGTGCCAGTGGTAACCAAGGACACCCCTCCTGTGAAAATGGTACCCAGGGACAGCCCTCCTGTGACAGTCGGTGGTAACCAGGGAAAACCACCTGTGACCATGGTAACCAAGGACACCCCTACCCACAGTCACTGGTAACCAAGGACACCTCTCCTGTGACCGTGGTTACCAGGACACGCACATATGACAGTCGGTGGTAACCAGGGACACGCATTTCTGACAGTCAGTGGTAACCAGGGAAACCCACCTGCGACCATGGTAACCAAGGACACCCCTCCTGTGACAGTCAGTGGTAACCAGGGACACACCTCCTGTGCTAGTGGTAACCAAGGACACCCCTCCTGTCACAATGGTACCCAGGGACAGCCCTCCTGTGACAGTCAGTGGTAACCATGTACACTCACCTGTGACAGTTGGTGGTAACCAGGGAAACCCACCTGTGAAATTCACAGTGCCCAGGGACACCGGCATGTGACAGTCGGTGGTAACCAGGGAGACGCATCTCTGACAGTCGGTGGTAACCAGGGAAACCCACCTGTGACCATCGTAACCAAGGACACCCCTCTGTGACAATGGTACCCAGGGACAGCCCTCCTGTGACAGTCGGTGGTAACCAGGGAAACACACCTGTGACCATGGTAACCAAGGACACCCGTACCCACAGTCACTGGTAACCAAGTACACCTCTCCTGTGACCGTAGTTATCAGGGAGACGCATCTCTGACAGTCGGTGGTAACCAGGGAAACCCACCTGTGACCATGGTAACCAAGGACACCCCTCCTGTGACAATGGTACCCAGGGACAGCCCTCCTGTGACAGTCGGTGGTAACCAGGGAAACCCACCTGTGACCATGGTAACCAAGGACACCCCTCCTGTGACAATGGTACCCAGGGACAGCCGTCCTGTGACAGTCGGTGGTAACCAGGGAAACCCACCTGTGACATTCACAGTGCCCAGGGACACCAGCCTGTGACAGTCGGTGGTAATCAGGGAAACCCACCTGTGACCATGGTAACCAAGGACACACCTACTGTGACAGTAACTGGTAACCACGGACACCTCTCCTGTGACCGTGGCTACCAGGGACACGCACATATGACAGCCGGTGGTAACCAGGGACACGCATCTCTGACAGTCAGTGGTAACCAGGGAAACCCACCTGCGACCATGTTAACCAAGGACACCCCTCCTGTGACAGTCAGTGGTAACCAGGGACACACCTCCTCTGCCAGTGGTAACCAAGGACACCCCTCCTGTGACAATGGTACCCAGGGACAGCCCTCCTGTGACAGTCGGTGGTAACCAGGGAAAACCACCTGTGACCATGGTAACCAAGGACACCCCTACCCACAGTCATTGGTAACCAAGGACACCTCTCCTGTGACCGTGGTTACCAGGACACGCACATATGACAGTCGGTGGTAACCAGGGACACGCATTTCTGACAGTCAGTGGTAACCAGGGACACACCTCCTGTGCCAGTGGTAAACAAGGACACCCCTCCTGTCACAATGGTACCCACGGACAGCCCTCCTGTGACAGTCAGTGGTAACCATGTTCACTCACCTGTGACAGTCGGTGGTAACCAGGGAAACCCACCTGTGACATTCACAGAGCCCAGGGACACCGGCCTGTGACAGTCGGTGGTAACCAGGGACACGCATCTCTGACAGTCGGTGGTAACCAGGGAAACCCACCTGTCGCCATGGAAACCAAGGACCCACCTACTGTGACAGTCACTGCTAACCACGGACACCTCTCCTGTGACCGTGGTTACCAGGGACACGCATATATGACAGTCGGTGGTAACCAGGGACACGCATCTCTGACAGTCAGTGGTAACCAGGGAAACCCACCTGCGACCATGGTAACCAAGGACACACCTACTGTGACAGTCACTGGTAACCACGGACACCTCTCCTGTGACCGTGGCTACCAGGGACACGAACATATGACAGTCGGTGGTAACCAGGGACACGCATCTCTGACAGTCAGTGGTAACCAGGGAAACCCACCTGCGACCATGTTAACCAAGGACACCCCTCCTGTGACAGTCAGTGGTAAACATGGACACACCTCCTGTGCCAGTGGTAACCAAGGACACCAATCCTGTGACAATGGTACCCAGGGACAGCCCTCCTGTGACAGTCGGTGGTAACCAGGGAAAACCACCTGCGACCATGGTAACCAAGGACACCCCTCCTGTGACAGTCAGTGGTAACCAGGGACACACCTCCTGTGCCAGTGGTAACCAAGGACACCCCTCCTGTGACAATGGTACCCAGGGACAGCCCTCCTGTGACAGTCGGTGGTAAGCAGGGAAAACCACCTGTGACCATGGTAACCAAGGACACCCCTACCCACAGTCACTGGTAACCAAGGACACCTCTCCTGTGACCGTGGTTACCAGGACACGCACATATGACAGTCGGTGGTAACCAGGGACACGCATTTCTGACAGTCAGTGGTAACCAGGGAAACCCACCTGCGACCATGGTAACCAAGGACACCCCTCCTGTGACAGTCAGTGGTAACCAGGGACACACCTCCTGTGCCAGTGGTAACCAAGGACACCCCTCCTGTCACAATGGTACCCAGGGACAGCCCTCCTGTGACAGTCAGTGGTAACCATGTACACTCACCTGTGACAGTTGGTGGTAACCAGGGAAACCCACCTGTGACATTCACAGTGCCCAGGGACACCGGCCTGTGACAGTCGGTGGTAACCAGGGAGACGCATCTCTGACAGTCGGTGGTAACCAGGGAAACCCACCTGTGACCATGGTAACCAAGGACACCCCTCTGTGACAATGGTACCCAGGGACATCCCTCCTGTGACAGTCGGTGGTAACCAGGGAAACACACCTGTGACCATGGTAACCAAGGACACCCGTACCCACAGTCACTGGTAACCAAGGACACCTCTCATGTGACCGTGGTTATCAGGGAGACGCATCTCTGACAGTCGGTGGTAACCAGGGAAACCCACCTGTGACATTCACAGTGCCCAGGGACACCGGTCTGTGACAGTCGGTGGTAATCAGGGACACGCATCTCTGACAGTCGGTGGTAACCAGGGAAACCCACCTGTACCATGGTAACCAAGGACACACCTACTGTGACAGTCACTTGTAACCACGGACACCTCTCCTGTGACCGTGGCTACCAGGGACACGCACATATGACAGTCGGTGGTAACCAGGGACATGCATCTCTGACAGTCAGTGGTAAACAGGGAAACCCACCTGCGACCATGTTAACCAAGGACACCCCTCCTGTGACAGTCAGTGGTAACCAGGGACACACCTCCTGTGCTAGTGGTAACCAAGGACACCCCTCCTGTGACAATGGTACCCAGGGACAGCCCTCCTGTGACAGTCGGTGGTAACCAGGGAAAACCACCTGTGACCATGGTAACCAAGGACACCCCTACCCACAGTCACTCGTAACCAAGGACACCTCTCCTGTGACCGTGGTTACCAGGACACGCACATATGACAGTCGGTGGTAACCAGGGACACGCATCTCTGACAGTCAGTGGTAACCAGGGAAACCCACCTGCGACCATGGTAACCAAGGACACCCCTCCTGTGACAGTCATTGGTAACCAGGGACACACCTCCTGTGCCAGTGGTAACCAAGGACACCCCTCCTGTGACAATGGTACCCAGGGACGGCCCTCCTGTGACAGTCGGTGGTAACCAGGGAAAACCACCTGTGACCATGGTAACCAAGGACACCTCTACCACAGTCACTGGTAACCAAGGACACCTCTCCTGTGACCGTGGTTATCAGGGAGACGCATCTCTGACAGTCGGGGGTAACCAGGGAAATCCACCTGTGACCATGGTAACCAAGGACACCCCTCCTGTGACAATGGTACCCAGGGACAGCCCTCCTGTGACAGTCGGTGGTAACCAGGGAACCCCACCTGTGACCATGGTAACCAAGGACACCCCTCTGTGACAATGGTACCCAGGGACAGCCCTCCTGTGACAGTCGGTGGTAACCAGGGAAACACACCTGTGACCATGGTAACCAAGGACACCCGTACCCACAGTCACTGGTAACCAAGGACACCTCTCCTGTGACCGTGGTTATCAGGGAGACGCATCTCTGACAGTCGGTGGTAACCAGGGAAACCCACCTGTGACCATGGTAACCAAGGACACCCCTCCTGTGACAATGGTACCCAGGGACAGCCCTCCTGTGACAGTCGGTGGTAACCAGGGAAACCCACCTGTGACCATGGTAACCAAGGACACCCCTCCTGTGACAATGGTACCCAGGGACAGCCGTCCTGTGACAGTCGGTGGTAACCAGGGAAACCCACCTGTGACATTCACAGTGCCCAGGGACACCAGCCTGTGACAGTCGGTGGTAATCAGGGAAACCCACCTGTGACCATGGTAACCAAGGACACACCTTCTGTGACAGTAACTGGTAACCACGGACACCTCTCCTGTGACCGTGGCTACCAGGGACACGCACATATGACAGCCGGTGGTAACCAGGGACACGCATCTCTGACAGTCAGTGGTAACCAGGGAAACCCACCTGCGACCATGGTAACCAAGGACACCCTTCCTGTGACAGTCAGTGGTAACCAGGGACACACCTCCTGTGCCAGTGGTAACCAAGGACACCCCTCCTGTCACAATGGTACCCAGGGACAGCCCTCCTGTGACAGTCAGTGGTAACCATGTACACTCACCTGTGACAGTCGGTGGTAACCAGGGAAACCCACCTGTGACATTCACATTTCCCAGGGACACCAGCCTGTGACAGTCGGTGGTAACCAGGGACACGCATCTCTGACAGTCGGTGGTAACCAGGGAAACCCACCTGTCGCCATGGAAACCAAGGACCCACCTACTGTGACAGTCACTGCTAACCACGGACACCTCTCCTGTGACCCTGGTTACCAGGGACACGCATATATGACAGTCGGTGGTAACCAGGGACACGCATCTCTGACAGTCAGTGGTAACCAGGGAAACCCACCTGCGACCATGGTAACCAAGGACACCCCTCCTGTGACAGTCAGTGGTAACCAGGGACACACCTCCTGTGCCAGTGGTAACCAAGGACACCCCTCCTGTCACAATGGTACCCAGGGACAGCCCTCCTGTGACAGTCGGTGGTAACCAGGGAAACCCACCTGTGACCATGGTTACCAAGGACACCCCTCCTGTGACAATGGTACCCAGGGACAGCCCTCCTGTGACAGTCGGTGGTAACCAGGGAAACCCACCTGTGACCATGGTACCAAGGATACCCCTCCTGTGACGATGGTACCCAGGGACAGCCCTCCTGTGACAGTCGGTGGTAACCAGGGAAACACACCTGTGACCATGGTAACCAAGGACACCCCTACCCACTGTCACTGGTAACCAAGGACACCTCTCCTTTGACCGTGGTTGTCAGGGAGTCGCATCTCTGACAGTCGGTGGTAACCAGGGAAATCCACCTGTGACATTCACAGTGCCCAGGGACACCGGCCTGTGACAGTCGGTGGTAACCAGGGAGACGCATCTCTGACAGTCGGTGGTAACCAGGGAAACCCACCTGTGACCATGGTAACCAAGGACACCCCTCTGTGACAATGGTACCCAGGGACAGCCCTCCTGTGACAGTCGGTGGTAACCAGGGAAACCCACCTGTGACCATGGTAACCAAGGACACCCCTCCTGTGACAATGGTACCCAGGGACAGCCGTCCTGTGACAGTCGGTGGTAACCAGGGAAACCCACCTGTGACCATGGTAACCAAGGACACACCTACTGTGCCAGTCACTGGTAACCACGGACACCTCTCCTGTGACAGTGGCTACCAGGGACACGCACATATGACAGTCGGTGGTAACCAGGGACACGCATCTCTGACAGTCAGTAGTAACCAGGGAAACCCACCTGCGACCATGTTAACCAAGGACACCCCTCCTGTGACAGTCAGTGGTAACCAGGGACACACCTCCTGTGCCAGTGGTAACCAAGGACACCCCTCCTGTGACAATGGTACCCAGGGACAGCCCTCCTGTGACAGTCGGTGGTAACCAGGGAAAACCACCTGTGACCATGGTAACCAAGGACACCCCTACCCACAGTCACTGGTAACCAAGGACACCTCTCCTGTGACCGTGGTTACCAGGACACGCACATATGACAGTCGGTGGTAACCAGGGACACGCATTTCTGACAGTCAGTGGTAACCAGGGAAACCCACCTGCGACCATGGTAACCAAGGACACCCCTCCTGTGACAGTCAGTGGTAACCAGGGACACACCTCTAGTGCTAGTGGTAACCAAGGACACCCCTCCTGTCACAATGGTACCCAGTGACAGCCCTCCTGTGACAGTCAGTGGTAACCATGTACACTCACCTGTGACAGTTGGTGGTAACCAGGGAAACCCACCTGTGACATTCACAGTGCCCAGGGACACCGGCCTGTGACAGTCGGTGGTAACCAGGGAGACGCATCTCTGACAGTCGGTGGTAACCAGGGAAACCCACCTGTGACCATCGTAACCAAGGACACCCCTCTGTGACAATGGTACCCAGGGACAGCCCTCCTGTGACAGTCAGTGGTAACCAGGGAAACACACCTGTGACCATGGTAACCAAGGACACCCGTACCCACAGTCACTGGTAACCAAGGACACCTCTCCTGTGACCGTGGTTATCAGGGAGACACATCTCTGTCAGTCGGTGGTAACCAGGGAAACCCACCTGTGACCATGGTAACCAAGGACACCCCTCCTGTGACAATGGTACCCAGGGACAGCCCTCCTGTGACAGTCGGTGGTAACCAGGGAAACCCACCTGTGACCATGGTAACCAAGGACACCCCTCCTGTGACAATGGTACCCAGGGACAGCCGTCCTGTGACAGTCGGTGGTAACCAGGGAAACCCACCTGTGACATTCACAGTGCCCAGGGACACCAGCCTGTGACAGTCGGTGGTAATCAGGGACACGCATCTCTGACAGTCGGTGGTAACCAGGGAAACCCACCTGTGACCATGGTAACCAAGGACACACCTACTGTGACAGTAACTGGTAACCACGGACACCTCTCCTGTGACCGTGGCTACCAGGGACACGCACATATGACAGCCAGTGGTAACCAGGGACACGCATCTCTGACAGTCAGTGGTAACCAGGGAAACCCACCTGCGACCATGTTAACCAAGGACACCCCTCCTGTGACAGTCAGTGGTAACCAGGGACACACCTCCTGTGCCAGTGGTAACCAAGGACACCCCTCCTGTGACAATGGTACCCAGGGACAGCCCTCCTGTGACAGTCGGTGGTAACCAGGGAAAACCACCTGCGACCATGGTAACCAAGGACACCCCTCCTGTGACAGTCAGTGGTAACCAGGGACACACCTCCTGTGCCAGTGGTAACCAAGGACACCCCTCCTGTGACAATGGTACCCAGGGACAGCCCTCCTGTGACAGTCGGTGGTAACCAGGGAAAACCACCTGTGACCATGGTAACCAAGGACACCCCTACCCACAGTCACTGGTAACCAAGGACACCTCTCCTGTGACCGTGGTTACCAGGAAACGCACATATGACAGTCGGTGGTAACCAGGGATACGCATTTCTGACAGTCAGTGGTAACCAGGGAAACCCACCTGCGACCATGGTAACCATGGACACCCCTCCTGTGACAGTCAGTGGTAACCAGGGACACACCTCCTGTGCTAGTGGTAACCAAGGACACCCCTCCTGTCACAATGGTACCCAGGGACAGCCCTCCTGTGACAGTCAGTGGTAACCATGTACACTCACCTGTGACAGTTGGTGGTAAGCAGGGAAACCCACCTGTGACATTCACAGTGCCCAGGGACACCGGACTGTGACAGTCGGTGGTAACCAGGAAGACGCATCTCTGACAGTCGGTGGTAACCAGGGAAACCCACCTGTGACCATGGTAACCAAGGACACCCCTCTGTGACAATGGTACCCAGGGACAGCCCTCCTGTGACAGTCAGTGGTAACCAGGGAAACCCACCTGTGACCATGGTAACCAAGGACACCCCTCCTGTGACAATGGTACCCAGGGACAGCCCTCCTGTGACAGTCGGTGGTAACCAGGGAAACCCACCTGTGACCATGGTAACCAAGGACACCCCTCATGTGACAATGGTACCCAGGGACAGCCCTCCTGTGACAGTCGGTGGTAACCAGGGAAACCCACCTGTGACCATGGTAACCAAGGACTCCCCTCCTGTGACAATGGTACCCAGGGAAAGCCCTCCTGTGACAGTCGGTGGTAACCAGGGAAACCCACCTGTGACCATGGTAACCAAGGACACCCCTCCTGTGACAATGGGACCCAGGGACAGCCCTCCTGTGACAGTCGGTGGTAACCAGGGAAACACACCTGTGACCATGGTAACCAAGGACACCCCTACCCACAGTCACTGGTAACCAAGGACACCTCTCCTGTGACCGTGGTTACCAGGACACGCACATATGACAGTCGGTGGTAACCAGGGACACGCATCTCTGACAGTCAGTGATAACCAGGGAAACCCACCTGCGACCATGGTACCCAAGGACACCCCTCCTGTGACAGTCACTGCTAACCACGGACACCTCTCCTGTGACCGTGGTTACCAGGGACACGCATATATGACAGTCGGTGGTAACCAGGGACACGCATCTCTGACAGTCAGTGGTAACCAGGGAAACCCACCTGCGACCATGGTAACCAAGGACACCCCTCCTGTGACAGTCAGTGGTAACCAGGGACACACCTCCTGTGCCAGTGGTAACCAAGGACACCCCTCCTGTCACAATGGTACCCAGGGACAGCCCTCCTGTGACAGTCAGTGGTAACCATGTACACTCACCTGTGACAGTCGGTGGTAACCAGGGAAACCCACCTGTGACATTCACATTTCCCAGGGACACCAGCCTGTGACAGTCGGTGGTAACCAGGGACACGCATCTCTGACAGTCGGTGGTAACCAGGGAAACCCACCTGTCGCCATGGAAACCAAGGACCCACCTACTGTGACAGTCACTGCTAACCACGGACACCTCTCCTGTGACCGTGGTTACCAGGGTCACGCATATATGACAGTCGGTGGTAACCAGGGACACGCATCTCTGACAGTCAGTGGTAACCAGGGAAACCCACCTGCGACCATGGTAACCAAGGACACCCCTCCTGTGACAGTCAGTGGTAACCAGGGACACACCTCCTGTGCCAGTGGTAACCAAGGACACCCCTCCTGTCACAATGGTACCCAGGGACAGCCCTCCTGTGACAGTCGGTGGTAACCAGGGAAACCCACCTGTGACCATGGTAACCAAGGACACCCCTCCTGTGACAATGGTACCCAGGGACAGCCCTCCTGTGACAGTCGGTGGTAACCAGGGAAACCCACCTGTGACCATGGTAACCAAGGATACCCCTCCTGTGACGATGGTACCCAGGGACAGCCCTCCTGTGACAGTCGGTGGTAACCAGGGAAACACACCTGTGACCATGGTAACCAAGGACACCCCTACCCACTGTCACTGGTAACCAAGGACACCTCTCCTTTGACCGTGGTTGTCAGGGAGTCGCATCTCTGACAGTCGGTGGTAACCAGGGAAACCCACCTGTGACATTCACAGTGCCCAGGGACACCGGCCTGTGACAGTCGGTGGTAACCAGGGAGACGCATCTCTGACAGTCGGTGGTAACCAGGGAAACCCACCTGTGACCATGGTAACAAAGGACACCCCTCTGTGACAATGGTACCCAGGGACAGCCCTCCTGTGACAGTCGGTGGTAACCAGGGAAACCCACCTGTGACCATGGTAACCAAGGACACCCCTCCTGTGACAATGGTACCCAGGGACAGCCGTCCTGTGACAGTCGGTGGTAACCAGGGAAACCCACCTGTGACATTCACAGTGCCCAGGGACACCGGCCTGTGACAGTCGGTGGTAACCAGGGACACGCATCTCTGACAGTCGGTGGTAACCAGGGAAACCCACCTGTGACCATGGTAACCAAGGACACACCTACTGTGCCAGTCAATGGTAACCACGGACACTTCTCCTGTGACCGTGGCTACCAGGGACACGCACATATGACAGTCGGTGGTAACCAGGGACACGCATCTCTGACAGTCAGTGGTAACCAGGGAAACCCACCTGCGACCATGTTAACCAAGGACACCCCTCCTGTGACAGTCAGTGGTAACCAGGGACACACCTCCTGTGCCAGTGGTAACCAAGGACACCCCTCCTGTGACAATGGTACCCAGGGACAGCCCTCCTGTGACAGTCGGTGGTAACCAGGGAAAACCACCTGTGACCATGGTAACCAAGGACACCCCTACCCACAGTCACTGGTAACCAAGGACACCTCTCCTGTGACCGTGGTTACCAGGACACGCACATATGACAGTCGGTGGTAACCAGGGACACGCATTTCTGACAGTCAGTGGTAACCAGGGACACACCTCCTGTGCCAGTGGTAAACAAGGACACCCCTCCTGTCACAATGGTACCCAGGGACAGCCCTCCTGTGACAGTCAGTGGTAACCATGTACACTCACCTGTGACAGTCGGTGGTAACCAGGGAAACCCACCTGTGACATTCACATTTCCCAGGGACACCAGCCTGTGACAGTCGGTGGTAACCAGGGACACGCATCTCTGACAGTCGGTGGTAACCAGGGAAACCCACCTGTCGCCATGGAAACCAAGGACCCACCTACTGTGACAGTCACTGCTAACCACGGACACCTCTCCTGTGACCGTGGTTACCAGGGACACGCATATATGACAGTCGGTGGTAACCAGGGACACGCATCTCTGACAGTCAGTGGTAACCAGGGAAACCCACCTGCGACCATGGTAACCAAGGACACCCCTCCTGTGACAGTCAGTGGTAACCAGGGACACACCTCCTGTGCCAGTGGTAACCAAGGACACCCCTCCTGTCACAATGGTACCCAGGGACAGCCCTCCTGTGACAGTCGGTGGTAACCAGGGAAACCCACCTGTGACCATGGTAACCAAGGACACCCCTCCTGTGACAATGGTACCCAGGGACAGCCGTCCTGTGACAGTCGGTGGTAACCAGGGAAACCCACGTGTGACATTCACAGTGCCCAGGGACACCGGCCTGTGACAGTCGGTGGTAACCAGGGAAACCCACCTGTGACCATGGTAACCAAGGACACCCCTACCCACAGTCACTGGTAACCAAGGACACCTCTCCTGTGACCGTGGTTACCAGGACACGCACATATGACAGTCGGTGGTAACCAGGGACACGCATTTCTGACAGTCAGTGGTAACCAGGGAAACCCACCTGCGACCATGGTAACCAAGGACACCCCTCCTGTGACAGTCAGTGGTAACCAGGGACACACCTCCTGTGCTAGTGGTAACCAAGGACACCCCTCCTGTCACAATGGTACCCAGGGACAGCCCTCCTGTGACAGTCAGTGGTAACCATGTACACTCACCTGTGACAGTTGGTGGTAACCAGGGAAACCCACCTGTGACATTCACAGTGCCCACGGACACCGGCCTGTGACAGTCGGTGGTAACCAGGGAGACGCATCTCTGACAGTCGTTAGTAACCAGGGAAACCCACCTGTGACCATGGTAACCAAGGACACCCCTCTGTGACAATGGTACCCAGGGACAGCCCTCCTGTGACAGTCGGTGGTAACCAGGGAAACACACCTGTGACCATGGTAACCAAGGACACCCGTACCCACAGTCACTGGTAACCAAGGACACCTCTCATGTGACCGTGGTTATCAGGGAGACGCATCTCTGACAGTCGGTGGTAACCAGGGAAACCCACCTGTGACATTCACAGTGCCCAGGGACACCGGCCTGTGACAGTCGGTGGTAATCAGGGACACGCATCTCTGACAGTCGGTGGTAACCAGGGAAACCCACCTGTGACCATGGTAACCAAGGACACACCTACTGTGACAGTCACTTGTAACCACGGACACCTCTCCTGTGACCGTGGCAACCAGGGACACGCACATATGACAGTCGGTGGTAACCAGGGACATGCATCTCTGACAGTCAGTGGTAAACAGGGAAACCCACCTGCGACCATGTTAACCAAGGACACCCCTCCTGTGACAGTCAGTGGTAACCAGGGACACACCTCCTGTGCCAGTGGTAACCAAGGACACCCCTCCTGTGACAATGGTACCCAGGGACAGCCCTCCTGTGACAGTCGGTGGTAACCAGGGAAAACCACCTGTGACCATGGTAACCAAGGACACCCCTACCCACAGTCACTCGTAACCAAGGACACCTCTCCTGTGACCGTGGTTACCAGGACACGCACATATGACAGTCGGTGGTAACCAGGGACACGCATCTCTGACAGTCAGTGGTAACCAGGGAAACCCACCTGCGACCATGGTAACCAAGGACACCCCTCCTGTGACAGTCATTGGTAACCAGGGACACACCTCCTGTGCCAGTGGTAACCAAGGACACCCCTCCTGTGACAATGGTACCCAGGGACGGCCCTCCTGTGACAGTCGGTGGTAACCAGGGAAAACCACTTGTGACCATGGTAACCAAGGACACCCCTACCCACAGTCACTGGTAACCAAGGACACCTCTCCTGTGACCGTGGTTATCAGGGAGACGCATCTCTGACAGTCGGGGGTAACCAGGGAAACCCACCTGTGACCATGGTAACCAAGGACACCCCTCCTGTGACAATGGTACCCAGGGACAGCCCTCCTGTGACAGTCGGTGGTAACCAGGGAAACCCACCTGTGACCATGGTAACCAAGGACACCCCTCTGTGACAATGGTACCCAGGGACAGCCCTCCTGTGACAGTCGGTGGTAACCAGGGAAACACACCTGTGACCATGGTAACCAAGGACACCCGTACCCACAGTCACTGGTAACCAAGGACACATCTCCTGTGACCGTGGTTATCAGGGAGACGCATCTCTGACAGTCGGTGGTAACCAGGGAAACCCACCTGTGACCATGGTAACCAAGGACACCACTCCTGTGACAATGGTACCCAGGGACAGCCCTCCTGTAACAGTCGGTGGTAACCAGGGAAACCCACCTGTGACCATGGTAACCAAGGACACCCCTCCTGTGACAATGGTACCCAGGGACAGCCGTCCTGTGACAGTGGGTGGTAACCAGGGAAACCCACCTGTGACATTCACAGTGCCCAGGGACACCGGCCTGTGACAGTCGGTGGTAATCAGGGACACGCATCTCTGACAGTCGGTGGTAACCAGGGAAACCCACCTGTGACCATGGTAACCAAGGACACACCTACTGTGCCAGTCAATGGTAACCACGGACACTTCTCCTGTGACCGTGGCTACCAGGGACACGCACATATGACAGTCGGTGGTAACCAGGGACACGCATTTCTGACAGTCCGTGGTAACCAGGGAAACCCACCTGCGACCATGTTAACCAAGGACACCCCTCCTGTGACAGTCAGTGGTAACCAGGGACACACCTCCTGTGCCAGTGGTAACCAAGGACACCCCTCCTGTGACAATGGTACCCAGGGACAGCCCTCCTGTGACAGTCGGTGGTAACCAGGGAAAACCACCTGTGACCATGGTAACCAAGGACACCCCTACCCACAGTCACTCGTAACCAAGGACACCTCTCCTGTGACCGTGATTACCAGGACACGCACATATGACAGTCGGTGGTAACCAGGGACACGCATCTCTATCAGTCAGTGGTAACCAGGGAAACCAACCTGCGACCATGGTAACCAAGGACACCCCTCCTGTGACAGTCAGTGGTAACCAGGGACACACCTCCTGTGCCAGTGGTAACCAAGGACACCCCTCCTGTGAAAATGGTACCCAGGGACAGCCCTCCTGTGACAGTCGGTGGTAACCAGGGAAAACCACCTGTGACCATGGTAACCAAGGACACCCCTACCCACAGTCACTGGTAACCAAGGACACCTCTCCTGTGACCGTGGTTACCAGGACACGCACATATGACAGTCGGTGGTAACCAGGGACACGCATTTCTGACAGTCAGTGGTAACCAGGGAAACCCACCTGCGACCATGGTAACCAAGGACACCCCTCCTGTGACAGTCAGTGGTAACCAGGGACACACCTCCTGTGCTAGTGGTAACCAAGGACACCCCTCCTGTCACAATGGTACCCAGGGACAGCCCTCCTGTGACAGTCAGTGGTAACCATGTACACTCACCTGTGACAGTTGGTGGTAACCAGGGAAACCCACCTGTGAAATTCACAGTGCCCAGGGACACCGGCATGTGACAGTCGGTGGTTACCAGGGAGACGCATCTCTGACAGTCGGTGGTAACCAGGGAAACCCACCTGTGACCATCGTAACCAAGGACACCCCTCTGTGACAATGGTACCCAGGGACAGCCCTCCTGTGACAGTCGGTGGTAACCAGGGAAACACACCTGTGACCATGGTAACCAAGGACACCCGTACCCACAGTCACTGGTAACCAAGTACACCTCTCCTGTGACCGTAGTTATCAGGGAGACGCATCTCTGACAGTCGGTGGTAACCAGGGAAACCCACCTGTGACCATGGTAACCAAGGACACCCCTCCTGTGACAATGGTACCCAGGGACAGCCCTCCTGTGACAGTCGGTGGTAACCAGGGAAACCCACCTGTGACCATGGTAACCAAGGACACCCCTCCTGTGACAATGGTACCCAGGGACAGCCGTCCTGTGACAGTCGGTGGTAACCAGGGAAACCCACCTGTGACATTCACAGTGCCCAGGGACACCAGCCTGTGACAGTCGGTGGTAATCAGGGAAACCCACCTGTGACCATGGTAACCAAGGACACACCTACTGTGACAGTAACTGGTAACCACGGACACCTCTCCTGTGACCGTGGCTACCAGGGACACGCACATATGACAGCCGGTGGTAACCAGGGACACGCATCTCTGACAGTCAGTGGTAACCAGGGAAACCCACCTGCGACCATGTTAACCAAGGACACCCCTCCTGTGACAGTCAGTGGTAACCAGGGACACACCTCCTCTGCCAGTGGTAACCAAGGACACCCCTCCTGTGACAATGGTACCCAGGGACAGCCCTCCTGTGACAGTCGGTGGTAACCAGGGAAAACCACCTGTGACCATGGTAACCAAGGACACCCCTACCCACAGTCATTGGTAACCAAGGACACCTCTCCTGTGACCGTGGTTACCAGGACACGCACATATGACAGTCGGTGGTAACCAGGGACACGCATTTCTGACAGTCAGTGGTAACCAGGGACACACCTCCTGTGCCAGTGGTAAACAAGGACACCCCTCCTGTCACAATGGTACCCACGGACAGCCCTCCTGTGACAGTCAGTGGTAACCATGTTCACTCACCTGTGACAGTCGGTGGTAACCAGGGAAACCCACCTGTGACATTCACAGAGCCCAGGGACACCGGCCTGTGACAGTCGGTGGTAACCAGGGACACGCATCTCTGACAGTCGGTGGTAACCAGGGAAACCGACCTGTCGCCATGGAAACCAAGGACCCACCTACTGTGACAGTCACTGCTAACCACGGACACCTCTCCTGTGACCGTGGTTACCAGGGACACGCATATATGACAGTCGGTGGTAACCAGGGACACGCATCTCTGACAGTCAGTGGTAACCAGGGAAACCCACCTGCGACCATGGTAACCAAGGACACACCTACTGTGACAGTCACTGGTAACCACGGACACCTCTCCTGTGACCGTGGCTACCAGGGACACGCACATATGACAGTCGGTGGTAACCAGGGACACGCATCTCTGACAGTCAGTGGTAACCAGGGAAACCCACCTGCGACCATGTTAACCAAGGACACCCCTCCTGTGACAGTCAGTGGTAAACAGGGACACACCTCCTGTGCCAGTGGTAACCAAGGACACCAATCCTGTGACAATGGTACCCAGGGACAGCCCTCCTGTGACAGTCGGTGGTAACCAGGGAAAACCACCTGCGACCATGGTAACCAAGGACACCCCTCCTGTGACAGTCAGTGGTAACCAGGGACACACCTCCTGTGCCAGTGGTAACCAAGGACACCCCTCCTGTGACAATGGTACCCAGGGACAGCCCTCCTGTGACAGTCGGTGGTAACCAGGGAAAACCACCTGTGACCATGGTAACCAAGGACACCCCTACCCACAGTCACTGGTAACCAAGGACACCTCTCCTGTGACCGTGGTTACCAGGACACGCACATATGACAGTCGGTGGTAACCAGGGACACGCATTTCTGACAGTCAGTGGTAACCAGGGAAACCCACCTGCGACCATGGTAACCAAGGACACCCCTCCTGTGACAGTCAGTGGTAACCAGGGACACACCTCCTGTGCCAGTGGTAACCAAGGACACCCCTCCTGTCACAATGGTACCCAGGGACAGCCCTCCTGTGACAGTCAGTGGTAACCATGTACACTCACCTGTGACAGTTGGTGGTAACCAGGGAAACCCACCTGTGACATTCACAGTGCCCAGGGACACCGGCCTGTGACAGTCGGTGGTAACCAGGGAGACGCATCTCTGACAGTCGGTGGTAACCAGGGAAACCCACCTGTGACCATGGTAACCAAGGACACCCCTCTGTGACAATGGTACCCAGGGACATCCCTCCTGTGACAGTCGGTGGTAACCAGGGAAACACACCTGTGACCATGGTAACCAAGGACACCCGTACCCACAGTCACTGGTAACCAAGGACACCTCTCATGTGACCGTGGTTATCAGGGAGACGCATCTCTGACAGTCGGTGGTAACCAGGGAAACCCACCTGTGACATTCACAGTGCCCAGGGACACCGGTCTGTGACAGTCGGTGGTAATCAGGGACACGCATCTCTGACAGTCGGTGGTAACCAGGGAAACCCACCTGTACCATGGTAACCAAGGACACACCTACTGTGACAGTCACTTGTAACCACGGACACCTCTCCTGTGACCGTGGCTACCAGGGACACGCACATATGACAGTCGGTGGTAACCAGGGACATGCATCTCTGACAGTCAGTGGTAAACAGGGAAACCCACCTGCGACCATGTTAACCAAGGACACCCCTCCTGTGACAGTCAGTGGTAACCAGGGACACACCTCCTGTGCTAGTGGTAACCAAGGACACCCCTCCTGTGACAATGGTACCCAGGGACAGCCCTCCTGTGACAGTCGGTGGTAACCAGGGAAAACCACCTGTGACCATGGTAACCAAGGACACCCCTACCCACAGTCACTCGTAACCAAGGACACCTCTCCTGTGACCGTGGTTACCAGGACACGCACATATGACAGTCGGTGGTAACCAGGGACACGCATCTCTGACAGTCAGTGGTAACCAGGGAAACCCACCTGCGACCATGGTAACCAAGGACACCCCTCCTGTGACAGTCATTGGTAACCAGGGACACACCTCCTGTGCCAGTGGTAACCAAGGACACCCCTCCTGTGACAATGGTACCCAGGGACGGCCCTCCTGTGACAGTCGGTGGTAACCAGGGAAAACCACCTGTGACCATGGTAACCAAGGACACCCCTACCACAGTCACTGGTAACCAAGGACACCTCTCCTGTGACCGTGGTTATCAGGGAGACGCATCTCTGACAGTCGGGGGTAACCAGGGAAATCCACCTGTGACCATGGTAACCAAGGACACCCCTCCTGTGACAATGGTACCCAGGGACAGCCCTCCTGTGACAGTCGGTGGTAACCAGGGAACCCCACCTGTGACCATGGTAACCAAGGACACCCCTCTGTGACAATGGTACCCAGGGACAGCCCTCCTGTGACAGTCGGTGGTAACCAGCGAAACACACCTGTGACCATGGTAACCAAGGACACCCGTACCCACAGTCACTGGTAACCAAGGACACCTCTCCTGTGACCGTGGTTATCAGGGAGACGCATCTCTGACAGTCGGTGGTAACCAGGGAAACCCACCTGTGACCATGGTAACCAAGGACACCCCTCCTGTGACAATGGTACCCAGGGACAGCCCTCCTGTGACAGTCGGTGGTAACCAGGGAAACCCACCTGTGACCATGGTAACCAAGGACACCCCTCCTGTGACAATGGTACCCAGGGACAGCCGTCCTGTGACAGTCGGTGGTAACCAGGGAAACCCACCTGTGACATTCACAGTGCCCAGGGACACCAGCCTGTGACAGTCGGTGGTAATCAGGGAAACCCACCTGTGACCATGGTAACCAAGGACACACCTTCTGTGACAGTAACTGGTAACCACGGACACCTCTCCTGTGACCGTGGCTACCAGGGACACGCACATATGACAGCCGGTGGTAACCAGGGACACGCATCTCTGACAGTCAGTGGTAACCAGGGAAACCCACCTGCGACCATGGTAACCAAGGACACCCTTCCTGTGACAGTCAGTGGTAACCAGGGACACACCTCCTGTGCCAGTGGTAACCAAGGACACCCCTCCTGTCACAATGGTACCCAGGGACAGCCCTCCTGTGACAGTCAGTGGTAACCATGTACACTCACCTGTGACAGTCGGTGGTAACCAGGGAAACCCACCTGTGACATTCACATTTCCCAGGGACACCAGCCTGTGACAGTCGGTGGTAACCAGGGACACGCATCTCTGACAGTCGGTGGTAACCAGGGAAACCCACCTGTCGCCATGGAAACCAAGGACCCACCTACTGTGACAGTCACTGCTAACCACGGACACCTCTCCTGTGACCCTGGTTACCAGGGACACGCATATATGACAGTCGGTGGTAACCAGGGACACGCATCTCTGACAGTCAGTGGTAACCAGGGAAACCCACCTGCGACCATGGTAACCAAGGACACCCCTCCTGTGACAGTCAGTGGTAACCAGGGACACACCTCCTGTGCCAGTGGTAACCAAGGACACCCCTCCTGTCACAATGGTACCCAGGGACAGCCCTCCTGTGACAGTCGGTGGTAACCAGGGAAACCCACCTGTGACCATGGTAACCAAGGACACCCCTCCTGTGACAATGGTACCCAGGGACAGCCCTCCTGTGACAGTCGGTGGTAACCAGGGAAACCCACCTGTGACCATGGTACCAAGGATACCCCTCCTGTGACGATGGTACCCAGGGACAGCCCTCCTGTGACAGTCGGTGGTAACCAGGGAAACACACCTGTGACCATGGTAACCAAGGACACCCCTACCCACTGTCACTGGTAACCAAGGACACCTCTCCTTTGACCGTGGTTGTCAGGGAGTCGCATCTCTGACAGTCGGTGGTAACCAGGGAAATCCACCTGTGACATTCACAGTGCCCAGGGACACCGGCCTGTGACAGTCGGTGGTAACCAGGGAGACGCATCTCTGACAGTCGGTGGTAACCAGCGAAACCCACCTGTGACCATGGTAACCAAGGACACCCCTCTGTGACAATGGTACCCAGGGACAGCCCTCCTGTGACAGTCGGTGGTAACCAGGGAAACCCACCTGTGACCATGGTAACCAAGGACACCCCTCCTGTGACAATGGTACCCAGGGACAGCCGTCCTGTGACAGTCGGTGGTAACCAGGGAAACCCACCTGTGACATTCACAGTGCCCAGGGACACCAGCCTGTGACAGTCGGTGGTAACCAGTGACACGCATCTCTGACAGTCGGTGGTAACCAGGGAAAACCACCAGTGACCATGGTAACCAAGGACACCCCTACCCACAGTCACTGGTAACCAAGGACACCTCTCCTGTGTCCGTGGTTACCAGGACACGCACATATGACAGTCGGTGGTAACCAGGGACACGCATTTCTGACAGTCAGTGGTAACCAGGGAAACCCACCTGCGACCATGGTAACCAAGGACACCCCTACTGTGACAGTCAGTGGTAACCAGGGACACACCTCCTGTGCTAGTGGTAACCAAGGACACACCTCCTGTCACAATGGTACCCAGGGACTGCCCTCCTGTGACAGTCAGTGGTAACCATGTACACTCACCTGTGACAGTTGGTGGTAACCAGGGAAACCCACCTGTGACATTCACAGTGCCCAGGGACACCGGACTGTGACAGTCGGTGGTAACCAGGGACACGCATCTCTGACAGTCGGTGGTAACCAGGGAAACCCACCTGTGACCATGGTAACCAAGGACACCCCTCTGTGACAATGGTACCCAGGGACAGCCCTCCTGTGACAGTCAGTGGTAACCAGGGAAACCCACCTGTGACCATGGTAACCAAGGACACCCCTCCTGTGACAGTCAGTGGTAACCAGGGACACACCTCCTGTGCTAGTGGTAACCAAGGACACCCCTCCTGTCACAATGGTACCCAGGGACAGCCCTCCTGTGACAGTCAGTGGTAACCATGTACACTCACCTGTGACAGTTGGTGGTAACCAGGGAAACCCACCTGTGACATTCACAGTGCCCAGGGACACCGGCCTGTGACAGTCGGTGGTAACCAGGGGGACGCATCTCTGACAGTCGGTGGTAACCAGGTAAACCCACCTGTGACCATGGTAACCAAGGACACCCCTCTGTGACAATGGTACCCAGGGACAGCCCTCCTGTGACAGTGGTGGTAACCAGGGAAACACACCTGTGACCATGGTAACCAAGGACACCCGTACCCACAGTCACTGGTAACCAAGGACACCTCTCATGTCCCCGTGGTTATCAGGGAGACGCATCTCTGACAGTCGGTGGTAACCAGGGAAACCCACCTGTGACATTCACAGTGCCCAGGGACACCGGCCTGTGACAGTCGGTGGTAATCAGGGACACGCATCTCTGACAGTCGGTGGTAACCGGGGAAACCCACCTGTGACCATGGTAACCAAGGACACACCTACTGTGACAGTCACTTGTAACCACGGACACCTCTCCTTTGACCGTGGCTACCAGGGACACGCACATATGACAGTCGGTGGTAACCAGGGACATGCATCTCTGACAGTCAGTGGTAATCAGGGAAACCCACCTGCGACCATGTTAACCAAGGACACCCCTCCTGTGACAGTCAGTGGTAACCAGGGACACACCTCCTGTGCCAGTGGTAACCAAGGACACCCCTCCTGTGACAATGGTACCCAGGGACAGCCCTCCTGTGACAGTCGGTGGTAACCAGGGAAAACCATCTGTGACCATGGTAACCAAGGACACCCCTACCCACAGTCACTCGTAACCAAGGACACCTCTCCTGTGACCGTGGTTACCAGGACACGCACATATGACAGTCGGTGGTAACCAGGGACACGCATCTCTGACAGTCAGTGGTAACCAGGGAAACCCACCTGCGACCATGGTAACCAAGGACACCCCTCCTGTGACAGTCAGTGGTAACCAGGGACACACCTCCTGTGCCAGTGGTAACCAAGGACACCCCTCCTGTGACAATGGTACCCAGGGACGGCCCTCCTGTGACAGTCGGTGGTAACCAGGGAAAACCACCTGTGACCATGGTAACCAAGGACACCCCTACCCACAGTCACTGGTAACCAAGGACACCTCTCCTGTGACCGTGGTTATCAGGGAGACGCATCTCTGACAGTCGGGGGTAACCAGGGAAACCCACCTGTGACCATGGTAACCAAGGACACCCCTCCTGTGACAATGGTACCCAGGGACAGCCCTCCTGTGACAGTCTGTGGTAACCAGGGAAACCCACCTGTGACCATGGTAACCAAGGACACCCCTCTGTGACAATGGTACCCAGGGACAGCCCTCCTGTGACAGTCGGTGGTAACCAGGGAAACACACCTGTGACCATGGTAACCAAGGACACCCGTACCCACAGTCACTGGTAACCAAGGACACCTCTCCTGTGACCGTGGTTATCAGGGAGACGCATCTCTGACAGTCGGTGGTAACCAGGGAAACCGACCTGTGACCATGGTAACCAAGGACACCCCTCCTGTGACAATGGTACCCAGGGAAAGCCCTCCTGTGACAGTCGGTGGTAACCAGGGAAACCCACCTGTGACCATGGTAACCAAGGACACCCCTCCTGTGACAATGGGACCCAGGGACAGCCCTCCTGTGACAGTCGGTGGTAACCAGGGAAACACACCTGTGACCATGGTAACCAAGGACACCCCTACCCACAGTCACTGGTAACCAAGGACACCTCTCCTGTGACCGTGGTTACCAGGACACGCACATATGACAGTCGGTGGTAACCAGGGACACGCATCTCTGACAGTCGGTGGTAACCAGGGAAACCCACCTGTGACCATGGTAACCAAGGACACACCTACTGTGCCAGTCACTGGTAACCACGGACACTTCTCCTGTGACCGTGGCTGCCAGGGACACGCACATATGACAGTCTGTGGTAACCAGGGACACGCATTTCTGACAGTCAGTGGTAACCAGGGAAACCCACCTGTGACCATGGTAAACAAGGACACCCCTCTGTGACAATGGTACCCAGGGACAGCCCTCCTGTGACAGTCAGTGGTAACCAGGGAAACCCACCTGTGACCATGGTAACCAAGGACACCCCTCCTGTGACAATCGTACCCAGGGACAGCCCTCCTGTGACAGTCGGTGGTAACCAGGGAAAACCACCTGTTACCATGGTAACCAAGGACACCCCTACCCACAGTCACTGGTAACCAAGGACACCTCTCCTGTGACCGTGGTTATCAGGGAGACGCATCTCTGACAGTCGGTGGTAACCAGGGAAACCCACCTGTGACCATGGTAACCAAGGACACCCCTCCTGTGACAATGGTACCCAGGGACAGCCCTCCTGTGACAGTCGGTGGTAACCAGGGAAACCCACCTGTGACCATGGTAACCAAGGACACCCCTCCTGTGACAATGGTATCCAGGGACAGCCGTCCTGTGACATTCGGTGGTAACAAGGGAAACCCACCTGTGACATTCACAGTGCCCAGGGACACCGGCTTGTGACAGTCGGTGGTAATCAGGGACATGCATCTCTGACAGTCGGTGGTAACCAGGGAAACCCACCTGTGACCATGGTAACCAAGGACACACCTACTGTGCCAGTCACTGGTAACCACGGACACTTCTCCTGTGACCGTGGCTGCCAGGGACACGCACATATGACAGTCGGTGGTAACCAGGGACACGCATTTCTGACAGTCAGTGGTAACCAGGGAAACCCACCTGCGACCATGTTAACCAAGGACACCCCTCCTGTGACAGTCAGTGGTAACCAGGGACACACCTCCTGTGCCAGTGGTAACCAAGGACACCCCTCCTGTGACAATGGTACCCAGGGACAGCCCTCCTGTGACAGTCGGTGGTAACCAGGGAAAACCACCTGTGACCATGGTAACCAAGGACACCCCTACCCACAGTCACTCGTAACCAAGGACACCTCTCCTGTGACCGTGATTACCAGGACACGCACATATGACAGTCGGTGGTAACCAGGGACACGCATCTCTATCAGTCAGTGGTAACCAGGGAAACCCACCTGCGACCATGGTAACGAAGGACACCCCTCCTGTGACAGTCAGTGGTAACCAGGGACACACCTCCTGTGCCAGTGGTAACCAAGGACACCCCTCCTGTGAAAATGGTACCCAGGGACAGCCCTCCTGTGACAGTCGGTGGTAACCAGGGAAAACCACCTGTGACCATGGTAACCAAGGACACCCCTACCCACAGTCACTGGTAACCAAGGACACCTCTCCTGTGACCGTGGTTACCAGGACACGCACATATGACAGTCGGTGGTAACCAGGGACACGCATTTCTGACAGTCAGTGGTAACCAGGGAAACCCACCTGCGACCATGGTAACCAAGGACACCCCTCCTGTGACAGTCAGTGGTAACCAGGGACACAACTCCTGTGCTAGTGGTAACCAAGGACACCCCTCCTGTCACAATGGTACCCAGGGACAGCCCTCCTGTGACAGTCAGTGGTAACCATGTACACTCACCTGTGACAGTTGGTGGTAACCAGGGAAACCCACCTGTGACATTCACAGTGCCCAGGGACACCGGCCTGTGACAGTCGGTGGTAACCAGGGAGACGCATCTCTGACAGTCGGTGGTAACCATGGAAACCCACCTGTGACCATCGTAACCAAGGACACCCCTCTGTGACAATGGTACCCAGGGACAGCCCTCCTGTGACAGTCGGTGGTAACCAGGGAAACACACCTGTGACCATGGTAACCAAGGACACCCGTACCCACAGTCACTGGTAACCAGGACACCTCTCCTGTGACCGTGGTTATCAGGGAGACGCATCTCTGACAGTCGGTGGTAACCAGGGAAACCCACCTGTGACCATTGTAACCAAGGACACCACTCCTGTGACAATGGTACCCAGGGACAGCCCTCCTGTGACAGTCGGTGGTAACCAGGGAAACCCACCTGTGACCATGGTAACCAAGGACACCCCTCCTGTGACAATGGTACCCAGGGACAGCCGTCCTGTGACAGTCGGTGTTAACCAGGGAAACCCACCTGTGACATTCACAGTGCCCAGGGACACCAGCCTGTGACAGTCGGTGGTAATCAGGGAAACCCACCTGTGACCATGGTAACCAAGGACACACCTACTGTGACAGTAACTGGTAACCACGGACACCTCTCCTGTGACCGTGGCTACCAGGGACATGCACATATGACAGCCGGTGGTAACCAGGGACACGCATCTCTGACAGTCAGTGGTAACCAGGGAAACCCACCTGCGACCATGTTAACCAAGGACACCCCTCCTGTGACAGTCAGTGGTAACCAGGGACACACCTCCTGTGCCAGTGGTAACCAAGGACACCCCTCCTGTGACAATGGTACCCAGGGACAGCCCTCCTGTGACAGTCGGTGGTAACCAGGGAAAACCACCTGTGACCATGGTAACCAAGGACACCCCTACCCACAGTCACTGGTAACCAAGGACACCTCTCCTGTGACCATGGTTACCAGGACACGCACATATGACAGTCGGTGGTAACCAGGGACACGCATTTCTGACAGTCAGTGGTAACCAGGGACACACCTCCTGTGCCAGTGGTAAACAAGGACACCCCTCCTGTCACAATGGTACCCAGGGACAGCCCTCCTGTGACAGTCAGTGGTAACCATGTACACTCACCTGTGACAGTCGGTGGTAACCAGGGAAACCCACCTGTGACATTCACATTTCCCAGGGACACCAGCCTGTGACAGTCGGTGGTAACCAGGGACACGCATCTCTGACAGTCGGTGGTAACCAGGGAAACCCACCTGTCGCCATGGAAACCAAGGACCCACCTACTGTGACAGTCACTGCTAACCACGGACACCTCTCCTGTGACCGTGGTTACCAGGGACACGCATATATGACAGTCGGTGGTAACCAGGGACACGCATCTCTGACAGTCAGTGGTAACCAGGGAAACCCACCTGCGACCATGGTAACCAAGGACACCCCTCCTGTGACAGTCAGTGGTAACCAGGGACACACCTCCTGTGCCAGTGGTAACCAAGGACACCCCTCCTGTCACAATGGTACCCAGGGACAGCCCTCCTGTGACAGTCGGTGGTAACCAGGGAAACCCACCTGTGACCATGGTAACCAAGGACACCCCTCCTGTGACAATGGTACCCAGGGACAGCCCTCCTGTGACAGTCGGTGGTAACCATGTTCACTCACCTGTGACAGTCGGTGGTAACCAGGGAAACCCACCTGTGACATTCACAGAGCCCAGGGACACCGGCCTGTTACAGTCGGTGGCAACCAGGGACACGAATCTCTGACAGTCGGTGGTAACCAGGGAAACCCACCTGTCGCCATGGAAACCAAGGACCCACCTACTGTGACAGTCACTGCTAACCACGGACACCTCTCCTGTGACCGTGGTTACCAGGGACACGCATATATGACAGTCGGTGGTAACCAGGGACACGCATCTCTGACAGTCAGTGGTAACCAGGGAAACCCACCTGCGACCATGGTAACCAAGTACACACCTACTGTGACAGTCACTGGTAACCACGGACACCTCTCCTGTGACCGTGGCTACCAGGGACACGCACATATGACAGTCGGTGGTAACCAGGGACACGCATCTCTGACAGTCAGTGGTAACCAGGGAAACCCACCTGCGACCATGTTAACCAAGGACACCCCTCCTGTGACAGTCAGTGGTAAACAGGGACACACCTCCTGTGCCAGTGGTAACCAAGGACACCCCTCCTGTGACAATGGTACCCAGGGACAGCCCTCCTGTGACAGTCGGTGGTAACCAGGGAAAACCACCTGCGACCATGGTAACCAAGGACACCCCTCCTGTGACAGTCAGTGGTAACCAGGGACACACCTCCTGTGCCAGTGGTAACCAAGGACACCCCTCCTGTGACAATGGTACCCAGGGACAGCCCTCCTGTGACAGTCGGTGGTAACCAGGGAAAACCACCTGTGACCATGGTAACCAAGGACACCCCTACCCACAGTCACTGGTAACCAAGGACACCTCTCCTGTGACCGTGGTTACCAGGACACGCACATATGACAGTCGGTGGTAACCAGGGACACGCATTTCTGACAGTCAGTGGTAACCAGGGAAACCCACCTGCGACCATGGTAACCAAGGACACCCCTCCTGTGACAGTCAGTGGTAACCAGGGACACACCTCCTGTGCCAGTGGTAACCAAGGACACCCCTCCTGTCACAATGGTACCCAGGGACAGCCCTCCTGTGACAGTCAGTGGTAACCATGTACACTCACCTGTGACAGTTGGTGGTAACCAGGGAAACCCACCTGTGACATTCACAGTGCCCAGGGACACCGGCCTGTGACACTCGGTGGTAACCAGGGAGACGCATCTCTGACAGTCGGTGGTAACCAGGGAAACCCACCTGTGACCATGGTAACCAAGGACACCCCTCTGTGACAATGGTACCCAGGGACATCCCTCCTGTGACAGTCGGTGGTAACCAGGGAAACACACCTGTGACCATGGTAACCAAGGACACCCGTACCCACAGTCACTGGTAACCAAGGACACCTCTCATGTGACCGTGGTTATCAGGGAGACGCATCTCTGACAGTCGGTGGTAACCAGGGAAACCCACCTGTGACATTCACAGTGCCCAGGGACACCGGCCTGTGACAGTCGGTGGTAATCAGCGACACGCATCTCTGACAGTCGGTGGTAACCAGGGAAACCCACCTGTACCATGGTAACCAAGGACACACCTACTGTGACAGTCACTTGTAACCACGGACACCTCTCCTGTGACCGTGGCTACCAGGGACACGCACATATGACAGTCGGTGGTAACCAGGGACATGCATCTCTGACAGTCAGTGGTAAACAGGGAAACCCCCCTGCGACCATGTTAACCAAGGACACCCCTCCTGTGACAGTCAGTGGTAACCAGGGACACACCTCCTGTGCTAGTGGTAACCAAGGACACCCCTCCTGTGACAATGGTACCCAGGGACAGCCCTCCTGTGACAGTCGGTGGTAACCAGGGAAAACCACCTGTGACCATGGTAACCAAGGACACCCCTACCCACAGTCACTCGTAACCAAGGACACCTCTCCTGTGACCGTGGTTACCAGGACACGCACATATGACAGTCGGTGGTAACCAGGGACACGCATCTCTGACAGTCAGTGGTAACCAGGGAAACCCACCTGCGACCATGGTAACCAAGGACACCCCTCCTGTGACAGTCATTGGTAACCAGGGACACACCTCCTGTGCCAGTGGTAACCAAGGACACCCCTCCTGTGACAATGGTACCCAGGGACGGCCCTCCTGTGACAGTCGGTGGTAACCAGGGAAAACCACCTGTGGCCATGGTAACCAAGGACACCCCTACCACAGTCACTGGTAACCAAGGACACCTCTCCTGTGACCGTGGTTATCAGGGAGACGCATCTCTGACAGTCGGGGGTAACCAGGGAAATCCACCTGTGACCATGGTAACCAAGGACACCCCTCCTGTGACAATGGTACCCAGGGACAGCCCTCCTGTGACAGTCGGTGGTAACCAGGGAACCCCACCTGTGACCATGGTAACCAAGGACACCCCTCTGTGACAATGGTACCCAGGGACAGCCCTCCTGTGACAGTCGGTGGTAACCAGGGAAACACACCTGTGACCATGGTAACCAAGGACACCCGTACCCACAGTCACTGGTAACCAAGGACACCTCTCCTGTGACCGTGGTTATCAGGGAGACGCATCTCTGACAGTCGGTGGTAACCAGGGAAACCCACCTGTGACCATGGTAACCAAGGACACCCCTCCTGTGACAATGGTACCCAGGGACAGCCCTCCTGTGACAGTCGGTGGTAACCAGGGAAACCCACCTGTGACCATGGTAACCAAGGACACCCCTCCTGTGACAATGGTACCCAGGGACAGCCGTCCTGTGACAGTCGGTGGTAACCAGGGAAACCCACCTGTGACATTCACAGTGCCCAGGGACACCAGCCTGTGACAGTCGGTGGTAATCAGGGAAACCCACCTGTGACCATGGTAACCAAGGACACACCTTCTGTGACAGTAACTGGTAACCACGGACACCTCTCCTGTGACCGTGGCTACCAGGGACACGCACATATGACAGCCGGTGGTAACCAGGGACACGCATCTCTGACAGTCAGTGGTAACCAGGGAAACCCACCTGCGACCATGTTAACCAAGGACACCCCTCCTGTGACAGTCAGTGGTAACCAGGGACACACCTCCTGTGCCAGTGGTAACCAAGGACACCCCTCCTCTGACAATGGTACCCAGGGACAGCCCTCCTGTGACAGTCGGTGATAACCAGGGAAACCCACCTGTGACCATGGTAACCAAGGACACCCCTCCTGTGACAATGGTACCCAGGGAAAGCCCTCCTGTGACAGTCGGTGGTAACCAGGGAAACCCACCTGTGACCATGGTAACCAAGGACACCCCTCCTGTGACAATGGGACCCAGGGACAGCCCTCCTGTGACAGTCGGTGGTAACCAGGGAAACACACCTGTGACCATGGTAACCAAGGACACCCCTACCCACAGTCACTGGTAACCAAGGACACCTCTCCTGTGACCGTGGTTACCAGGACACGCACATATGACAGTCGGTGGTAACCAGGGACACGCATCTCTGACAGTCAGTGATAACCAGGGAAACCCACCTGCGACCATGGTACCCAAGGACACCCCTCCTGTGACAGTCAGTGGTAACCAGGGACACACCTCCTGTGCCAGTGGTAACCAAGGACACCCCTCCTGTCACAATGGTACCCAGGGACAGCCCTCCTGTGACAGTCAGTGGTAACCATGTACACTCACCTGTGACAGTCGGTGGTAACCAGGGAAACCCACCTGTGACATTCACATTTCCCAGGGACACCAGCCTGTGACAGTCGGTGGTAACCAGGGACACGCATCTCTGACAGTCGGTGGTAACCAGGGAAACCCACCTGTCGCCATGGAAACCAAGGACCCACCTACTGTGACAGTCACTGCTAACCACGGACACCTCTCCTGTGACCGTGGTTACCAGGGACACGCATATATGACAGTCGGTGGTAACCAGGGACACGCATCTCTGACAGTCAGTGGTAACCAGGGAAACCCACCTGCGACCATGGTAACCAAGGACACCCCTCCTGTGACAGTCAGTGGTAACCAGGGACACACCTCCTGTGCCAGTGGTAACCAAGGACACCCCTCCTGTCACAATGGTACCCAGGGACAGCCCTCCTGTGACAGTCGGTGGTAACCAGGGAAACCCACCTGTGACCATGGTAACCAAGGACACCCCTCCTGTGACAATGGTACCCAGGGACAGCCCTCCTGTGACAGTCGGTGGTAACCAGGGAAACCCACCTGTGACCATGGTAACCAAGGATACCCCTCCTGTGACGATGGTACCCAGGGACAGCCCTCCTGTGACAGTCGGTGGTAACCAGGGAAACACACCTGTGACCATGGTAACCAAGGACACCCCTACCCACTGTCACTGGTAACCAAGGACACCTCTCCTTTGACCGTGGTTGTCAGGGAGTCGCATCTCTGACAGTCGGTGGTAACCAGGGAAATCCACCTGTGACATTCACAGTGCCCAGGGACACCGGCCTGTGACAGTCGGTGGTAACCAGGGAGACGCATCTCTGACAGTCGGTGGTAACCAGGGAAACCCACCTGTGACCATGGTAACCAAGGACACCCCTCTGTGACAATGGTACCCAGGGACAGCCCTCCTGTGACAGTCGGTGGTAACCAGGGAAACCCACCTGTGACCATGGTAACCAAGGACACCCCTCCTGTGACAATGGTACCCAGGGACAGCCGTCCTGTGACAGTCGGTGGTAAACAGGGAAACCCACCTGTGACATTCACAGTGCCCAGGGACACCAGCCTGTGACAGTCGGTGGTAACCAGTGACACGCATCTCTGACAGTCGGTGGTAACCAGGGAAAACCACCAGTGACCATGGTAACCAAGGACACCCCTACCCACAGTCACTGGTAACCAAGGACACCTCTCCTGTGTCCGTGGTTACCAGGACACGCACATATGACAGTCGGTGGTAACCAGGGACACGCATTTCTGACAGTCAGTGGTAACCAGGGAAACCCACCTGCGACCATGGTAACCAAGGACACCCCTACTGTGACAGTCAGTGGTAACCAGGGACACACCTCCTGTGCTAGTGGTAACCAAGGACACACCTCCTGTCACAATGGTACCCAGGGACTGCCCTCCTGTGACAGTCAGTGGTAACCATGTACACTCACCTGTGACAGTTGGTGGTAACCAGGGAAACCCACCTGTGACATTCACAGTGCCCAGGGACACCGGACTGTGACAGTCGGTGGTAACCAGGGACACGCATCTCTGACAGTCGGTGGTAACCAGGGAAACCCACCTGTGACCATGGTAACCAAGGACACCCCTCTGTGACAATGGTACCCAGGGACAGCCCTCCTGTGACAGTCAGTGGTAACCAGGGAAACCCACCTGTGACCATGGTAACCAAGGACACCCCTCCTGTGACAGTCAGTGGTAACCAGGGACACACCTCCTGTGCTAGTGGTAACCAAGGACACCCCTCCTGTCACAATGGTACCCAGGGACAGCCCTCCTGTGACAGTCAGTGGTAACCATGTACACTCACCTGTGACAGTTGGTGGTAACCAGGGAAACCCACCTGTGACATTCACAGTGCCCAGGGACACCGGCCTGTGACAGTCGGTGGTAACCAGGGGGACTCATCTCTGACAGTCGGTGGTAACCAGGTAAACCCACCTGTGACCATGGTAACCAAGGACACCCCTCTGTGACAATGGTACCCAGGGACAGCCCTCCTGTGACAGTGGTGGTAACCAGGGAAACACACCTGTGACCATGGTAACCAAGGACACCCGTACCCACAGTCACTGGTAACCAAGGACACCTCTCATGTGACCGTGGTTATCAGGGAGACGCATCTCTGACAGTCGGTGGTAACCAGGGAAACCCACCTGTGACATTCACAGTGCCCAGGGACACCGGCCTGTGACAGTCGGTGGTAATCAGGGACACGCATCTCTGACAGTCGGTGTTAACCGGGGAAACCCACCTGTGACCATGGTAACCAAGGACACACCTACTGTGACAGTCACTTGTAACCACGGACACCTCTCCTTTGACCGTGGCTACCAGGGACACGCACATATGACAGTCGGTGGTAACCAGGGACATGCATCTCTGACAGTCAGTGGTAATCAGGAAAACCCACCTGCGACCATGTTAACCAAGGACACCCCTCCTGTGACAGTCAGTGGTAACCAGGGACACACCTCCTGTGCCAGTGGTAACCAAGGACACCCCTCCTGTGACAATGGTACCCAGGGACAGCCCTCCTGTGACAGTCGGTGGTAACCAGGGAAAACCATCTGTGACCATGGTAACCAAGGACACCCCTACCCACAGTCACTCGTAACCAAGGACACCTCTCCTGTGACCGTGGTTACCAGGACACGCACATATGACAGTCGGTGGTAACCAGGGACACGCATCACTGACAGTCAGTGGTAACCAGGGAAACCCACCTGCGACCATGGTAACCAAGGACACCCCTCCTGTGACAGTCAGTGGTAACCAGGGACACACCTCCTGTGCCAGTGGTAACCAAGGACACCCCTCCTGTGACAATGGTACCCAGGGACGGCCCTCCTGTGACAGTCGGTGGTAACCAGGGAAAACCACCTGTGACCATGGTAACCAAGGACACCCCTACCCACAGTCACTGGTAACCAAGGACACCTCTCCTGTGACCGTGGTTATCAGGGAGACGCATCTCTGACAGTCGGGGGTAACCAGGGAAACCCACCTGTGACCATGGTAACCAAGGACACCCCTCCTGTGACAATGGTACCCAGGGACAGCCCTCCTGTGACAGTCTGTGGTAACCAGGGAAACCCACCTGTGACCATGGTAACCAAGGACACCCCTCTGTGACAATGGTACCCAGGGACAGCCCTCCTGTGACAGTCGGTGGTAACCAGGGAAACACACCTGTGACCATGGTAACCAAGGACACCCGTACCCACAGTCACTGGTAACCAAGGACACCTCTCCTGTGACCGTGGTTATCAGGGAGACGCATCTCTGACAGTCGGTGTTAACCAGGGAAACCGACCTGTGACCATGGTAACCAAGGACACCCCTCCTGTGACAATGGTACCCAGGGACAGCCCTCCTGTGACAGTCGGTGGTAACCAGGGAAACCCACCTGTGACCATGGAAACCAAGGACACCCCTCCTGTGACAATGGTACCCAGGGACAGCCGTCCTGTGACAGTCGGTGGTAACCAGGGAAACCCACCTGTGACATTCACAGTGCCCAGGGACACCGGCCTGTGACAGTCGGTGGTAACCAGGGAGACGCATCTCTGACAGTCGGTGGTAACCAGGGAAACCCACCTGTGACCATGGTAACCAAGGACACACCTACTGTGCCAGTCACTGGTAACCACGGACACCTCTCCTGTGACAGTGGCTACCAGGGACACGCACATATGACAGTCGGTGGTAACCAGGGACACGCATCTCTGACAGTCAGTAGTAACCAGGGAAACCCACCTGCGACCATGTTAACCAAGGACACCCCTCCTGTGACAGTCAGTGGTAACCAGGGACACACCTCCTGTGCCAGTGGTAACCAAGGACACCCCTCCTGTGACAATGGTACCCAGGGACGGCCCTCCTGTGACAGTCGGTGGTAACCAGGGAAAACCACTTGTGACCATGGTAACCAAGGACACCCCTACCCACAGTCACTGGTAACCAAGGACACCTCTCCTGTGACCGTGGTTATCAGGGAGACGCATCTCTGACAGTCGGGGGTAACCAGGGAAACCCACCTGTGACCATAGTAACCAAGGACACCCCTCCTGTGACAATGGTACCCAGGGACAGCCCTCCTGTGACAGTCGGTGGTAACCAGGGAAACCCACCTGTGACCATGGTAACCAAGGACACCCCCTGTGACAATGGTACCCAGGGACAGCCCTCCTGTGACAGTCGGTGGTAACCAGGGAAACACACCTGTGACCATGGTAACCAAGGACACCCGTACCCACAGTCACTGGTAACCAAGGACACATCTCCTGTGACCGTGGTTATCAGGGAGACGCATCTCTGACAGTCGGTGGTACCCAGGGAAACCAACCTGTGACCATGGTAACCAAGGACACCACTCCTGTGACAATGGTACCCAGGGACAGCCCTCCTGTAACAGTCGGTGGTAACCAGGGAAACCCACCTGTGACCATGGTAACCAAGGACACCCCTCCTGTGACAATGGTACCCAGGGACAGCCGTACTGTGACAGTGGGTGGTAACCAGGGAAACCCACCTGTGACATTCACAGTGCCCAGGGACACCGGCCTGTGACAGTCGGTGGTAATCAGGGACACGCATCTCTGACAGTCGGTGGTAACCAGGGAAACCCACCTGTGACCATGGTAACCAAGGACACACCTACTGTGCCAGTCAATGGTAACCACGGACACTTCTCCTGTGACCGTGGCTACCAGGGACACGCACATATGACAGTCGGTGGTAACCAGGGACACGCATTTCTGACAGTCCGTGGTAACCAGGGAAACCCACCTGCGACCATGTTAACCAAGGACACCCCTCCTGTGACAGTCAGTGGTAACCAGGGACACACCTCCTGTGCCAGTGGTAACCAAGGACACCCCTCCTGTGACAATGGTACCCAGGGACAGCCCTCCTGTGACAGTCGGTGGTAACCAGGGAAAACCACCTGTGACCATGGTAACCAAGGACACCCCTACCCACAGTCACTCGTAACCAAGGACACCTCTCCTGTGACCGTGATTACCAGGATACGCACATATGACAGTCGGTGGTAACCAGGGACACGCATCTCTATCAGTCAGTGGTAACCAGGGAAACCAACCTGCGACCATGGTAACCAAGGACACCCCTCCTGTGACAGTCAGTGGTAACCAGGGACACACCTCCTGTGCCAGTGGTAACCAAGGACACCTCTCCTGTGAAAATGGTACCCAGGGACAGCCCTCCTGTGACAGTCGGTGGTAACCAGGGAAAACCACCTGTGACCATGGTAACCAAGGACACCCCTACCCACAGTCACTGGTAACCAAGGACACCTCTCCTGTGACCGTGGTTACCAGGACACGCACATATGACAGTCGGTGGTAACCAGGGACACGCATTTCTGACAGTCAGTGGTAACCAGGGAAACCCACCTGCGACCATGGTAACCAAGGACACCCCTCCTGTGACAGTCAGTGGTAACCAGGGACACACCTCCTGTGCTAGTGGTAACCAAGGACACCCCTTCTGTCACAATGGTACCCAGGGACAGCCCTCCTGTGACAGTCAGTGGTAACCATGTTCACTCACCTGTGACAGTCGGTGGTAACCAGGGAAACCCACCTGTGTCATTCACATTTCCCAGGGACACCAACCTGTGACAGTCGGTGGTAACCAGGGACACGCATCTCTGACAGTCGGTGGTAACCAGGGACACACCTCCTGTGCCAGTGGTAAACAAGGACACCCCTCCTGTCACAATGGTACCCACGGACAGCCCTCCTGTGACAGTCAGTGGTAACCATGTTCACTCACCTGTGACAGTCGGTGGTAACCAGGGAAACCCACCTGTGACATTCACAGAGCCCAGGGACACCGGCCTGTGACAGTCGGTGGTAACCAGGGACACGCATCTCTGACAGTCGGTGGTAACCAGGGAAACCCACCTGTCGCCATGGAAACCAAGGACCCACCTACTGTGACAGTCACTGCTAACCACGGACACCTCTCCTGTGACCGTGGTTACCAGGGACACGCATATATGACAGTCGGTGGTAACCAGGGACACGCATCTCTGACAGTCAGTGGTAACCAGGGAAACCCACCTGCGACCATGGTAACCAAGGACACACCTACTGTGACAGTCACTGGTAACCACGGACACCTCTCCTGTGACCGTGGCTACCAGGGACACGCACATATGACAGTCGGTGGTAACCAGGGACACGCATCTCTGACAGTCAGTGGTAACCAGGGAAACCCACCTGCGACCATGTTAACCAAGGACACCCCTCCTGTGACAGTCAGTGGTAAACAGGGACACACCTCCTGTGCCAGTGGTAACCAAGGACACCCCTCCTGTGACAATGGTACCCAGGGACAGCCCTCCTGTGACAGTCGGTGGTAACCAGGGAAAACCACCTGCGACCATGGTAACCAAGGACACCCCTCCTGTGACAGTCAGTGGTAACCAGGGACACACCTCCTGTGCCAGTGGTAACCAAGGACACCCCTCCTGTGACAATGGTACCCAGGGACAGCCCTCCTGTGACAGTCGGTGGTAACCAGGGAAAACCACCTGTGACCATGGTAACCAAGGACACCCCTACCCACAGTCACTGGTAACCAAGGACACCTCTCCTGTGACCGTGGTTACCAGGACACGCACATATGACAGTCGGTGGTAACCAGGGACACGCATTTCTGACAGTCAGTGGTAACCAGGGAAACCCACCTGCCACCATGGTAACCAAGGACACCCCTCCTGTGACAGTCAGTGGTAACCAGGGACACACCTCCTGTGCCAGTGGTAACCAAGGACACCCCTCCTGTCACAATGGTACCCAGGGACAGCCCTCCTGTGACAGTCAGTGGTAACCATGTACACTCACCTGTGACAGTTGGTGGTAACCAGGGAAACCCACCTGTGACATTCACAGTGCCCAGGGACACCGGCCTGTGACAGTCGGTGGTAACCAGGGAGACGCATCTCTGACAGTCGGTGGTAACCAGGGAAACCCACCTGTGACCATGGTAACCAAGGACACCCCTCTGTGACAATGGTACCCAGGGACATCCCTCCTGTGACAGTCGGTGGTAACCAGGGAAACACACCTGTGACCATGGTAACCAAGGACACCCGTACCCACAGTCACTGGTAACCAAGGACACCTCTCATGTGACCGTGGTTACCAGGGAGACGCATCTCTGACAGTCGGTGGTAACCAGGGAAACCCACCTGTGACATTCACAGTGCCCAGGGACACCGGCCTGTGACAGTCGGTGGTAATCAGGGACACGCATCTCTGACAGTCGGTGGTAACCAGGGAAACCCACCTGTACCATGGTAACCAAGGACACACCTACTGTGACAGTCACTTGTAACCACGGACACCTCTCCTGTGACCGTGGCTACCAGGGACACGCACATATGACAGTCGGTGGTAACCAGGGACATGCATCTCTGACAGTCAGTGGTAAACAGGGAAACCCACCTGCGACCATGTTAACCAAGGACACCCCTCCTGTGACAGTCAGTGGTAACCAGGGACACACCTCCTGTGCTAGTGGTAACCAAGGACACCCCTCCTGTGACAATGGTACCCAGGGACAGCCCTCCTGTGACAGTCGGTGGTAACCAGGGAAAACCACCTGTGACCATGGTAACCAAGGACACCCCTACCCACAGTCACTCGTAACCAAGGACACCTCTCCTGTGACCGTGGTTACCAGGACACGCACATATGACAGTCGGTGGTAACCAGGGACACGCATCTCTGACAGTCAGTGGTAACCAGGGAAACCCACCTGCGACCATGGTAACCAAGGACACCCCTCCTGTGACAGTCATTGGTAACCAGGGACACACCTCCTGTGCCAGTGGTAACCAAGGACACCCCTCCTGTGACAATGGTACCCAGGGACGGCCCTCCTGTGACAGTCGGTGGTAACCAGGGAAAACCACCTGTGACCATGGTAACCAAGGACACCCCTACCACAGTCACTGGTAACCAAGGACACCTCTCCTGTGACCGTGGTTATCAGGGAGACGCATCTCTGACAGTCGGGGGTAACCAGGGAAATCCACCTGTGACCATGGTAACCAAGGACACCCCTCCTGTGACAATGGTACCCAGGGACAGCCCTCCTGTGACAGTCGGTGGTAACCAGGGAACCCCACCTGTGACCATGGTAACCAAGGACACCCCTCTGTGACAATGGTACCCAGGGACAGCCCTCCTGTGACAGTCGGTGGTAACCAGGGAAACACACCTGTGACCATGGTAACCAAGGACACCCGTACCCACAGTCACTGGTAACCAAGGACACCTCTCCTGTGACCGTGGTTATCAGGGAGACGCATCTCTGACAGTCGGTGGTAACCAGGGAAACCCACCTGTGACCATGGTAACCAAGGACACCCCTCCTGTGACAATGGTACCCAGGGACAGCCCTCCTGTGACAGTCGGTGGTAACCAGGGAAACCCACCTGTGACCATGGTAACCAAGGACACCCCTCCTGTGACAATGGTACCCAGGGACAGCCGTCCTGTGACAGTCGGTGGTAACCAGGGAAACCCACCTGTGACATTCACAGTGCCCAGGGACACCAGCCTGTGACAGTCGGTGGTAATCAGGGAAACCCACCTGTGACCATGGTAACCAAGGACACACCTTCTGTGACAGTAACTGGTAACCACGGACACCTCTCCTGTGACCGTGGCTACCAGGGACACGCACATATGACAGCCGGTGGTAACCAGGGACACGCATCTCTGACAGTCAGTGGTAACCAGGGAAACCCACCTGCGACCATGTTAACCAAGGACACCCCTCCTGTGACAGTCAGTGGTAACCAGGGACACACCTCCTGTGCCAGTGGTAACCAAGGACACCCCTCCTCTGACAATGGTACCCAGGGACAGCCCTCCTGTGACAGTCGGTGGTAACCAGGGAAACCCACCTGTGACCATGGTAACCAAGGACACCCCTACCCACAGTCACTGGTAACCAAGGACACCTCTCCTGTGACCGTGGTTACCAGGACACGCACATATGACAGTCGGTGGTAACCAGGGACACGCATCTCTGACAGTCAGTGATAACCAGGGAAACCCACCTGCGACCATGGTACCCAAGGACACCCCTCCTGTGACAGTCAGTGGTAACCAGGGACACACCTCCTGTGCCAGTGGTAACCAAGGACACCCCTCCTGTCACAATGGTACCCAGGGACAGCCCTCCTGTGACAGTCAGTGGTAACCATGTACACTCACCTGTGACAGTCGGTGGTAACCAGGGAAACCCACCTGTGACATTCACATTTCCCAGGGACACCAGCCTGTGACAGTCGGTGGTAACCAGGGACACGCATCTCTGACAGTCGGTGGTAACCAGGGAAACCCACCTGTCGCCATGGAAACCAAGGACCCACCTACTGTGACAGTCACTGCTAACCACGGACACCTCTCCTGTGACCGTGGTTACCAGGGACACGCATATATGACAGTCGGTGGTAACCAGGGACACGCATCTCTGACAGTCAGTGGTAACCAGGGAAACCCACCTGCGACCATGGTAACCAAGGACACCCCTCCTGTGACAGTCAGTGGTAACCAGGGACACACCTCCTGTGCCAGTGGTAACCAAGGACACCCCTCCTGTCACAATGGTACCCAGGGACAGCCCTCCTGTGACAGTCGGTGGTAACCAGGGAAACCCACCTGTGACCATGGTAACCAAGGACACCCCTCCTGTGACAATGGTACCCAGGGACAGCCCTCCTGTGACAGTCGGTGGTAACCAGGGAAACCCACCTGTGACCATGGTAACCAAGGATACCCCTCCTGTGACGATGGTACCCAGGGACAGCCCTCCTGTGACAGTCGGTGGTAACCAGGGAAACACACCTGTGACCATGGTAACCAAGGACACCCCTACCCACTGTCACTGGTAACCAAGGACACCTCTCCTTTGACCGTGGTTGTCAGGGAGTCGCATCTCTGACAGTCGGTGGTAACCAGGGAAATCCACCTGTGACATTCACAGTGCCCAGGGACACCGGCCTGTGACAGTCGGTGGTAACCAGGGAGACGCATCTCTGACAGTCGGTGGTAACCAGGGAAACCCACCTGTGACCATGGTAACCAAGGACACCCCTCTGTGACAATGGTACCCAGGGACAGCCCTCCTGTGACAGTCGGTGGTAACCAGGGAAACCCACCTGTGACCATGGTAACCAAGGACACCCCTCCTGTGACAATGGTACCCAGGGACAGCCGTCCTGTGACAGTCGGTGGTAACCAGGGAAACCCACCTGTGACATTCACAGTGCCCAGGGACACCAGCCTGTGACAGTCGGTGGTAACCAGTGACACGCATCTCTGACAGTCGGTGGTAACCAGGGAAACCCACCTGTGACCATGGTAACCAAGGACACCCCTCCTGTGACAATGGTACCCAGGGACAGCCCTCCTGTGACAGTCGGTGGTAACCAGGGAAACCCACCTGTGACCATGGTAACCAAGGACACCCCTCCTGTGACAATGGTACCCAGGGACAGCCGTCCTGTGACAGTCGGTGGTAACCAGGGAAACCCACCTGTGACATTCACAGTGCCCAGGGACACCAGCCTGTGACAGTCGGTGGTAATCAGGGAAACCCAACTGTGACCATGGTAACCAAGGACACACCTACTGTGACAGTAACTGGTAACCACGGACACCTCTCCTGTGACCGTGGCTACCAGGGACACGCACATATGACAGCCGGTGGTAACCAGGGACACGCATCTCTGACAGTCAGTGGTAACCAGGGAAACCCACCTGCGACCATGTTAACCAAGGACACCCCTCCTGTGACAGTCAGTGGTAACCAGGGACACACCTCCTCTGCCAGTGGTAACCAAGTACACCCCTCCTGTGACAATGGTACCCAGGGACAGCCCTCCTGTGACAGTCGGTGGTAACCAGGGAAAACCACCTGTGACCATGGTAACCAAGGACACCCCTACCCACAGTCATTGGTAACCAAGGACACCTCTCCTGTGACCGTGGTTACCAGGACACGCACATATGACAGTCGGTGGTAACCAGGGAAACCCACCTGTGACCATGGTAACCAAGGACACCCCTCCTGTGACAGTCAGTGGTAACCAGGGACACACCTCCTGTGCCAGTGGTAACCAAGGACACCCCTCCTGTCACAATGGTACCCAGGGACAGCCCTCCTGTGACAGTCAGTGGTAACCATGTACACTCACCTGTGACAGTTGGTGGTAACCAGGGAAACCCACCTGTGACATTCACAGTGCCCAGGGACACCGGCCTGTGACACTCGGTGGTAACCAGGGAGACGCATCTCTGACAGTCGGTGGTAACCAGGGAAACCCACCTGTGACCATGGTAACCAAGGACACCCCTCTGTGACAATGGTACCCAGGGACATCCCTCCTGTGACAGTCGGTGGTAACCAGGGAAACACACCTGTGACCATGGTAACCAAGGACACCCGTACCCACAGTCACTGGTAACCAAGGACACCTCTCATGTGACCGTGGTTATCAGGGAGACGCATCTCTGACAGTCGGTGGTAACCAGGGAAACCCACCTGTGACATTCACAGTGCCCAGGGACACCGGCCTGTGACAGTCGGTGGTAATCAGCGACACGCATCTCTGACAGTCGGTGGTAACCAGGGAAACCCACCTGTACCATGGTAACCAAGGACACACCTACTGTGACAGTCACTTGTAACCACGGACACCTCTCCTGTGACCGTGGCTACCAGGGACACGCACATATGACAGTCGGTGGTAACCAGGGACATGCATCTCTGACAGTCAGTGGTAAACAGGGAAACCCCCCTGCGACCATGTTAACCAAGGACACCCCTCCTGTGACAGTCAGTGGTAACCAGGGACACACCTCCTGTGCTAGTGGTAACCAAGGACACCCCTCCTGTGACAATGGTACCCAGGGACAGCCCTCCTGTGACAGTCGGTGGTAACCAGGGAAAACCACCTGTGACCATGGTAACCAAGGACACCCCTACCCACAGTCACTCGTAACCAAGGACACCTCTCCTGTGACCGTGGTTACCAGGACACGCACATATGACAGTCGGTGGTAACCAGGGACACGCATCTCTGACAGTCAGTGGTAACCAGGGAAACCCACCTGCGACCATGGTAACCAAGGACACCCCTCCTGTGACAGTCATTGGTAACCAGGGACACACCTCCTGTGCCAGTGGTAACCAAGGACACCCCTCCTGTGACAATGGTACCCAGGGACGGCCCTCCTGTGACAGTCGGTGGTAACCAGGGAAAACCACCTGTGGCCATGGTAACCAAGGACACCCCTACCACAGTCACTGGTAACCAAGGACACCTCTCCTGTGACCGTGGTTATCAGGGAGACGCATCTCTGACAGTCGGGGGTAACCAGGGAAATCCACCTGTGACCATGGTAACCAAGGACACCCCTCCTGTGACAATGGTACCCAGGGACAGCCCTCCTGTGACAGTCGGTGGTAACCAGGGAACCCCACCTGTGACCATGGTAACCAAGGACACCCCTCTGTGACAATGGTACCCAGGGACAGCCCTCCTGTGACAGTCGGTGGTAACCAGGGAAACACACCTGTGACCATGGTAACCAAGGACACCCGTACCCACAGTCACTGGTAACCAAGGACACCTCTCCTGTGACCGTGGTTATCAGGGAGACGCATCTCTGACAGTCGGTGGTAACCAGGGAAACCCACCTGTGACCATGGTAACCAAGGACACCCCTCCTGTGACAATGGTACCCAGGGACAGCCCTCCTGTGACAGTCGGTGGTAACCAGGGAAACCCACCTGTGACCATGGTAACCAAGGACACCCCTCCTGTGACAATGGTACCCAGGGACAGCCGTCCTGTGACAGTCGGTGGTAACCAGGGAAACCCACCTGTGACATTCACAGTGCCCAGGGACACCAGCCTGTGACAGTCGGTGGTAATCAGGGAAACCCACCTGTGACCATGGTAACCAAGGACACACCTTCTGTGACAGTAACTGGTAACCACGGACACCTCTCCTGTGACCGTGGCTACCAGGGACACGCACATATGACAGCCGGTGGTAACCAGGGACACGCATCTCTGACAGTCAGTGGTAACCAGGGAAACCCACCTGCGACCATGTTAACCAAGGACACCCCTCCTGTGACAGTCAGTGGTAACCAGGGACACACCTCCTGTGCCAGTGGTAACCAAGGACACCCCTCCTCTGACAATGGTACCCAGGGACAGCCCTCCTGTGACAGTCGGTGGTAACCAGGGAAACCCACCTGTGACCATGGTAACCAAGGACACCCCTCCTGTGACAATGGTACCCAGGGAAAGCCCTCCTGTGACAGTCGGTGGTAACCAGGGAAACCCACCTGTGACCATGGTAACCAAGGACACCCCTCCTGTGACAATGGGACCCAGGGACAGCCCTCCTGTGACAGTCGGTGGTAACCAGGGAAACACACCTGTGACCATGGTAACCAAGGACACCCCTACCCACAGTCACTGGTAACCAAGGACACCTCTCCTGTGACCGTGGTTACCAGGACACGCACATATGACAGTCGGTGGTAACCAGGGACACGCATCTCTGACAGTCAGTGATAACCAGGGAAACCCACCTGCGACCATGGTACCCAAGGACACCCCTCCTGTGACAGTCAGTGGTAACCAGGGACACACCTCCTGTGCCAGTGGTAACCAAGGACACCCCTCCTGTCACAATGGTACCCAGGGACAGCCCTCCTGTGACAGTCAGTGGTAACCATGTACACTCACCTGTGACAGTCGGTGGTAACCAGGGAAACCCACCTGTGACATTCACATTTCCCAGGGACACCAGCCTGTGACAGTCGGTGGTAACCAGGGACACGCATCTCTGACAGTCGGTGGTAACCAGGGAAACCCACCTGTCGCCATGGAAACCAAGGACCCACCTACTGTGACAGTCACTGCTAACCACGGACACCTCTCCTGTGACCGTGGTTACCAGGGACACGCATATATGACAGTCGGTGGTAACCAGGGACACGCATCTCTGACAGTCAGTGGTAACCAGGGAAACCCACCTGCGACCATGGTAACCAAGGACACCCCTCCTGTGACAGTCAGTGGTAACCAGGGACACACCTCCTGTGCCAGTGGTAACCAAGGACACCCCTCCTGTCACAATGGTACCCAGGGACAGCCCTCCTGTGACAGTCGGTGGTAACCAGGGAAACCCACCTGTGACCATGGTAACCAAGGACACCCCTCCTGTGACAATGGTACCCAGGGACAGCCCTCCTGTGACAGTCGGTGGTAACCAGGGAAACCCACCTGTGACCATGGTAACCAAGGATACCCCTCCTGTGACGATGGTACCCAGGGACAGCCCTCCTGTGACAGTCGGTGGTAACCAGGGAAACACACCTGTGACCATGGTAACCAAGGACACCCCTACCCACTGTCACTGGTAACCAAGGACACCTCTCCTTTGACCGTGGTTGTCAGGGAGTCGCATCTCTGACAGTCGGTGGTAACCAGGGAAATCCACCTGTGACATTCACAGTGCCCAGGGACACCGGCCTGTGACAGTCGGTGGTAACCAGGGAGACGCATCTCTGACAGTCGGTGGTAACCAGGGAAACCCACCTGTGACCATGGTAACCAAGGACACCCCTCTGTGACAATGGTACCCAGGGACAGCCCTCCTGTGACAGTCGGTGGTAACCAGGGAAACCCACCTGTGACCATGGTAACCAAGGACACCCCTCCTGTGACAATGGTACCCAGGGACAGCCGTCCTGTGACAGTCGGTGGTAAACAGGGAAACCCACCTGTGACATTCACAGTGCCCAGGGACACCAGCCTGTGACATTCGGTGGTAACCAGTGACACGCATCTCTGACAGTCGGTGGTAACCAGGGAAAACCACCAGTGACCATGGTAACCAAGGACACCCCTACCCACAGTCACTGGTAACCAAGGACACCTCTCCTGTGTCCGTGGTTACCAGGACACGCACATATGACAGTCGGTGGTAACCAGGGACACGCATTTCTGACAGTCAGTGGTAACCAGGGAAACCCACCTGCGACCATGGTAACCAAGGACACCCCTACTGTGACAGTCAGTGGTAACCAGGGACACACCTCCTGTGCTAGTGGTAACCAAGGACACACCTCCTGTCACAATGGTACCCAGGGACTGCCCTCCTGTGACAGTCAGTGGTAACCATGTACACTCACCTGTGACAGTTGGTGGTAACCAGGGAAACCCACCTGTGACATTCACAGTGCCCAGGGACACCGGACTGTGACAGTCGGTGGTAACCAGGGACACGCATCTCTGACAGTCGGTGGTAACCAGGGAAACCCACCTGTGACCATGGTAACCAAGGACACCCCTCTGTGACAATGGTACCCAGGGACAGCCCTCCTGTGACAGTCAGTGGTAACCAGGGAAACCCACCTGTGACCATGGTAACCAAGGACACCCCTCCTGTGACAGTCAGTGGTAACCAGGGACACACCTCCTGTGCTAGTGGTAACCAAGGACACCCCTCCTGTCACAATGGTACCCAGGGACAGCCCTCCTGTGACAGTCAGTGGTAACCATGTACACTCACCTGTGACAGTTGGTGGTAACCAGGGAAACCCACCTGTGACATTCACAGTGCCCAGGGACACCGGCCTGTGACAGTCGGTGGTAACCAGGGGGACTCATCTCTGACAGTCGGTGGTAACCAGGTAAACCCACCTGTGACCATGGTAACCAAGGACACCCCTCTGTGACAATGGTACCCAGGGACAGCCCTCCTGTGACAGTGGTGGTAACCAGGGAAACACACCTGTGACCATGGTAACCAAGGACACCCGTACCCACAGTCACTGGTAACCAAGGACACCTCTCATGTGACCGTGGTTATCAGGGAGACGCATCTCTGACAGTCGGTGGTAACCAGGGAAACCCACCTGTGACATTCACAGTGCCCAGGGACACCGGCCTGTGACAGTCGGTGGTAATCAGGGACACGCATCTCTGACAGTCGGTGTTAACCGGGGAAACCCACCTGTGACCATGGTAACCAAGGACACACCTACTGTGACAGTCACTTGTAACCACGGACACCTCTCCTTTGACCGTGGCTACCAGGGACACGCACATATGACAGTCGGTGGTAACCAGGGACATGCATCTCTGACAGTCAGTGGTAATCAGGAAAACCCACCTGCGACCATGTTAACCAAGGACACCCCTCCTGTGACAGTCAGTGGTAACCAGGGACACACCTCCTGTGCCAGTGGTAACCAAGGACACCCCTCCTGTGACAATGGTACCCAGGGACAGCCCTCCTGTGACAGTCGGTGGTAACCAGGGAAAACCATCTGTGACCATGGTAACCAAGGACACCCCTACCCACAGTCACTCGTAACCAAGGACACCTCTCCTGTGACCGTGGTTACCAGGACACGCACATATGACAGTCGGTGGTAACCAGGGACACGCATCACTGACAGTCAGTGGTAACCAGGGAAACCCACCTGCGACCATGGTAACCAAGGACACCCCTCCTGTGACAGTCAGTGGTAACCAGGGACACACCTCCTGTGCCAGTGGTAACCAAGGACACCCCTCCTGTGACAATGGTACCCAGGGACGGCCCTCCTGTGACAGTCGGTGGTAACCAGGGAAAACCACCTGTGACCATGGTAACCAAGGACACCCCTACCCACAGTCACTGGTAACCAAGGACACCTCTCCTGTGACCGTGGTTATCAGGGAGACGCATCTCTGACAGTCGGGGGTAACCAGGGAAACCCACCTGTGACCATGGTAACCAAGGACACCCCTCCTGTGACAATGGTACCCAGGGACAGCCCTCCTGTGACAGTCTGTGGTAACCAGGGAAACCCACCTGTGACCATGGTAACCAAGGACACCCCTCTGTGACAATGGTACCCAGGGACAGCCCTCCTGTGACAGTCGGTGGTAACCAGGGAAACACACCTGTGACCATGGTAACCAAGGACACCCGTACCCACAGTCACTGGTAACCAAGGACACCTCTCCTGTGACCGTGGTTATCAGGGAGACGCATCTCTGACAGTCGGTGTTAACCAGGGAAACCGACCTGTGACCATGGTAACCAAGGACACCCCTCCTGTGACAATGGTACCCAGGGACAGCCCTCCTGTGACAGTCGGTGGTAACCAGGGAAACCCACCTGTGACCATGGAAACCAAGGACACCCCTCCTGTGACAATGGTACCCAGGGACAGCCGTCCTGTGACAGTCGGTGGTAACCAGGGAAACCCACCTGTGACATTCACAGTGCCCAGGGACACCGGCCTGTGACAGTCGGTGGTAACCAGGGAGACGCATCTCTGACAGTCGGTGGTAACCAGGGAAACCCACCTGTGACCATGGTAACCAAGGACACACCTACTGTGCCAGTCACTGGTAACCACGGACACCTCTCCTGTGACAGTGGCTACCAGGGACACGCACATATGACAGTCGGTGGTAACCAGGGACACGCATCTCTGACAGTCAGTAGTAACCAGGGAAACCCACCTGCGACCATGTTAACCAAGGACACCCCTCCTGTGACAGTCAGTGGTAACCAGGGACACACCTCCTGTGCCAGTGGTAACCAAGGACACCCCTCCTGTGACAATGGTACCCAGGGACGGCCCTCCTGTGACAGTCGGTGGTAACCAGGGAAAACCACTTGTGACCATGGTAACCAAGGACACCCCTACCCACAGTCACTGGTAACCAAGGACACCTCTCCTGTGACCGTGGTTATCAGGGAGACGCATCTCTGACAGTCGGGGGTAACCAGGGAAACCCACCTGTGACCATAGTAACCAAGGACACCCCTCCTGTGACAATGGTACCCAGGGACAGCCCTCCTGTGACAGTCGGTGGTAACCAGGGAAACCCACCTGTGACCATGGTAACCAAGGACACCCCCTGTGACAATGGTACCCAGGGACAGCCCTCCTGTGACAGTCGGTGGTAACCAGGGAAACACACCTGTGACCATGGTAACCAAGGACACCCGTACCCACAGTCACTGGTAACCAAGGACACATCTCCTGTGACCGTGGTTATCAGGGAGACGCATCTCTGACAGTCGGTGGTACCCAGGGAAACCCACCTGTGACCATGGTAACCAAGGACACCACTCCTGTGACAATGGTACCCAGGGACAGCCCTCCTGTAACAGTCGGTGGTAACCAGGGAAACCCACCTGTGACCATGGTAACCAAGGACACCCCTCCTGTGACAATGGTACCCAGGGACAGCCGTACTGTGACAGTGGGTGGTAACCAGGGAAACCCACCTGTGACATTCACAGTGCCCAGGGACACCGGCCTGTGACAGTCGGTGGTAATCAGGGACACGCATCTCTGACAGTCGGTGGTAACCAGGGAAACCCACCTGTGACCATGGTAACCAAGGACACACCTACTGTGCCAGTCAATGGTAACCACGGACACTTCTCCTGTGACCGTGGCTACCAGGGACACGCACATATGACAGTCGGTGGTAACCAGGGACACGCATTTCTGACAGTCCGTGGTAACCAGGGAAACCCACCTGCGACCATGTTAACCAAGGACACCCCTCCTGTGACAGTCAGTGGTAACCAGGGACACACCTCCTGTGCCAGTGGTAACCAAGGACACCCCTCCTGTGACAATGGTACCCAGGGACAGCCCTCCTGTGACAGTCGGTGGTAACCAGGGAAAACCACCTGTGACCATGGTAACCAAGGACACCCCTACCCACAGTCACTCGTAACCAAGGACACCTCTCCTGTGACCGTGATTACCAGGACACGCACATATGACAGTCGGTGGTAACCAGGGACACGCATCTCTATCAGTCAGTGGTAACCAGGGAAACCAACCTGCGACCATGGTAACCAAGGACACCCCTCCTGTGACAGTCAGTGGTAACCAGGGACACACCTCCTGTGCCAGTGGTAACCAAGGACACCCCTCCTGTGAAAATGGTACCCAGGGACAGCCCTCCTGTGACAGTCGGTGGTAACCAGGGAAAACCACCTGTGACCATGGTAACCAAGGACACCCCTACCCACAGTCACTGGTAACCAAGGACACCTCTCCTGTGACCGTGGTTACCAGGACACGCACATATGACAGTCGGTGGTAACCAGGGACACGCATTTCTGACAGTCAGTGGTAACCAGGGAAACCCACCTGCGACCATGGTAACCAAGGACACCCCTCCTGTGACAGTCAGTGGTAACCAGGGACACACCTCCTGTGCTAGTGGTAACCAAGGACACCCCTCCTGTCACAATGGTACCCAGGGACAGCCCTCCTGTGACAGTCAGTGGTAACCATGTACACTCACCTGTGACAGTTGGTGGTAACCAGGGAAACCCACCTGTGAAATTCACAGTGCCCAGGGACACCGGCATGTGACAGTCGGTGGTAACCAGGGAGACGCATCTCTGACAGTCGGTGGTAACCAGGGAAACCCACCTGTGACCATCGTAACCAAGGACACCCCTCTGTGACAATGGTACCCAGGGACAGCCCTCCTGTGACAGTCGGTGGTAACAAGGGAAACACACCTGTGACCATGGTAACCAAGGACACCCGTACCCACAGTCACTGGTAACCAAGTACACCTCTCCTGTGACCGTAGTTATCAGGGAGACGCATCTCTGACAGTCGGTGGTAACCAGGGAAACCCACCTGTGACCATGGTAACCAAGGACACCCCTCCTGTGACAATGGTACCCAGGGACAGCCCTCCTGTGACAGTCGGTGGTAACCAGGGAAACCCACCTGTGACCATGGTAACCAAGGACACCCCTCCTGTGACAATGGTACCCAGGGACAGCAGTCCTGTGACAGTCGGTGGTAACCAGGGAAACCCACCTGTGACATTCACAGTGCCCAGGGACACCAGCCTGTGACAGTCGGTGGTAATCAGGGAAACCCACCTGTGACCATGGTAACCAAGGACACACCTACTGTGACAGTAACTGGTAACCACGGACACCTCTCCTGTGACCGTGGCTACCAGGGACACGCACATATGACAGCCGGTGGTAACCAGGGACACGCATCTCTGACAGTCAGTGGTAACCAGGGAAACCCACCTGCGACCATGTTAACCAAGGACACCCCTCCTGTGACAGTCAGTGGTAACCAGGGACACACCTCCTCTGCCAGTGGTAACCAAGTACACCCCTCCTGTGACAATGGTACCCAGGGACAGCCCTCCTGTGACAGTCGGTGGTAACCAGGGAAAACCACCTGTGACCATGGTAACCAAGGACACCCCTACCCACAGTCATTGGTAACCAAGGACACCTCTCCTGTGACCGTGGTTACCAGGACACGCACATATGACAGTCGGTGGTAACCAGGGACACGCATTTCTGACAGTCAGTGGTAACCAGGGACACACCTCCTGTGCCAGTGGTAAACAAGGACACCCCTCCTGTCACAATGGTACCCACGGACAGCCCTCCTGTGACAGTCAGTGGTAACCATGTTCACTCACCTGTGACAGTCGGTGGTAACCAGGGAAACCCACCTGTGACATTCACAGAGCCCAGGGACACCGGCCTGTGACAGTCGGTGGTAACCAGGGACACGCATCTCTGACAGTCGGTGGTAACCAGGGAAACCCACCTGTCGCCATGGAAACCAAGGACCCACCTACTGTGACAGTCACTGCTAACCACGGACACCTCTCCTGTGACCGTGGTTACCAGGGACACGCATATATGACAGTCGGTGGTAACCAGGGACACGCATCTCTGACAGTCAGTGGTAACCAGGGAAACCCACCTGCGACCATGGTAACCAAGGACACACCTACTGTGACAGTCACTGGTAACCACGGACACCTCTCCTGTGACCGTGGCTACCAGGGACACGCACATATGACAGTCGGTGGTAACCAGGGACACGCATCTCTGACAGTCAGTGGTAACCAGGGAAACCCACCTGCGACCATGTTAACCAAGGACACCCCTCCTGTGACAGTCAGTGGTAAACAGGGACACACCTCCTGTGCCAGTGGTAACCAAGGACACCCCTCCTGTGACAATGGTACCCAGGGACAGCCCTCCTGTGACAGTCGGTGGGAAAACCACCTGCGACCATGGTAACCAAGGACACCCCTCCTGTGACAGTCAGTGGTAACCAGGGACACACCTCCTGTGCCAGTGGTAACCAAGGACACCCCTCCTGTGACAATGGTACCCAGGGACAGCCCTCCTGTGACAGTCGGTGGTAACCAGGGAAAACCACCTGTGACCATGGTAACCAAGGACACCCCTACCCACAGTCACTGGTAACCAAGGACACCTCTCCTGTGACCGTGGTTACCAGGACACGCACATATGACAGTCGGTGGTAACCAGGGACACGCATTTCTGACAGTCAGTGGTAACCAGGGAAACCCACCTGCGACCATGGTAACCAAGGACACCCCTCCTGTGACAGTCAGTGGTAACCAGGGACACACCTCCTGTGCCAGTGGTAACCAAGGACACCCCTCCTGTCACAATGGTACCCAGGGACAGCCCTCCTGTGACAGTCAGTGGTAACCATGTACACTCACCTGTGACAGTTGGTGGTAACCAGGGAAACCCACCTGTGACATTCACAGTGCCCAGGGACACCGGCCTGTGACAGTCGGTGGTAACCAGGGAGACGCATCTCTGACAGTCGGTGGTAACCAGGGAAACCCACCTGTGACCATGGTAACCAAGGACACCCCTCTGTGACAATGGTACCCAGGGACATCCCTCCTGTGACAGTCGGTGGTAACCAGGGAAACACACCTGTGACCATGGTAACCAAGGACACCCGTACCCACAGTCACTGGTAACCAAGGACACCTCTCATGTGACCGTGGTTACCAGGGAGACGCATCTCTGACAGTCGGTGGTAACCAGGGAAACCCACCTGTGACATTCACAGTGCCCAGGGACACCGGCCTGTGACAGTCGGTGGTAATCAGGGACACGCATCTCTGACAGTCGGTGGTAACCAGGGAAACCCACCTGTACCATGGTAACCAAGGACACACCTACTGTGACAGTCACTTGTAACCACGGACACCTCTCCTGTGACCGTGGCTACCAGGGACACGCACATATGACAGTCGGTGGTAACCAGGGACATGCATCTCTGACAGTCAGTGGTAAACAGGGAAACCCACCTGCGACCATGTTAACCAAGGACACCCCTCCTGTGACAGTCAGTGGTAACCAGGGACACACCTCCTGTGCTAGTGGTAACCAAGGACACCCCTCCTGTGACAATGGTACCCAGGGACAGCCCTCCTGTGACAGTCGGTGGTAACCAGGGAAAACCACCTGTGACCATGGTAACCAAGGACACCCCTACCCACAGTCACTCGTAACCAAGGACACCTCTCCTGTGACCGTGGTTACCAGGACACGCACATATGACAGTCGGTGGTAACCAGGGACACGCATCTCTGACAGTCAGTGGTAACCAGGGAAACCCACCTGCGACCATGGTAACCAAGGACACCCCTCCTGTGACAGTCATTGGTAACCAGGGACACACCTCCTGTGCCAGTGGTAACCAAGGACACCCCTCCTGTGACAATGGTACCCAGGGACGGCCCTCCTGTGACAGTCGGTGGTAACCAGGGAAAACCACCTGTGACCATGGTAACCAAGGACACCCCTACCACAGTCACTGGTAACCAAGGACACCTCTCCTGTGACCGTGGTTATCAGGGAGACGCATCTCTGACAGTCGGGGGTAACCAGGGAAATCCACCTGTGACCATGGTAACCAAGGACACCCCTCCTGTGACAATGGTACCCAGGGACAGCCCTCCTGTGACAGTCGGTGGTAACCAGGGAACCCCACATGTGACCATGGTAACCAAGGACACCCCTCTGTGACAATGGTACCCAGGGACAGCCCTCCTGTGACAGTCGGTGGTAACCAGGGAAACACACCTGTGACCATGGTAACCAAGGACACCCGTACCCACAGTCACTGGTAACCAAGGACACCTCTCCTGTGACCGTGGTTATCAGGGAGACGCATCTCTGACAGTCGGTGGTAACCAGGGAAACCCACCTGTGACCATGGTAACCAAGGACACCCCTCCTGTGACAATGGTACCCAGGGACAGCCCTCCTGTGACAGTCGGTGGTAACCAGGGAAACCCACCTGTGACCATGGTAACCAAGGACACCCCTCCTGTGACAATGGTACCCAGGGACAGCCGTCCTGTGACAGTCGGTGGTAACCAGGGAAACCCACCTGTGACATTCACAGTGCCCAGGGACACCAGCCTGTGACAGTCGGTGGTAATCAGGGAAACCCACCTGTGACCATGGTAACCAAGGACACACCTTCTGTGACAGTAACTGGTAACCACGGACACCTCTCCTGTGACCGTGGCTACCAGGGACACGCACATATGACAGCCGGTGGTAACCAGGGACACGCATCTCTGACAGTCAGTGGTAACCAGGGAAACCCACCTGCGACCATGTTAACCAAGGACACCCCTCCTGTGACAGTCAGTGGTAACCAGGGACACACCTCCTGTGCCAGTGGTAACCAAGGACACCCCTCCTCTGACAATGGTACCCAGGGACAGCCCTCCTGTGACAGTCGGTGGTAACCAGGGAAACCCACCTGTGACCATGGTAACCAAGGACACCCCTACCCACAGTCACTGGTAACCAAGGACACCTCTCCTGTGACCGTGGTTACCAGGACACGCACATATGACAGTCGGTGGTAACCAGGGACACGCATCTCTGACAGTCAGTGATAACCAGGGAAACCCACCTGCGACCATGGTACCCAAGGACACCCCTCCTGTGACAGTCAGTGGTAACCAGGGACACACCTCCTGTGCCAGTGGTAACCAAGGACACCCCTCCTGTCACAATGGTACCCAGGGACAGCCCTCCTGTGACAGTCAGTGGTAACCATGTACACTCACCTGTGACAGTCGGTGGTAACCAGGGAAACCCACCTGTGACATTCACATTTCCCAGGGACACCAGCCTGTGACAGTCGGTGGTAACCAGGGACACGCATCTCTGACAGTCGGTGGTAACCAGGGAAACCCACCTGTCGCCATGGAAACCAAGGACCCACCTACTGTGACAGTCACTGCTAACCACGGACACCTCTCCTGTGACCGTGGTTACCAGGGTCACGCATATATGACAGTCGGTGGTAACCAGGGACACGCATCTCTGACAGTCAGTGGTAACCAGGGAAACCCACCTGCGACCATGGTAACCAAGGACACCCCTCCTGTGACAGTCAGTGGTAACCAGGGACACACCTCCTGTGCCAGTGGTAACCAAGGACACCCCTCCTGTCACAATGGTACCCAGGGACAGCCCTCCTGTGACAGTCGGTGTTAACCAGGGAAACCCACCTGTGACCATGGTAACCAAGGACACCCCTCCTGTGACAATGGTACCCAGGGACAGCCCTCCTGTGACAGTCGGTGGTAACCAGGGAAACCCACCTGTGACCATGGTAACCAAGGATACCCCTCCTGTGACGATGGTACCCAGGGACAGCCTTCCTGTGACAGTCGGTGGTAACCAGGGAAACACACCTGTGACCATGGTAACCAAGGACACCCCTACCCACTGTCACTGGTAACCAAGGACACCTCTCCTTTGACCGTGGTTGTCAGGGAGTCGCATCTCTGACAGTCGGTGGTAACCAGGGAAATCCACCTGTGACATTCACAGTGCCCAGGGACACCGGCCTGTGACAGTCGGTGGTAACCAGGGAGACGCATCTCTGACAGTCGGTGGTAACCAGGGAAACCCACCTGTGACCATGGTAACCAAGGACACCCCTCTGTGACAATGGTACCCAGGGACAGCCCTCCTGTGACAGTCGGTGGTAACCAGGGAAACCCACCTGTGACCATGGTAACCAAGGACACCCCTCCTGTGACAATGGTACCCAGGGACAGCCGTCCTGTGACAGTCGGTGGTAACCAGGGAAACCCACCTGTGACATTCACAGTGCCCAGGGACACCAGCCTGTGACAGTCGGTGGTAACCAGTGACACGCATCTCTGACAGTCGGTGGTAACCAGGGAAACCCACCTGTGACCATGGTAACCAAGGACACCCCTCCTGTGACAATGGTACCCAGGGACAGCCCTCCTGTGACAGTCGGTGGTAACCAGGGAAACCCACCTGTGACCATGGTAACCAAGGACACCCCTCCTGTGACAATGGTACCCAGGGACAGCCGTCCTGTGACAGTCGGTGGTAACCAGGGAAACCCACCTGTGACATTCACAGTGCCCAGGGACACCAGACTGTGACAGTCGGTGGTAACCAGTGACACGCATCTCTGACAGTCGGTGGTAACCAGGGAAAACCACCAGTGACCATGGTAACCAAGGACACCCCTACCCACAGTCACTGGTAACCAAGGACACCTCTCCTGTGTCCGTGGTTACCAGGACACGCACATATGACAGTCGGTGGTAACCAGGGACACGCATTTCTGACAGTCAGTGGTAACCAGGGAAACCCACCTGCGACCATGGTAACCAAGGACACCCCTACTGTGACAGTCAGTGGTAACCAGGGACACACCTCCTGTGCTAGTGGTAACCAAGGACACACCTCCTGTCACAATGGTACCCAGGGACTGCCCTCCTGTGACAGTCAGTGGTAACCATGTACACTCACCTGTGACAGTTGGTGGTAACCAGGGAAACCCACCTGTGACATTCACAGTGCCCAGGGACACCGGACTGTGACAGTCGGTGGTAACCAGGGACACGCATCTCTGACAGTCGGTGGTAACCAGGGAAACCCACCTGTGACCATGGTAACCAAGGACACCCCTCTGTGACAATGGTACCCAGGGACAGCCCTCCTGTGACAGTCAGTGGTAACCAGGGAAACCCACCTGTGACCATGGTAACCAAGGACACCCCTCCTGTGACAGTCAGTGGTAACCAGGGACACACCTCCTGTGCTAGTGGTAACCAAGGACACCCCTCCTGTCACAATGGTACCCAGGGACAGCCCTCCTGTGACAGTCAGTGGTAACCATGTACACTCACCTGTGACAGTTGGTGGTAACCAGGGAAACCCACCTGTGACATTCACAGTGCCCAGGGACACCGGCCTGTGACAGTCGGTGGTAACCAGGGGGACTCATCTCTGACAGTCGGTGGTAACCAGGTAAACCCACCTGTGACCATGGTAACCAAGGACACCCCTCTGTGACAATGGTACCCAGGGACAGCCCTCCTGTGACAGTGGTGGTAACCAGGGAAACACACCTGTGACCATGGTAACCAAGGACACCCGTACCCACAGTCACTGGTAACCAAGGACACCTCTCATGTGACCGTGGTTATCAGGGAGACGCATCTCTGACAGTCGGTGGTAACCAGGGAAACCCACCTGTGACATTCACAGTGCCCAGGGACACCGGCCTGTGACAGTCGGTGGTAATCAGGGACACGCATCTCTGACAGTCGGTGGTAACCGGGGAAACCCAGCTGTGACCATGGTAACCAAGGACACACCTACTGTGACAGTCACTTGTAACCACGGACACCTCTCCTTTGACCGTGGCTACCAGGGACACGCACATATGACAGTCGGTGGTAACCAGGGACATGCATCTCTGACAGTCAGTGGTAATCAGGGAAACCCACCTGCGACCATGTTAACCAAGGACACCCCTCCTGTGACAGTCAGTGGTAACCAGGGACACACCTCCTGTGCCAGTGGTAACCAAGGACACCCCTCCTGTGACAATGGTACCCAGGGACAGCCCTCCTGTGACAGTCGGTGGTAACCAGGGAAAACCATCTGTGACCATGGTAACCAAGGACACCCCTACCCACAGTCACTCGTAACCAAGGACACCTCTCCTGTGACCGTGGTTACCAGGACACGCACATATGACAGTCGGTGGTAACCAGGGACACGCATCTCTGACAGTCAGTGGTAACCAGGGAAGCCCACCTGCGACCATGGTAACCAAGGACACCCCTCCTGTGACAGTCAGTGGTAACCAGGGACACACCTCCTGTGCCAGTGGTAACCAAGGACACCCCTCCTGTGACAATGGTACCCAGGGACGGCCCTCCTGTGACAGTCGGTGGTAACCAGGGAAAACCACCTGTGACCATGGTAACCAAGGACACCCCTACCCACAGTCACTGGTAACCAAGGACACCTCTCCTGTGACCGTGGTTATCAGGGAGACGCATCTCTGACAGTCGGGGGTAACCAGGGAAACCCACCTGTGACCATGGTAACCAAGGACACCCCTCCTGTGACAATGGTACCCAGGGACAGCCCTCCTGTGACAGTCTGTGGTAACCAGGGAAACCCACCTGTGACCATGGTAACCAAGGACACCCCTCTGTGACAATGGTACCCAGGGACAGCCCTCCTGTGACAGTCGGTGGTAACCAGGGAAACACACCTGTGACCATGGTAACCAAGGACACCCGTACCCACAGTCACTGGTAACCAAGGACACCTCTCCTGTGACCGTGGTTATCAGGGAGACGCATCTCTGACAGTCGGTGGTAACCAGGGAAACCGACCTGTGACCATGGTAACCAAGGACACCCCTCCTGTGACAATGGTACCCAGGGACAGCCCTCCTGTGACAGTCGGTGGTAACCAGGGAAACCCACCTGTGACCATGGAAACCAAGGACACCCCTCCTGTGACAATGGTACCCAGGGACAGCCGTCCTGTGACAGTCGGTGGTAACCAGGGAAACCCACCTGTGACATTCACAGTGCCCAGGGACACCGGCCTGTGACAGTCGGTGGTAACCAGGGAGACGCATCTCTGACAGTCGGTGGTAACCAGGGAAACCCACCTGTGACCATGGTAACCAAGGACACACCTACTGTGCCAGTCACTGGTAACCACGGACACCTCTCCTGTGACAGTGGCTACCAGGGACACGCACATATGACAGTCGGTGGTAACCAGGGACACGCATCTCTGACAGTCAGTAGTAACCAGGGAAACCCACCTGCGACCATGTTAACCAAGGACACCCCTCCTGTGACAGTCAGTGGTAACCAGGGACACACCTCCTGTGCCAGTGGTAACCAAGGACACCCCTCCTGTGACAATGGTACCCAGGGACAGCCCTCCTGTGACAGTCGGTGGTAACCAGGGAAAACCACCTGTGACCATGGTAACCAAGGACACCCCTACCCACAGTCACTGGTAACCAAGGACACCTCTCCTGTGACCGTGGTTACCAGGACACGCACATATGACAGTCGGTGGTAACCAGGGACACGCATTTCTGACAGTCAGTGGTAACCAGGGAAACCCACCTGCGACCATGGTAACCAAGGACACCCCTCCTGTGACAGTCAGTGGTAACCAGGGACACACCTCTAGTGCTAGTGGTAACCAAGGACACCCCTCCTGTCACAATGGTACCCAGTGACAGCCCTCCTGTGACAGTCAGTGGTAACCATGTACACTCACCTGTGACAGTTGGTGGTAACCAGGGAAACCGACCTGTGACATTCACAGTGCCCAGGGACACCGGCCTGTGACAGTCGGTGGTAACCAGGGAGACGCATCTCTGACAGTCGGTGGTAACCAGGGAAACCCACCTGTGACCATCGTAACCAAGGACACCCCTCTGTGACAATGGTACCCAGGGACAGCCCTCCTGTGACAGTCAGTGGTAACCAGGGAAACACACCTGTGACCATGGTAACCAAGGACACCCGTACCCACAGTCACTGGTAACCAAGGACACCTCTCCTGTGACCGTGGTTATCAGGGAGACACATCTCTGTCAGTCGGTGGTAACCAGGGAAACCCACCTGTGACCATGGTAACCAAGGACACCCCTCCTGTGACAATGGTACCCAGGGACAGCCCTCCTGTGACAGTCGGTGGTAACCAGGGAAACCCACCTGTGACCATGGTAACCAAGGACACCCCTCCTGTGACAATGGTACCCAGGGACAGCCGTCCTGTGACAGTCGGTGGTAACCAGGGAAACCCACCTGTGACATTCACAGTGCCCAGGGACACCAGCCTGTGACAGTCGGTGGTAATCAGGGACACGCATCTCTGACAGTCGGTGGTAACCAGGGAAACCCACCTGTGACCATGGTAACCAAGGACACACCTACTGTGACAGTAACTGGTAACCACGGACACCTCTCCTGTGACCGTGGCTACCAGGGACACGCACATATGACAGCCAGTGGTAACCAGGGACACGCATCTCTGACAGTCAGTGGTAACCAGGGAAACCCACCTGCGACCATGTTAACCAAGGACACCCCTCCTGTGACAGTCAGTGGTAACCAGGGACACACCTCCTGTGCCAGTGGTAACCAAGGACACCCCTCCTGTGACAATGGTACCCAGGGACAGCCCTCCTGTGACAGTCGGTGGTAACCAGGGAAAACCACCTGCGACCATGGTAACCAAGGACACCCCTCCTGTGACAGTCAGTGGTAACCAGGGACACACCTCCTGTGCCAGTGGTAACCAAGGACACCCCTCCTGTGACAATGGTACCCAGGGACAGCCCTCCTGTGACAGTCGGTGGTAACCAGGGAAAACCACCTGTGACCATGGTAACCAAGGACACCCCTACCCACAGTCACTGGTAACCAAGGACACCTCTCCTGTGACCGTGGTTACCAGGAAACGCACATATGACAGTCGGTGGTAACCAGGGATACGCATTTCTGACAGTCAGTGGTAACCAGGGAAACCCACCTGCGACCATGGTAACCATGGACACCCCTCCTGTGACAGTCAGTGGTAACCAGGGACACACCTCCTGTGCTAGTGGTAACCAAGGACACCCCTCCTGTCACAATGGTACCCAGGGACAGCCCTCCTGTGACAGTCAGTGGTAACCATGTACACTCACCTGTGACAGTTGGTGGTAAGCAGGGAAACCCACCTGTGACATTCACAGTGCCCAGGGACACCGGACTGTGACAGTCGGTGGTAACCAGGAAGACGCATCTCTGACAGTCGGTGGTAACCAGGGAAACCCACCTGTGACCATGGTAACCAAGGACACACCTACTGTGACAATGGTACCCAGGGACAGCCCTCCTGTGACAGTCGGTGGTAACCAGGGAAACCCACCTGTGACCATGGTAACCAAGGACACCCCTCATGTGACAATGGTACCCAGGGACAGCCCTCCTGTGACAGTCGGTGGTAACCAGGGAAACCCACCTGTGACCATGGTAACCAAGGACTCCCCTCCTGTGACAATGGTACCCAGGGAAAGCCCTCCTGTGACAGTCGGTGGTAACCAGGGAAACCCACCTGTGACCATGGTAACCAAGGACACCCCTCCTGTGACAATGGGACCCAGGGACAGCCCTCCTGTGACAGTCGGTGGTAACCAGGGAAACACACCTGTGACCATGGTAACCAAGGACACCCCTACCCACAGTCACTGGTAACCAAGGACACCTCTCCTGTGACCGTGGTTACCAGGACACGCACATATGACAGTCGGTGGTAACCAGGGACACGCATCTCTGACAGTCAGTGATAACCAGGGAAACCCACCTGCGACCATGGTACCCAAGGACACCCCTCCTGTGACAGTCACTGCTAACCACGGACACCTCTCCTGTGACCGTGGTTACCAGGGACACGCATATATGACAGTCGGTGGTAACCAGGGACACGCATCTCTGACAGTCAGTGGTAACCAGGGAAACCCACCTGCGACCATGGTAACCAAGGACACCCCTCCTGTGACAGTCAGTGGTAACCAGGGACACACCTCCTGTGCCAGTGGTAACCAAGGACACCCCTCCTGTCACAATGGTACCCAGGGACAGCCCTCCTGTGACAGTCAGTGGTAACCATGTACACTCACCTGTGACAGTCGGTGGTAACCAGGGAAACCCACCTGTGACATTCACATTTCCCAGGGACACCAGCCTGTGACAGTCGGTGGTAACCAGGGACACGCATCTCTGACAGTCGGTGGTAACCAGGGAAACCCACCTGTCGCCATGGAAACCAAGGACCCACCTACTGTGACAGTCACTGCTAACCACGGACACCTCTCCTGTGACCGTGGTTACCAGGGTCACGCATATATGACAGTCGGTGGTAACCAGGGACACGCATCTCTGACAGTCAGTGGTAACCAGGGAAACCCACCTGCGACCATGGTAACCAAGGACACCCCTCCTGTGACAGTCAGTGGTAACCAGGGACACACCTCCTGTGCCAGTGGTAACCAAGGACACCCCTCCTGTCACAATGGTACCCAGGGACAGCCCTCCTGTGACAGTCGGTGGTAACCAGGGAAACCCACCTGTGACCATGGTAACCAAGGACACCCCTCCTGTGACAATGGTACCCAGGGACAGCCCTCCTGTGACAGTCGGTGGTAACCAGGGAAACCCACCTGTGACCATGGTAACCAAGGATACCCCTCCTGTGACGATGGTACCCAGGGACAGCCCTCCTGTGACAGTCGGTGGTAACCAGGGAAACACACCTGTGACCATGGTAACCAAGGACACCCCTACCCACTGTCACTGGTAACCAAGGACACCTCTCCTTTGACCGTGGTTGTCAGGGAGTCGCATCTCTGACAGTCGGTGGTAACCAGGGAAACCCACCTGTGACATTCACAGTGCCCAGGGACACCGGCCTGTGACAGTCGGTGGTAACCAGGGAGACGCATCTCTGACAGTCGGTGGTAACCAGGGAAACCCACCTGTGACCATGGTAACAAAGGACACCCCTCTGTGACAATGGTACCCAGGGACAGCCCTCCTGTGACAGTCGGTGGTAACCAGGGAAACCCACCTGTGACCATGGTAACCAAGGACACCCCTCCTGTGACAATGGTACCCAGGGACAGCCGTCCTGTGACAGTCGGTGGTAACCAGGGAAACCCACCTGTGACATTCACAGTGCCCAGGGACACCGGCCTGTGACAGTCGGTGGTAACCAGGGACACGCATCTCTGACAGTCGGTGGTAACCAGGGAAACCCACCTGTGACCATGGTAACCAAGGACACACCTACTGTGCCAGTCAATGGTAACCACGGACACTTCTCCTGTGACCGTGGCTACCAGGGACACGCACATATGACAGTCGGTGGTAACCAGGGACACGCATCTCTGACAGTCAGTGGTAACCAGGGAAACCCACCTGCGACCATGTTAACCAAGGACACCCCTCCTGTGACAGTCAGTGGTAACCAGGGACACACCTCCTGTGCCAGTGGTAACCAAGGACACCCCTCCTGTGACAATGGTACCCAGGGACAGCCCTCCTGTGACAGTCGGTGGTAACCAGGGAAAACCACCTGTGACCATGGTAACCAAGGACACCCCTACCCACAGTCACTGGTAACCAAGGACACCTCTCCTGTGACCGTGGTTACCAGGACACGCACATATGACAGTCGGTGGTAACCAGGGACACGCATTTCTGACAGTCAGTGGTAACCAGGGACACACCTCCTGTGCCAGTGGTAAACAAGGACACCCCTCCTGTCACAATGGTACCCAGGGACAGCCCTCCTGTGACAGTCAGTGGTAACCATGTACACTCACCTGTGACAGTCGGTGGTAACCAGGGAAACCCACCTGTGACATTCACATTTCCCAGGGACACCAGCCTGTGACAGTCGGTGGTAACCAGGGACACGCATCTCTGACAGTCGGTGGTAACCAGGGAAACCCACCTGTCGCCATGGAAACCAAGGACCCACCTACTGTGACAGTCACTGCTAACCACGGACACCTCTCCTGTGACCGTGGTTACCAGGGACACGCATATATGACAGTCGGTGGTAACCAGGGACACGCATCTCTGACAGTCAGTGGTAACCAGGGAAACCCACCTGCGACCATGGTAACCAAGGACACCCCTCCTGTGACAGTCAGTGGTAACCAGGGACACACCTCCTGTGCCAGTGGTAACCAAGGACACCCCTCCTGTCACAATGGTACCCAGGGACAGCCCTCCTGTGACAGTCGGTGGTAACCAGGGAAACCCACCTGTGACCATGGTAACCAAGGACACCCCTCCTGTGACAATGGTACCCAGGGACAGCCGTCCTGTGACAGTCGGTGGTAACCAGGGAAACCCACGTGTGACATTCACAGTGCCCAGGGACACCGGCCTGTGACAGTCGGTGGTAACCAGGGAAACCCACCTGTGACCATGGTAACCAAGGACACCCCTACCCACAGTCACTGGTAACCAAGGACACCTCTCCTGTGACCGTGGTTACCAGGACACGCACATATGACAGTCGGTGGTAACCAGGGACACGCATTTCTGACAGTCAGTGGTAACCAGGGAAACCCACCTGCGACCATGGTAACCAAGGACACCCCTCCTGTGACAGTCAGTGGTAACCAGGGACACACCTCCTGTGCTAGTGGTAACCAAGGACACCCCTCCTGTCACAATGGTACCCAGGGACAGCCCTCCTGTGACAGTCAGTGGTAACCATGTACACTCACCTGTGACAGTTGGTGGTAACCAGGGAAACCCACCTGTGACATTCACAGTGCCCACGGACACCGGCCTGTGACAGTCGGTGGTAACCAGGGAGACGCATCTCTGACAGTCGTTAGTAACCAGGGAAACCCACCTGTGACCATGGTAACCAAGGACACCCCTCTGTGACAATGGTACCCAGGGACAGCCCTCCTGTGACAGTCGGTGGTAACCAGGGAAACACACCTGTGACCATGGTAACCAAGGAAACCCGTACCCACAGTCACTGGTAACCAAGGACACCTCTCATGTGACCGTGGTTATCAGGGAGACGCATCTCTGACAGTCGGTGGTAACCAGGGAAACCCACCTGTGACATTCACAGTGCCCAGGGACACCGGCCTGTGACAGTCGGTGGTAATCAGGGACACGCATCTCTGACAGTCGGTGGTAACCGGGGAAACCCACCTGTACCATGGTAACCAAGGACACACCTACTGTGACAGTCACTTGTAACCACGGACACCTCTCCTGTGACCGTGGCTACCAGGGACACGCACATATGACAGTCGGTGGTAACCAGGGACATGCATCTCTGACAGTCAGTGGTAAACAGGGAAACCCACCTGCGACCATGTTAACCAAGGACACCCCTCCTGTGACAGTCAGTGGTAACCAGGGACACACCTCCTGTGCTAGTGGTAACCAAGGACACCCCTCCTGTGACAATGGTACCCAGGGACAGCCCTCCTGTGACAGTCGGTGGTAACCAGGGAAAACCACCTGTGACCATGGTAACCAAGGACACCCCTACCCACAGTCACTCGTAACCAAGGACACCTCTCCTGTGACCGTGGTTACCAGGACACGCACATATGACAGTCGGTGGTAACCAGGGACACGCATCTCTGACAGTCAGTGGTAACCAGGGAAACCCACCTGCGACCATGGTAACCAAGGACACCCCTCCTGTGACAGTCATTGGTAACCAGGGACACACCTCCTGTGCCAGTGGTAACCAAGGACACCCCTCCTGTGACAATGGTACCCAGGGACGGCCCTCCTGTGACAGTCGGTGGTAACCAGGGAAAACCACCTGTGACCATGGTAACCAAGGACACCCCTACCACAGTCACTGGTAACCAAGGACACCTCTCCTGTGACCGTGGTTATCAGGGAGACGCATCTCTGACAGTCGGGGGTAACCAGGGAAATCCACCTGTGACCATGGTAACCAAGGACACCCCTCCTGTGACAATGGTACCCAGGGACAGCCCTCCTGTGACAGTCGGTGGTAACCAGGGAACCCCACCTGTGACCATGGTAACCAAGGACACCCCTCTGTGACAATGGTACCCAGGGACAGCCCTCCTGTGACAGTCGGTGGTAACCAGGGAAACACACCTGTGACCATGGTAACCAAGGACACCCGTACCCACAGTCACTGGTAACCAAGGACACCTCTCCTGTGACCGTGGTTATCAGGGAGACGCATCTCTGACAGTCGGTGGTAACCAGGGAAACCCACCTGTGACCATGGTAACCAAGGACACCCCTCCTGTGACAATGGTACCCAGGGACAGCCCTCCTGTGACAGTCGGTGGTAACCAGGGAAACCCACCTGTGACCATGGTAACCAAGGACACCCCTCCTGTGACAATGGTACCCAGGGACAGCCGTCCTGTGACAGTCGGTGGTAACCAGGGAAACCCACCTGTGACATTCACAGTGCCCAGGGACACCAGCCTGTGACAGTCGGTGGTAATCAGGGAAACCCACCTGTGACCATGGTAACCAAGGACACACCTTCTGTGACAGTAACTGGTAACCACGGACACCTCTCCTGTGACCGTGGCTACCAGGGACACGCACATATGACAGCCGGTGGTAACCAGGGACACGCATCTCTGACAGTCAGTGGTAACCAGGGAAACCCACCTGCGACCATGTTAACCAAGGACACCCCTCCTGTGACAGTCAGTGGTAACCAGGGACACACCTCCTGTGCCAGTGGTAACCAAGGACACCCCTCCTGTGACAATGGTACCCAGGGACAGCCCTCCTGTGACAGTCGGTGGTAACCAGGGAAACCCACCTGTGACCATGGTAACCAAGGACACCCCTACCCACAGTCACTGGTAACCAAGGACACCTCTCCTGTGACCGTGGTTACCAGGACACGCACATATGACAGTCGGTGGTAACCAGGGACACGCATCTCTGACAGTCAGTGATAACCAGGGAAACCCACCTGCGACCATGGTACCCAAGGACACCCCTCCTGTGACAGTCAGTGGTAACCAGGGACACACCTCCTGTGCCAGTGGTAACCAAGGACACCCCTCCTGTCACAATGGTACCCAGGGACAGCCCTCCTGTGACAGTCAGTGGTAACCATGTACACTCACCTGTGACAGTCGGTGGTAACCAGGGAAACCCACCTGTGACATTCACATTTCCCAGGGACACCAGCCTGTGACAGTCGGTGGTAACCAGGGACACGCATCTCTGACAGTCGGTGGTAACCAGGGAAACCCACCTGTCGCCATGGAAACCAAGGACCCACCTACTGTGACAGTCACTGCTAACCACGGACACCTCTCCTGTGACCGTGGTTACCAGGGACACGCATATATGACAGTCGGTGGTAACCAGGGACACGCATCTCTGACAGTCAGTGGTAACCAGGGAAACCCACCTGCGACCATGGTAACCAAGGACACCCCTCCTGTGACAGTCAGTGGTAACCAGGGACACACCTCCTGTGCCAGTGGTAACCAAGGACACCCCTCCTGTCACAATGGTACCCAGGGACAGCCCTCCTGTGACAGTCGGTGTTAACCAGGGAAACCCACCTGTGACCATGGTAACCAAGGACACCCCTCCTGTGACAATGGTACCCAGGGACAGCCCTCCTGTGACAGTCGGTGGTAACCAGGGAAACCCACCTGTGACCATGGTAACCAAGGATACCCCTCCTGTGACGATGGTACCCAGGGACAGCCCTCCTGTGACAGTCGGTGGTAACCAGGGAAACACACCTGTGACCATGGTAACCAAGGACACCCCTACCCACTGTCACTGGTAACCAAGGACACCTCTCCTTTGACCGTGGTTGTCAGGGAGTCGCATCTCTGACAGTCGGTGGTAACCAGGGAAATCCACCTGTGACATTCACAGTGCCCAGGGACACCGGCCTGTGACAGTCGGTGGTAACCAGGGAGACGCATCTCTGACAGTCGGTGGTAACCAGGGAAACCCACCTGTGACCATGGTAACCAAGGACACCCCTCTGTGACAATGGTACCCAGGGACAGCCCTCCTGTGACAGTCGGTGGTAACCAGGGAAACCCACCTGTGACCATGGTAACCAAGGACACCCCTCCTGTGACAATGGTACCCAGGGACAGCCGTCCTGTGACAGTCGGTGGTAACCAGGGAAACCCACCTGTGACATTCACAGTGCCCAGGGACACCAGCCTGTGACAGTCGGTGGTAACCAGTGACACGCATCTCTGACAGTCGGTGGTAACCAGGGAAACCCACCTGTGACCATGGTAACCAAGGACACCCCTCCTGTGACAATGGTACCCAGGGACAGCCCTCCTGTGACAGTCGGTGGTAACCAGGGAAACCCACCTGTGACCATGGTAACCAAGGACACCCCTCCTGTGACAATGGTACCCAGGGACAGCCGTCCTGTGACAGTCGGTGGTAACCAGGGAAACCCACCTGTGACATTCACAGTGCCCAGGGACACCAGACTGTGACAGTCGGTGGTAACCAGTGACACGCATCTCTGACAGTCGGTGGTAACCAGGGAAAACCACCAGTGACCATGGTAACCAAGGACACCCCTACCCACAGTCACTGGTAACCAAGGACACCTCTCCTGTGTCCGTGGTTACCAGGACACGCACATATGACAGTCGGTGGTAACCAGGGACACGCATTTCTGACAGTCAGTGGTAACCAGGGAAACCCACCTGCGACCATGGTAACCAAGGACACCCCTACTGTGACAGTCAGTGGTAACCAGGGACACACCTCCTGTGCTAGTGGTAACCAAGGACACACCTCCTGTCACAATGGTACCCAGGGACTGCCCTCCTGTGACAGTCAGTGGTAACCATGTACACTCACCTGTGACAGTTGGTGGTAACCAGGGAAACCCACCTGTGACATTCACAGTGCCCAGGGACACCGGACTGTGACAGTCGGTGGTAACCAGGGACACGCATCTCTGACAGTCGGTGGTAACCAGGGAAACCCACCTGTGACCATGGTAACCAAGGACACCCCTCTGTGACAATGGTACCCAGGGACAGCCCTCCTGTGACAGTCAGTGGTAACCAGGGAAACCCACCTGTGACCATGGTAACCAAGGACACCCCTCCTGTGACAGTCAGTGGTAACCAGGGACACACCTCCTGTGCTAGTGGTAACCAAGGACACCCCTCCTGTCACAATGGTACCCAGGGACAGCCCTCCTGTGACAGTCAGTGGTAACCATGTACACTCACCTGTGACAGTTGGTGGTAACCAGGGAAACCCACCTGTGACATTCACAGTGCCCAGGGACACCGGCCTGTGACAGTCGGTGGTAACCAGGGGGACTCATCTCTGACAGTCGGTGGTAACCAGGTAAACCCACCTGTGACCATGGTAACCAAGGACACCCCTCTGTGACAATGGTACCCAGGGACAGCCCTCCTGTGACAGTGGTGGTAACCAGGGAAACACACCTGTGACCATGGTAACCAAGGACACCCGTACCCACAGTCACTGGTAACCAAGGACACCTCTCATGTGACCGTGGTTATCAGGGAGACGCATCTCTGACAGTCGGTGGTAACCAGGGAAACCCACCTGTGACATTCACAGTGCCCAGGGACACCGGCCTGTGACAGTCGGTGGTAATCAGGGACACGCATCTCTGACAGTCGGTGGTAACCGGGGAAACCCAGCTGTGACCATGGTAACCAAGGACACACCTACTGTGACAGTCACTTGTAACCACGGACACCTCTCCTTTGACCGTGGCTACCAGGGACACGCACATATGACAGTCGGTGGTAACCAGGGACATGCATCTCTGACAGTCAGTGGTAATCAGGGAAACCCACCTGCGACCATGTTAACCAAGGACACCCCTCCTGTGACAGTCAGTGGTAACCAGGGACACACCTCCTGTGCCAGTGGTAACCAAGGACACCCCTCCTGTGACAATGGTACCCAGGGACAGCCCTCCTGTGACAGTCGGTGGTAACCAGGGAAAACCATCTGTGACCATGGTAACCAAGGACACCCCTACCCACAGTCACTCGTAACCAAGGACACCTCTCCTGTGACCGTGGTTACCAGGACACGCACATATGACAGTCGGTGGTAACCAGGGACACGCATCTCTGACAGTCAGTGGTAACCAGGGAAACCCACCTGCGACCATGGTAACCAAGGACACCCCTCCTGTGACAGTCAGTGGTAACCAGGGACACACCTCCTGTGCCAGTGGTAACCAAGGACACCCCTCCTGTGACAATGGTACCCAGGGACGGCCCTCCTGTGACAGTCGGTGGTAACCAGGGAAAACCACCTGTGACCATGGTAACCAAGGACACCCCTACCCACAGTCACTGGTAACCAAGGACACCTCTCCTGTGACCGTGGTTATCAGGGAGACGCATCTCTGACAGTCGGGGGTAACCAGGGAAACCCACCTGTGACCATGGTAACCAAGGACACCCCTCCTGTGACAATGGTACCCAGGGACAGCCCTCCTGTGACAGTCTGTGGTAACCAGGGAAACCCACCTGTGACCATGGTAACCAAGGACACCCCTCTGTGACAATGGTACCCAGGGACAGCCCTCCTGTGACAGTCGGTGGTAACCAGGGAAACACACCTGTGACCATGGTAACCAAGGACACCCGTACCCACAGTCACTGGTAACCAAGGACACCTCTCCTGTGACCGTGGTTATCAGGGAGACGCATCTCTGACAGTCGGTGGTAACCAGGGAAACCGACCTGTGACCATGGTAACCAAGGACACCCCTCCTGTGACAATGGTACCCAGGGACAGCCCTCCTGTGACAGTCGGTGGTAACCAGGGAAACCCACCTGTGACCATGGAAACCAAGGACACCCCTCCTGTGACAATGGTACCCAGGGACAGCCGTCCTGTGACAGTCGGTGGTAACCAGGGAAACCCACCTGTGACATTCACAGTGCCCAGGGACACCGGCCTGTGACAGTCGGTGGTAACCAGGGAGACGCATCTCTGACAGTCGGTGGTAACCAGGGAAACCCACCTGTGACCATGGTAACCAAGGACACACCTACTGTGCCAGTCACTGGTAACCACGGACACCTCTCCTGTGACAGTGGCTACCAGGGACACGCACATATGACAGTCGGTGGTAACCAGGGACACGCATCTCTGACAGTCAGTAGTAACCAGGGAAACCCACCTGCGACCATGTTAACCAAGGACACCCCTCCTGTGACAGTCAGTGGTAACCAGGGACACACCTCCTGTGCCAGTGGTAACCAAGGACACCCCTCCTGTGACAATGGTACCCAGGGACAGCCCTCCTGTGACAGTCGGTGGTAACCAGGGAAAACCACCTGTGACCATGGTAACCAAGGACACCCCTACCCACAGTCACTGGTAACCAAGGACACCTCTCCTGTGACCGTGGTTACCAGGACACGCACATATGACAGTCGGTGGTAACCAGGGACACGCATTTCTGACAGTCAGTGGTAACCAGGGAAACCCACCTGCGACCATGGTAACCAAGGACACCCCTCCTGTGACAGTCAGTGGTAACCAGGGACACACCTCTAGTGCTAGTGGTAACCAAGGACACCCCTCCTGTCACAATGGTACCCAGTGACAGCCCTCCTGTGACAGTCAGTGGTAACCATGTACACTCACCTGTGACAGTTGGTGGTAACCAGGGAAACCGACCTGTGACATTCACAGTGCCCAGGGACACCGGCCTGTGACAGTCGGTGGTAACCAGGGAGACGCATCTCTGACAGTCGGTGGTAACCAGGGAAACCCACCTGTGACCATCGTAACCAAGGACACCCCTCTGTGACAATGGTACCCAGGGACAGCCCTCCTGTGACAGTCAGTGGTAACCAGGGAAACACACCTGTGACCATGGTAACCAAGGACACCCGTACCCACAGTCACTGGTAACCAAGGACACCTCTCCTGTGACCGTGGTTATCAGGGAGACACATCTCTGTCAGTCGGTGGTAACCAGGGAAACCCACCTGTGACCATGGTAACCAAGGACACCCCTCCTGTGACAATGGTACCCAGGGACAGCCCTCCTGTGACAGTCGGTGGTAACCAGGGAAACCCACCTGTGACCATGGTAACCAAGGACACCCCTCCTGTGACAATGGTACCCAGGGACAGCCGTCCTGTGACAGTCGGTGGTAACCAGGGAAACCCACCTGTGACATTCACAGTGCCCAGGGACACCAGCCTGTGACAGTCGGTGGTAATCAGGGACACGCATCTCTGACAGTCGGTGGTAACCAGGGAAACCCACCTGTGACCATGGTAACCAAGGACACACCTACTGTGACAGTAACTGGTAACCACGGACACCTCTCCTGTGACCGTGGCTACCAGGGACACGCACATATGACAGCCAGTGGTAACCAGGGACACGCATCTCTGACAGTCAGTGGTAACCAGGGAAACCCACCTGCGACCATGTTAACCAAGGACACCCCTCCTGTGACAGTCAGTGGTAACCAGGGACACACCTCCTGTGCCAGTGGTAACCAAGGACACCCCTCCTGTGACAATGGTACCCAGGGACAGCCCTCCTGTGACAGTCGGTGGTAACCAGGGAAAACCACCTGCGACCATGGTAACCAAGGACACCCCTCCTGTGACAGTCAGTGGTAACCAGGGACACACCTCCTGTGCCAGTGGTAACCAAGGACACCCCTCCTGTGACAATGGTACCCAGGGACAGCCCTCCTGTGACAGTCGGTGGTAACCAGGGAAAACCACCTGTGACCATGGTAACCAAGGACACCCCTACCCACAGTCACTGGTAACCAAGGACACCTCTCCTGTGACCGTGGTTACCAGGAAACGCACATATGACAGTCGGTGGTAACCAGGGATACGCATTTCTGACAGTCAGTGGTAACCAGGGAAACCCACCTGCGACCATGGTAACCATGGACACCCCTCCTGTGACAGTCAGTGGTAACCAGGGACACACCTCCTGTGCTAGTGGTAACCAAGGACACCCCTCCTGTCACAATGGTACCCAGGGACAGCCCTCCTGTGACAGTCAGTGGTAACCATGTACACTCACCTGTGACAGTTGGTGGTAAGCAGGGAAACCCACCTGTGACATTCACAGTGCCCAGGGACACCGGACTGTGACAGTCGGTGGTAACCAGGAAGACGCATCTCTGACAGTCGGTGGTAACCAGGGAAACCCACCTGTGACCATGGTAACCAAGGACACCCCTCTGTGACAATGGTACCCAGGGACAGCCCTCCTGTGACAGTCAGTGGTAACCAGGGAAACCCACCTGTGACCATGGTAACCAAGGACACCCCTCCTGTGACAATGGTACCCAGGGACAGCCCTCCTGTGACAGTCGGTGGTAACCAGGGAAACCCACCTGTGACCATGGTAACCAAGGACACCCCTCATGTGACAATGGTACCCAGGGACAGCCCTCCTGTGACAGTCGGTGGTAACCAGGGAAACCCACCTGTGACCATGGTAACCAAGGACTCCCCTCCTGTGACAATGGTACCCAGGGAAAGCCCTCCTGTGACAGTCGGTGGTAACCAGGGAAACCCACCTGTGACCATGGTAACCAAGGACACCCCTCCTGTGACAATGGGACCCAGGGACAGCCCTCCTGTGACAGTCGGTGGTAACCAGGGAAACACACCTGTGACCATGGTAACCAAGGACACCCCTACCCACAGTCACTGGTAACCAAGGACACCTCTCCTGTGACCGTGGTTACCAGGACACGCACATATGACAGTCGGTGGTAACCAGGGACACGCATCTCTGACAGTCAGTGATAACCAGGGAAACCCACCTGCGACCATGGTACCCAAGGACACCCCTCCTGTGACAGTCACTGCTAACCACGGACACCTCTCCTGTGACCGTGGTTACCAGGGACACGCATATATGACAGTCGGTGGTAACCAGGGACACGCATCTCTGACAGTCAGTGGTAACCAGGGAAACCCACCTGCGACCATGGTAACCAAGGACACCCCTCCTGTGACAGTCAGTGGTAACCAGGGACACACCTCCTGTGCCAGTGGTAACCAAGGACACCCCTCCTGTCACAATGCTACCCAGGGACAGCCCTCCTGTGACAGTCAGTGGTAACCATGTACACTCACCTGTGACAGTCGGTGGTAACCAGGGAAACCCACCTGTGACATTCACATTTCCCAGGGACACCAGCCTGTGACAGTCGGTGGTAACCAGGGACACGCATCTCTGACAGTCGGTGGTAACCAGGGAAACCCACCTGTCGCCATGGAAACCAAGGACCCACCTACTGTGACAGTCACTGCTAACCACGGACACCTCTCCTGTGACCGTGGTTACCAGGGTCACGCATATATGACAGTCGGTGGTAACCAGGGACACGCATCTCTGACAGTCAGTGGTAACCAGGGAAACCCACCTGCGACCATGGTAACCAAGGACACCCCTCCTGTGACAGTCAGTGGTAACCAGGGACACACCTCCTGTGCCAGTGGTAACCAAGGACACCCCTCCTGTCACAATGGTACCCAGGGACAGCCCTCCTGTGACAGTCGGTGGTAACCAGGGAAACCCACCTGTGACCATGGTAACCAAGGACACCCCTCCTGTGACAATGGTACCCAGGGACAGCCCTCCTGTGACAGTCGGTGGTAACCAGGGAAACCCACCTGTGACCATGGTAACCAAGGATACCCCTCCTGTGACGATGGTACCCAGGGACAGCCCTCCTGTGACAGTCGGTGGTAACCAGGGAAACACACCTGTGACCATGGTAACCAAGGACACCCCTACCCACTGTCACTGGTAACCAAGGACACCTCTCCTTTGACCGTGGTTGTCAGGGAGTCGCATCTCTGACAGTCGGTGGTAACCAGGGAAACCCACCTGTGACATTCACAGTGCCCAGGGACACCGGCCTGTGACAGTCGGTGGTAACCAGGGAGACGCATCTCTGACAGTCGGTGGTAACCAGGGAAACCCACCTGTGACCATGGTAACAAAGGACACCCCTCTGTGACAATGGTACCCAGGGACAGCCCTCCTGTGACAGTCGGTGGTAACCAGGGAAACCCACCTGTGACCATGGTAACCAAGGACACCCCTCCTGTGACAATGGTACCCAGGGACAGCCGTCCTGTGACAGTCGGTGGTAACCAGGGAAACCCACCTGTGACATTCACAGTGCCCAGGGACACCGGCCTGTGACAGTCGGTGGTAACCAGGGACACGCATCTCTGACAGTCGGTGGTAACCAGGGAAACCCACCTGTGACCATGGTAACCAAGGACACACCTACTGTGCCAGTCAATGGTAACCACGGACACTTCTCCTGTGACCGTGGCTACCAGGGACACGCACATATGACAGTCGGTGGTAACCAGGGACACGCATCTCTGACAGTCAGTGGTAACCAGGGAAACCCACCTGCGACCATGTTAACCAAGGACACCCCTCCTGTGACAGTCAGTGGTAACCAGGGACACACCTCCTGTGCCAGTGGTAACCAAGGACACCCCTCCTGTGACAATGGTACCCAGGGACAGCCCTCCTGTGACAGTCGGTGGTAACCAGGGAAAACCACCTGTGACCATGGTAACCAAGGACACCCCTACCCACAGTCACTGGTAACCAAGGACACCTCTCCTGTGACCGTGGTTACCAGGACACGCACATATGACAGTCGGTGGTAACCAGGGACACGCATTTCTGACAGTCAGTGGTAACCAGGGACACACCTCCTGTGCCAGTGGTAAACAAGGACACCCCTCCTGTCACAATGGTACCCAGGGACAGCCCTCCTGTGACAGTCAGTGGTAACCATGTACACTCACCTGTGACAGTCGGTGGTAACCAGGGAAACCCACCTGTGACATTCACATTTCCCAGGGACACCAGCCTGTGACAGTCGGTGGTAACCAGGGACACGCATCTCTGACAGTCGGTGGTAACCAGGGAAACCCACCTGTCGCCATGGAAACCAAGGACCCACCTACTGTGACAGTCACTGCTAACCACGGACACCTCTCCTGTGACCGTGGTTACCAGGGACACGCATATATGACAGTCGGTGGTAACCAGGGACACGCATCTCTGACAGTCAGTGGTAACCAGGGAAACCCACCTGCGACCATGGTAACCAAGGACACCCCTCCTGTGACAGTCAGTGGTAACCAGGGACACACCTCCTGTGCCAGTGGTAACCAAGGACACCCCTCCTGTCACAATGGTACCCAGGGACAGCCCTCCTGTGACAGTCGGTGGTAACCAGGGAAACCCACCTGTGACCATGGTAACCAAGGACACCCCTCCTGTGACAATGGTACCCAGGGACAGCCGTCCTGTGACAGTCGGTGGTAACCAGGGAAACCCACGTGTGACATTCACAGTGCCCAGGGACACCGGCCTGTGACAGTCGGTGGTAACCAGGGAAACCCACCTGTGACCATGGTAACCAAGGACACCCCTACCCACAGTCACTGGTAACCAAGGACACCTCTCCTGTGACCGTGGTTACCAGGACACGCACATATGACAGTCGGTGGTAACCAGGGACACGCATTTCTGACAGTCAGTGGTAACCAGGGAAACCCACCTGCGACCATGGTAACCAAGGACACCCCTCCTGTGACAGTCAGTGGTAACCAGGGACACACCTCCTGTGCTAGTGGTAACCAAGGACACCCCTCCTGTCACAATGGTACCCAGGGACAGCCCTCCTGTGACAGTCAGTGGTAACCATGTACACTCACCTGTGACAGTTGGTGGTAACCAGGGAAACCCACCTGTGACATTCACAGTGCCCACGGACACCGGCCTGTGACAGTCGGTGGTAACCAGGGAGACGCATCTCTGACAGTCGTTAGTAACCAGGGAAACCCACCTGTGACCATGGTAACCAAGGACACCCCTCTGTGACAATGGTACCCAGGGACAGCCCTCCTGTGACAGTCGGTGGTAACCAGGGAAACACACCTGTGACCATGGTAACCAAGGAAACCCGTACCCACAGTCACTGGTAACCAAGGACACCTCTCATGTGACCGTGGTTATCAGGGAGACGCATCTCTGACAGTCGGTGGTAACCAGGGAAACCCACCTGTGACATTCACAGTGCCCAGGGACACCGGCCTGTGACAGTCGGTGGTAATCAGGGACACGCATCTCTGACAGTCGGTGGTAACCAGGGAAACCCACCTGTGACCATGGTAACCAAGGACACACCTACTGTGACAGTCACTTGTAACCACGGACACCTCTCCTGTGACCGTGGCAACCAGGGACACGCACATATGACAGTCGGTGGTAACCAGGGACACGCATCTCTGACAGTCAGTGGTAACCAGGGAAACCCACCTGTGACCATGGTAACCAAGGACACCCCTACCCACAGTCACTCGTAACCAAGGACACCTCTCCTGTGACCGTGGTTACCAGGACACGCACATATGACAGTCGGTGGTAACCAGGGACACGCATCTCTGACAGTCAGTGGTAACCAGGGAAACCCACCTGCGACCATGGTAACCAAGGACACCCCTCCTGTGACAGTCATTGGTAACCAGGGACACACCTCCTGTGCCAGTGGTAACCAAGGACACCCCTCCTGTGACAATGGTACCCAGGGACGGCCCTCCTGTGACAGTCGGTGGTAACCAGGGAAAACCACTTGTGACCATGGTAACCAAGGACACCCCTACCCACAGTCACTGGTAACCAAGGACACCTCTCCTGTGACCGTGGTTATCAGGGAGACGCATCTCTGACAGTCGGGGGTAACCAGGGAAACCCACCTGTGACCATGGTAACCAAGGACACCCCTCCTGTGACAATGGTACCCAGGGACAGCCCTCCTGTGACAGTCGGTGGTAACCAGGGAAACCCACCTGTGACCATGGTAACCAAGGACACCCCTCTGTGACAATGGTACCCAGGGACAGCCCTCCTGTGACAGTCGGTGGTAACCAGGGAAACACACCTGTGACCATGGTAACCAAGGACACCCGTACCCACAGTCACTGGTAACCAAGGACACATCTCCTGTGACCGTGGTTATCAGGGAGACGCATCTCTGACAGTCGGTGGTAACCAGGGAAACCCACCTGTGACCATGGTAACCAAGGACACCACTCCTGTGACAATGGTACCCAGGGACAGCCCTCCTGTAACAGTCGGTGGTAACCAGGGAAACCCACCTGTGACCATGGTAACCAAGGACACCCCTCCTGTGACAATGGTACCCAGGGACAGCCGTCCTGTGACAGTGGGTGGTAACCAGGGAAACCCACCTGTGACATTCACAGTGCCCAGGGACACCGGCCTGTGACAGTCGGTGGTAATCAGGGACACGCATCTCTGACAGTCGGTGGTAACCAGGGAAACCCACCTGTGACCATGGTAACCAAGGACACACCTACTGTGCCAGTCAATGGTAACCACGGACACTTCTCCTGTGACCGTGGCTACCAGGGACACGCACATATGACAGTCGGTGGTAACCAGGGACACGCATTTCTGACAGTCCGTGGTAACCAGGGAAACCCACCTGCGACCATGTTAACCAAGGACACCCCTCCTGTGACAGTCAGTGGTAACCAGGGACACACCTCCTGTGCCAGTGGTAACCAAGGACACCCCTCCTGTGACAATGGTACCCAGGGACAGCCCTCCTGTGACAGTCGGTGGTAACCAGGGAAAACCACCTGTGACCATGGTAACCAAGGACACCCCTACCCACAGTCACTCGTAACCAAGGACACCTCTCCTGTGACCGTGATTACCAGGACACGCACATATGACAGTCGGTGGTAACCAGGGACACGCATCTCTATCAGTCAGTGGTAACCAGGGAAACCAACCTGCGACCATGGTAACCAAGGACACCCCTCCTGTGACAGTCAGTGGTAACCAGGGACACACCTCCTGTGCCAGTGGTAACCAAGGACACCCCTCCTGTGAAAATGGTACCCAGGGACAGCCCTCCTGTGACAGTCGGTGGTAACCAGGGAAAACCACCTGTGACCATGGTAACCAAGGACACCCCTACCCACAGTCACTGGTAACCAAGGACACCTCTCCTGTGACCGTGGTTACCAGGACACGCACATATGACAGTCGGTGGTAACCAGGGACACGCATTTCTGACAGTCAGTGGTAACCAGGGAAACCCACCTGCGACCATGGTAACCAAGGACACCCCTCCTGTGACAGTCAGTGGTAACCAGGGACACACCTCCTGTGCTAGTGGTAACCAAGGACACCCCTCCTGTCACAATGGTACCCAGGGACAGCCCTCCTGTGACAGTCAGTGGTAACCATGTACACTCACCTGTGACAGTTGGTGGTAACCAGGGAAACCCACCTGTGAAATTCACAGTGCCCAGGGACACCGGCATGTGACAGTCGGTGGTAACCAGGGAGACGCATCTCTGACAGTCGGTGGTAACCAGGGAAACCCACCTGTGACCATCGTAACCAAGGACACCCCTCTGTGACAATGGTACCCAGGGACAGCCCTCCTGTGACAGTCGGTGGTAACCAGGGAAACACACCTGTGACCATGGTAACCAAGGACACCCGTACCCACAGTCACTGGTAACCAAGGACACCTCTCCTGTGACCGTAGTTATCAGGGAGACGCATCTCTGACAGTCGGTGGTAACCAGGGAAACCCACCTGTGACCATGGTAACCAAGGACACCCCTCCTGTGACAATGGTACCCAGGGACAGCCCTCCTGTGACAGTCGGTGGTAACCAGGGAAACCCACCTGTGACCATGGTAACCAAGGACACCCCTCCTGTGACAATGGTACCCAGGGACAGCCGTCCTGTGACAGTCGGTGGTAACCAGGGAAACCCACCTGTGACATTCACAGTGCCCAGGGACACCAGCCTGTGACAGTCGGTGGTAATCAGGGAAACCCACCTGTGACCATGGTAACCAAGGACACACCTACTGTGACAGTAACTGGTAACCACGGACACCTCTCCTGTGACCGTGGCTACCAGGGACACGCATATATGACAGCCGGTGGTAACCAGGGACACGCATCTCTGACAGTCAGTGGTAACCAGGGAAACCCACCTGCGACCATGTTAACCAAGGACACCCCTCCTGTGACAGTCAGTGGTAACCAGGGACACACCTCCTCTCCCAGTGGTAACCAAGGACACCCCTCCTGTGACAATGGTACCCAGGGACAGCCCTCCTGTGACAGTCGGTGGTAACCAGGGAAAACCACCTGTGACCATGGTAACCAAGGACACCCCTACCCACAGTCATTGGTAACCAAGGACACCTCTCCTGTGACCGTGGTTACCAGGACACGCACATATGACAGTCGGTGGTAACCAGGGACACGCATTTCTGACAGTCAGTGGTAACCAGGGACACACCTCCTGTGCCAGTGGTAAACAAGGACACCCCTCCTGTCACAATGGTACCCACGGACAGCCCTCCTGTGACAGTCAGTGGTAACCATGTTCACTCACCTGTGACAGTCGGTGGTAACCAGGGAAACCCACCTGTGACATTCACATAGCCCAGGGACACCGGCCTGTGACAGTCGGTGGTAACCAGGGACACGCATCTCTGACAGTCGGTGGTAACCAGGGAAACCCACCTGTCGCCATGGAAACCAAGGACCCACCTACTGTGACAGTCACTGCTAACCACGGACACCTCTCCTGTGACCGTGGTTACCAGGGACACGCATATATGACAGTCGGTGGTAACCAGGGACACGCATCTCTGACAGTCAGTGGTAACCAGGGAAACCCACCTGCGACCATGGTAACCAAGGACACACCTACTGTGACAGTCACTGGTAACCACGGACACCTCTCCTGTGACCGTGGCTACCAGGGACACGCACATATGACAGTCGGTGGTAACCAGGGACACGCATCTCTGACAGTCAGTGGTAACCAGGGAAACCCACCTGCGACCATGTTAACCAAGGACACCCCTCCTGTGACAGTCAGTGGTAAACATGGACACACCTCCTGTGCCAGTGGTAACCAAGGACACCAATCCTGTGACAATGGTACCCAGGGACAGCCCTCCTGTGACAGTCGGTGGTAACCAGGGAAAACCACCTGCGACCATGGTAACCAAGGACACCCCTCCTGTGACAGTCAGTGGTAACCAGGGACACACCTCCTGTGCCAGTGGTAACCAAGGACACCCCTCCTGTGACAATGGTACCCAGGGACAGCCCTCCTGTGACAGTCGGTGGTAAGCAGGGAAAACCACCTGTGACCATGGTAACCAAGGACACCCCTACCCACAGTCACTGGTAACCAAGGACACCTCTCCTGTGACCGTGGTTACCAGGACACGCACATATGACAGTCGGTGGTAACCAGGGACACGCATTTCTGACAGTCAGTGGTAACCAGGGAAACCCACCTGCGACCATGGTAACCAAGGACACCCCTCCTGTGACAGTCAGTGGTAACCAGGGACACACCTCCTGTGCCAGTGGTAACCAAGGACACCCCTCCTGTCACAATGGTACCCAGGGACAGCCCTCCTGTGACAGTCAGTGGTAACCATGTACACTCACCTGTGACAGTTGGTGGTAACCAGGGAAACCCACCTGTGACATTCACAGTGCCCAGGGACACCGGCCTGTGACAGTCGGTGGTAACCAGGGAGACGCATCTCTGACAGTCGGTGGTAACCAGGGAAACCCACCTGTGACCATGGTAACCAAGGACACCCCTCTGTGACAATGGTACCCAGGGACATCCCTCCTGTGACAGTCGGTGGTAACCAGGGAAACACACCTGTGACCATGGTAACCAAGGACACCCGTACCCACAGTCACTGGTAACCAAGGACACCTCTCATGTGACCGTGGTTATCAGGGAGACGCATCTCTGACAGTCGGTGGTAACCAGGGAAACCCACCTGTGACATTCACAGTGCCCAGGGACACCGGTCTGTGACAGTCGGTGGTAATCAGGGACACGCATCTCTGACAGTCGGTGGTAACCAGGGAAACCCACCTGTACCATGGTAACCAAGGACACACCTACTGTGACAGTCACTTGTAACCACGGACACCTCTCCTGTGACCGTGGCTACCAGGGACACGCACATATGACAGTCGGTGGTAACCAGGGACATGCATCTCTGACAGTCAGTGGTAAACAGGGAAACCCACCTGCGACCATGTTAACCAAGGACACCCCTCCTGTGACAGTCAGTGGTAACCAGGGACACACCTCCTGTGCTAGTGGTAACCAAGGACACCCCTCCTGTGACAATGGTACCCAGGGACAGCCCTCCTGTGACAGTCGGTGGTAACCAGGGAAAACCACCTGTGACCATGGTAACCAAGGACACCCCTACCCACAGTCACTCGTAACCAAGGACACCTCTCCTGTGACCGTGGTTACCAGGACACGCACATATGACAGTCGGTGGTAACCAGGGACACGCATCTCTGACAGTCAGTGGTAACCAGGGAAACCCACCTGCGACCATGGTAACCAAGGACACCCCTCCTGTGACAGTCATTGGTAACCAGGGGCACACCTCCTGTGCCAGTGGTAACCAAGGACACCCCTCCTGTGACAATGGTACCCAGGGACGGCCCTCCTGTGACAGTCGGTGGTAACCAGGGAAAACCACCTGTGACCATGGTAACCAAGGACACCCCTACCACAGTCACTGGTAACCAAGGACACCTCTCCTGTGACCGTGGTTATCAGGGAGACGCATCTCTGACAGTCGGGGGTAACCAGGGAAATCCACCTGTGACCATGGTAACCAAGGACACCCCTCCTGTGACAATGGTACCCAGGGACAGCCCTCCTGTGACAGTCGGTGGTAACCAGGGAACCCCACCTGTGACCATGGTAACCAAGGACACCCCTCTGTGACAATGGTACCCAGGGACAGCCCTCCTGTGACAGTCGGTGGTAACCAGGGAAACACACCTGTGACCATGGTAACCAAGGACACCCGTACCCACAGTCACTGGTAACCAAGGACACCTCTCCTGTGACCGTGGTTATCAGGGAGACGCATCTCTGACAGTCGGTGGTAACCAGGGAAACCCACCTGTGACCATGGTAACCAAGGACACCCCTCCTGTGACAATGGTACCCAGGGACAGCCCTCCTGTGACAGTCGGTGGTAACCAGGGAAACCCACCTGTGACCATGGTAACCAAGGACACCCCTCCTGTGACAATGGTACCCAGGGACAGCCGTCCTGTGACAGTCGGTGGTAACCAGGGAAACCCACCTGTGACATTCACAGTGCCCAGGGACACCAGCCTGTGACAGTCGGTGGTAATCAGGGAAACCCACCTGTGACCATGGTAACCAAGGACACACCTTCTGTGACAGTAACTGGTAACCACGGACACCTCTCCTGTGACCGTGGCTACCAGGGACACGCACATATGACAGCCGGTGGTAACCAGGGACACGCATCTCTGACAGTCAGTGGTAACCAGGGAAACCCACCTGCGACCATGGTAACCAAGGACACCCTTCCTGTGACAGTCAGTGGTAACCAGGGACACACCTCCTGTGCCAGTGGTAACCAAGGACACCCCTCCTGTCACAATGGTACCCAGGGACAGCCCTCCTGTGACAGTCAGTGGTAACCATGTACACTCACCTGTGACAGTCGGTGGTAACCAGGGAAACCCACCTGTGACATTCACATTTCCCAGGGACACCAGCCTGTGACAGTCGGTGGTAACCAGGGACACGCATCTCTGACAGTCGGTGGTAACCAGGGAAACCCACCTGTCGCCATGGAAACCAAGGACCCACCTACTGTGACAGTCACTGCTAACCACGGACACCTCTCCTGTGACCCTGGTTACCAGGGACACGCATATATGACAGTCGGTGGTAACCAGGGACACGCATCTCTGACAGTCAGTGGTAACCAGGGAAACCCACCTGCGACCATGGTAACCAAGGACACCCCTCCTGTGACAGTCAGTGGTAACCAGGGACACACCTCCTGTGCCAGTGGTAACCAAGGACACCCCTCCTGTCTCAATGGTACCCAGGGACAGCCCTCCTGTGACAGTCGGTGGTAACCAGGGAAACCCACCTGTGACCATGGTAACCAAGGACACCCCTCCTGTGACAATGGTACCCAGGGACAGCCCTCCTGTGACAGTCGGTGGTAACCAGGGAAACCCACTTGTGACCATGGTAACCAAGGACACCCCTCCTGTGAAAATGGTACCCAGGGACAGCCCTCCTGTGACAGTCGGTGGTAACCAGGGAAACCCACCTGTGACCATGGTAACCAAGGACACCCCTCCTGTGACAATGGTACCCAGGGACAGCCATCCTGTGACAGTCGGTGGTAACCAGGGAAACCCACCTGTGACATTCACAGTGCCCAGGGACACCGGCCTGTGACAGTCGGTGGTAACCAGGGACACGCATCTCTGACAGTCGGTGGTAACCAGGGAAACCCACCTGTGACCATGGTAACCAAGGACACACCTACTGTGACAGTCACTGGTAACCACGGACACCTCTCCTGTGACCGTGGCTACCAGGGACACGCACATATGACAGTCGGTGGTAACCAGGGAGACGCATCTCTGACAGTCGGTGGTAACCAGGGAAATCCACCTGTGACATTCACAGTGCCCAGGGACACCGGCCTGTGACAGTCGGTGGTAACCAGGGAGACGCATCTCTGACAGTCGGTGGTAACCAGGGAAACCCACCTGTGACCATGGTAACCAAGGACACCCCTCTGTGACAATGGTACCCAGGGACAGCCCTCCTGTGACAGTCGGTGGTAACCAGGGAAACCCACCTGTGACCATGGTAACCAAGGACACCCCTCCTGTGACAATGGTACCCAGGGACAGCCGTCCTGTGACAGTCGGTGGTAACCAGGGAAACCCACCTGTGACCATGGTAACCAAGGACACACCTACTGTGCCAGTCACTGGTAACCACGGACACCTCTCCTGTGACAGTGGCTACCAGGGACACGCACATATGACAGTCGGTGGTAACCAGGGACACGCATCTCTGACAGTCAGTAGTAACCAGGGAAACCCACCTGCGACCATGTTAACCAAGGACACCCCTCCTGTGACAGTCAGTGGTAACCAGGGACACACCTCCTGTGCCAGTGGTAACCAAGGACACCCCTCCTGTGACAATGGTACCCAGGGACAGCCCTCCTGTGACAGTCGGTGGTAACCAGGGAAAACCACCTGTGACCATGGTAACCAAGGACACCCCTACCCACAGTCACTGGTAACCAAGGACACCTCTCCTGTGACCGTGGTTACCAGGACACGCACATATGACAGTCGGTGGTAACCAGGGACACGCATTTCTGACAGTCAGTGGTAACCAGGGAAACCCACCTGCGACCATGGTAACCAAGGACACCCCTCCTGTGACAGTCAGTGGTAACCAGGGACACACCTCTAGTGCTAGTGGTAACCAAGGACACCCCTCCTGTCACAATGGTACCCAGTGACAGCCCTCCTGTGACAGTCAGTGGTAACCATGTACACTCACCTGTGACAGTTGGTGGTAACCAGGGAAACCCACCTGTGACATTCACAGTGCCCAGGGACACCGGCCTGTGACAGTCGGTGGTAACCAGGGAGACGCATCTCTGACAGTCGGTGGTAACCAGGGAAACCCACCTGTGACCATCGTAACCAAGGACACCCCTCTGTGACAATGGTACCCAGGGACAGCCCTCCTGTGACAGTCAGTGGTAACCAGGGAAACACACCTGTGACCATGGTAACCAAGGACACCCGTACCCACAGTCACTGGTAACCAAGGACACCTCTCCTGTGACCGTGGTTATCAGGGAGACACATCTCTGTCAGTCGGTGGTAACCAGGGAAACCCACCTGTGACCATGGTAACCAAGGACACCCCTCCTGTGACAATGGTACCCAGGGACAGCCCTCCTGTGACAGTCGGTGGTAACCAGGGAAACCCACCTGTGACCATGGTAACCAAGGACACCCCTCCTGTGACAATGGTACCCAGGGACAGCCGTCCTGTGACAGTCGGTGGTAACCAGGGAAACCCACCTGTGACATTCACAGTGCCCAGGGACACCAGCCTGTGACAGTCGGTGGTAATCAGGGACACGCATCTCTGACAGTCGGTGGTAACCAGGGAAACCCACCTGTGACCATGGTAACCAAGGACACACCTACTGTGACAGTAACTGGTAACCACGGACACCTCTCCTGTGACCGTGGCTACCAGGGACACGCACATATGACAGCCAGTGGTAACCAGGGACACGCATCTCTGACAGTCAGTGGTAACCAGGGAAACCCACCTGCGACCATGTTAACCAAGGACACCCCTCCTGTGACAGTCAGTGGTAACCAGGGACACACCTCCTGTGCCAGTGGTAACCAAGGACACCCCTCCTGTGACAATGGTACCCAGGGACAGCCCTCCTGTGACAGTCGGTGGTAACCAGGGAAAACCACCTGCGACCATGGTAACCAAGGACACCCCTCCTGTGACAGTCAGTGGTAACCAGGGACACACCTCCTGTGCCAGTGGTAACCAAGGACACCCCTCCTGTGACAATGGTACCCAGGGACAGCCCTCCTGTGACAGTCGGTGGTAACCAGGGAAAACCACCTGTGACCATGGTAACCAAGGACACCCCTACCCACAGTCACTGGTAACCAAGGACACCTCTCCTGTGACCGTGGTTACCAGGAAACGCACATATGACAGTCGGTGGTAACCAGGGATACGCATTTCTGACAGTCAGTGGTAACCAGGGAAACCCACCTGCGACCATGGTAACCATGGACACCCCTCCTGTGACAGTCAGTGGTAACCAGGGACACACCTCCTGTGCTAGTGGTAACCAAGGACACCCCTCCTGTCACAATGGTACCCAGGGACAGCCCTCCTGTGACAGTCAGTGGTAACCATGTACACTCACCTGTGACAGTTGGTGGTAAGCAGGGAAACCCACCTGTGACATTCACAGTGCCCAGGGACACCGGACTGTGACAGTCGGTGGTAACCAGGAAGACGCATCTCTGACAGTCGGTGGTAACCAGGGAAACCCACCTGTGACCATGGTAACCAAGGACACCCCTCTGTGACAATGGTACCCAGGGACAGCCCTCCTGTGACAGTCAGTGGTAACCAGGGAAACCCACCTGTGACCATGGTAACCAAGGACACCCCTCCTGTGACAATGGTACCCAGGGACAGCCCTCCTGTGACAGTCGGTGGTAACCAGGGAAACCCACCTGTGACCATGGTAACCAAGGACACCCCTCATGTGACAATGGTACCCAGGGACAGCCCTCCTGTGACAGTCGGTGGTAACCAGGGAAACCCACCTGTGACCATGGTAACCAAGGACTCCCCTCCTGTGACAATGGTACCCAGGGAAAGCCCTCCTGTGACAGTCGGTGGTAACCAGGGAAACCCACCTGTGACCATGGTAACCAAGGACACCCCTCCTGTGACAATGGGACCCAGGGACAGCCCTCCTGTGACAGTCGGTGGTAACCAGGGAAACACACCTGTGACCATGGTAACCAAGGACACCCCTACCCACAGTCACTGGTAACCAAGGACACCTCTCCTTTGACCGTGGTTACCAGGACACGCACATATGACAGTCGGTGGTAACCAGGGACACGCATCTCTGACAGTCAGTGATAACCAGGGAAACCCACCTGCGACCATGGTACCCAAGGACACCCCTCCTGTGACAGTCACTGCTAACCACGGACACCTCTCCTGTGACCGTGGTTACCAGGGACACGCATATATGACAGTCGGTGGTAACCAGGGACACGCATCTCTGACAGTCAGTGGTAACCAGGGAAACCCACCTGCGACCATGGTAACCAAGGACACCCCTCCTGTGACAGTCAGTGGTAACCAGGGACACACCTCCTGTGCCAGTGGTAACCAAGGACACCCCTCCTGTCACAATGGTACCCAGGGACAGCCCTCCTGTGACAGTCAGTGGTAACCATGTACACTCACCTGTGACAGTCGGTGGTAACCAGGGAAACCCACCTGTGACATTCACATTTCCCAGGGACACCAGCCTGTGACAGTCGGTGGTAACCAGGGACACGCATCTCTGACAGTCGGTGGTAACCAGGGAAACCCACCTGTCGCCATGGAAACCAAGGACCCACCTACTGTGACAGTCACTGCTAACCACGGACACCTCTCCTGTGACCGTGGTTACCAGGGTCACGCATATATGACAGTCGGTGGTAACCAGGGACACGCATCTCTGACAGTCAGTGGTAACCAGGGAAACCCACCTGCGACCATGGTAACCAAGGACACCCCTCCTGTGACAGTCAGTGGTAACCAGGGACACACCTCCTGTGCCAGTGGTAACCAAGGACACCCCTCCTGTCACAATGGTACCCAGGGACAGCCCTCCTGTGACAGTCGGTGGTAACCAGGGAAACCCACCTGTGACCATGGTAACCAAGGACACCCCTCCTGTGACAATGGTACCCAGGGACAGCCCTCCTGTGACAGTCGGTGGTAACCAGGGAAACCCACCTGTGACCATGGTAACCAAGGATACCCCTCCTGTGACGATGGTACCCAGGGACAGCCCTCCTGTGACAGTCGGTGGTAACCAGGGAAACACACCTGTGACCATGGTAACCAAGGACACACCTACCCACTGTCACTGGTAACCAAGGACACCTCTCCTTTGACCGTGGTTGTCAGGGAGTCGCATCTCTGACAGTCGGTGGTAACCAGGGAAACCCACCTGTGACATTCACAGTGCCCAGGGACACCGGCCTGTGACAGTCGGTGGTAACCAGGGAGACGCATCTCTGACAGTCGGTGGTAACCAGGGAAACCCACCTGTGACCATGGTAACAAAGGACACCCCTCTGTGACAATGGTACCCAGGGACAGCCCTCCTGTGACAGTCGGTGGTAACCAGGGAAACCCACCTGTGACCATGGTAACCAAGGACACCCCTCCTGTGACAATGGTACCCAGGGACAGCCGTCCTGTGACAGTCGGTGGTAACCAGGGAAACCCACCTGTGACATTCACAGTGCCCAGGGACACCGGCCTGTGACAGTCGGTGGTAACCAGGGACACGCATCTCTGACAGTCGGTGGTAACCAGGGAAACCCACCTGTGACCATGGTAACCAAGGACACACCTACTGTGCCAGTCAATGGTAACCACGGACACTTCTCCTGTGACCGTGGCTACCAGGGACACGCACATATGACAGTCGGTGGTAACCAGGGACACGCATCTCTGACAGTCAGTGGTAACCAGGGAAACCCACCTGCGACCATGTTAACCAAGGACACCCCTCCTGTGACAGTCAGTGGTAACCAGGGACACACCTCCTGTGCCAGTGGTAACCAAGGACACCCCTCCTGTGACAATGGTACCCAGGGACAGCCCTCCTGTGACAGTCGGTGGTAACCAGGGAAAACCACCTGTGACCATGGTAACCAAGGACACCCCTACCCACAGTCACTGGTAACCAAGGACACCTCTCCTGTGACCGTGGTTACCAGGACACGCACATATGACAGTCGGTGGTAACCAGGGACACGCATTTCTGACAGTCAGTGGTAACCAGGGACACACCTCCTGTGCCAGTGGTAAACAAGGACACCCCTCCTGTCACAATGGTACCCAGGGACAGCCCTCCTGTGACAGTCAGTGGTAACCATGTACACTCACCTGTGACAGTCGGTGGTAACCAGGGAAACCCACCTGTGACATTCACATTTCCCAGGGACACCAGCCTGTGACAGTCGGTGGTAACCAGGGACACGCATCTCTGACAGTCGGTGGTAACCAGGGAAACCCACCTGTCGCCATGGAAACCAAGGACCCACCTACTGTGACAGTCACTGCTAACAACGGACACCTCTCCTGTGACCGTGGTTACCAGGGACACGCATATATGACAGTCGGTGGTAACCAGGGACACGCATCTCTGACAGTCAGTGGTAACCAGGGAAACCCACCTGCGACCATGGTAACCAAGGACACCCCTCCTGTGACAGTCAGTGGTAACCAGGGACACACCTCCTGTGCCAATGGTAACCAAGGACACCCCTCCTGTCACAATGGTACCCAGGGACAGCCCTCCTGTGACAGTCGGTGGTAACCAGGGAAACCCACCTGTGACCATGGTAACCAAGGACACCCCTCCTGTGACAATGGTACCCAGGGACAGCCGTCCTGTGACAGTCGGTGGTAACCAGGGAAACCCACGTGTGACATTCACAGTGCCCAGGGACACCGGCCTGTGACAGTCGGTGGTAACCAGGGAAACCCACCTGTGACCATGGTAACCAAGGACACCCCTACCCACAGTCACTGGTAACCAAGGACACCTCTCCTGTGACCGTGGTTACCAGGACACGCACATATGACAGTCGGTGGTAACCAGGGACACGCATTTCTGACAGTCAGTGGTAACCAGGGAAACCCACCTGCGACCATGGTAACCAAGGACACCCCTCCTGTGACAGTCAGTGGTAACCAGGGACACACCTCCTGTGCTAGTGGTAACCAAGGACACCCCTCCTGTCACAATGGTACCCAGGGACAGCCCTCCTGTGACAGTCAGTGGTAACCATGTACACTCACCTGTGACAGTTGGTGGTAACCAGGGAAACCCACCTGTGACATTCACAGTGCCCACGGACACCGGCCTGTGACAGTCGGTGGTAACCAGGGAGACGCATCTCTGACAGTCGGTGGTAACCAGGGAAACCCACCTGTGACCATGGTAACCAAGGACACCCCTCTGTGACAATGGTACCCAGGGACAGCCCTCCTGTGACAGTCGGTGGTAACCAGGGAAACACACCTGTGACCATGGTAACCAAGGACACCCGTACCCACAGTCACTGGTAACCAAGGACACCTCTCATGTGACCGTGGTTATCAGGGAGACGCATCTCTGACAGTCGGTGGTAACCAGGGAAACCCACCTGTGACATTCACAGTGCCCAGGGACACCGGCCTGTGACAGTCGGTGGTAATCAGGGACACGCATCTCTGACAGTCGGTGGTAACCAGGGAAACCCACCTGTGACCATGGTAACCAAGGACACACCTACTGTGACAGTCACTTGTAACCACGGACACCTCTCCTGTGACCGTGGCAACCAGGGACACGCACATATGACAGTCGGTGGTAACCAGGGACATGCATCTCTGACAGTCAGTGGTAAACAGGGAAACCCACCTGCGACCATGTTAACCAAGGACACCCCTCCTGTGACAGTCAGTGGTAACCAGGGACACACCTCCTGTGCCAGTGGTAACCAAGGACACCCCTCCTGTGACAATGGTACCCAGGGACAGCCCTCCTGTGACAGTCGGTGGTAACCAGGGAAAACCACCTGTGACCATGGTAACCAAGGACACCCCTACCCACAGTCACTCGTAACCAAGGACACCTCTCCTGTGACCGTGGTTACCAGGACACGCACATATGACAGTCGGTGGTAACCAGGGACACGCATCTCTGACAGTCAGTGGTAACCAGGGAAACCCACCTGCGACCATGGTAACCAAGGACACCCCTCCTGTGACAGTCATTGGTAACCAGGGACACACCTCCTGTGCCAGTGGTAACCAAGGACACCCCTCCTGTGACAATGGTACCCAGGGACGGCCCTCCTGTGACAGTCGGTGGTAACCAGGGAAAACCACTTGTGACCATGGTAACCAAGGACACCCCTACCCACAGTCACTGGTAACCAAGGACACCTCTCCTGTGACCGTGGTTATCAGGGAGACGCATCTCTGACAGTCGGGGGTAACCAGGGAAACCCACCTGTGACCATGGTAACCAAGGACACCCCTCCTGTGACAATGGTACCCAGGGACAGCCCTCCTGTGACAGTCGGTGGTAACCAGGGAAACCCACCTGTGACCATGGTAACCAAGGACACCCCTCTGTGACAATGGTACCCAGGGACAGCCCTCCTGTGACAGTCGGTGGTAACCAGGGAAACACACCTGTGACCATGGTAACCAAGGACACCCGTACCCACAGTCACTGGTAACCAAGGACACATCTCCTGTGACCGTGGTTATCAGGGAGACGCATCTCTGACAGTCGGTGGTAACCAGGGAAACCCACCTGTGACCATGGTAACCAAGGACACCACTCCTGTGACAATGGTACCCAGGGACAGCCCTCCTGTAACAGTCGGTGGTAACCAGGGAAACCCACCTGTGACCATGGTAACCAAGGACACCCCTCCTGTGACAATGGTACCCAGGGACAGCCGTCCTGTGACAGTGGGTGGTAACCAGGGAAACCCACCTGTGACATTCACAGTGCCCAGGGACACCGGCCTGTGACAGTCGGTGGTAATCAGGGACACGCATCTCTGACAGTCGGTGGTAACCAGGGAAACCCACCTGTGACCATGGTAACCAAGGACACACCTACTGTGCCAGTCAATGGTAACCACGGACACTTCTCCTGTGACCGTGGCTACCAGGGACACGCACATATGACAGTCGGTGGTAACCAGGGACACGCATTTCTGACAGTCCGTGGTAACCAGGGAAACCCACCTGCGACCATGTTAACCAAGGACACCCCTCCTGTGACAGTCAGTGGTAACCAGGGACACACCTCCTGTGCCAGTGGTAACCAAGGACACCCCTCCTGTGACAATGGTACCCAGGGACAGCCCTCCTGTGACAGTCGGTGGTAACCAGGGAAAACCACCTGTGACCATGGTAACCAAGGACACCCCTACCCACAGTCACTCGTAACCAAGGACACCTCTCCTGTGACCGTGATTACCAGGACACGCACATATGACAGTCGGTGGTAACCAGGGACACGCATCTCTATCAGTCAGTGGTAACCAGGGAAACCAACCTGCGACCATGGTAACCAAGGACACCCCTCCTGTGACAGTCAGTGGTAACCAGGGACACACCTCCTGTGCCAGTGGTAACCAAGGACACCCCTCCTGTGAAAATGGTACCCAGGGACAGCCCTCCTGTGACAGTCGGTGGTAACCAGGGAAAACCACCTGTGACCATGGTAACCAAGGACACCCCTACCCACAGTCACTGGTAACCAAGGACACCTCTCCTGTGACCGTGGTTACCAGGACACGCACATATGACAGTCGGTGGTAACCAGGGACACGCATTTCTGACAGTCAGTGGTAACCAGGGAAACCCACCTGCGACCATGGTAACCAAGGACACCCCTCCTGTGACAGTCAGTGGTAACCAGGGACACACCTCTAGTGCTAGTGGTAACCAAGGACACCCCTCCTGTCACAATGGTACCCAGTGACAGCCCTCCTGTGACAGTCAGTGGTAACCATGTACACTCACCTGTGACAGTTGGTGGTAACCAGGGAAACCCACCTGTGACATTCACAGTGCCCAGGGACACCGGCCTGTGACAGTCGGTGGTAACCAGGGAGACGCATCTCTGACAGTCGGTGGTAACCAGGGAAACCCACCTGTGACCATCGTAACCAAGGACACCCCTCTGTGACAATGGTACCCAGGGACAGCCCTCCTGTGACAGTCAGTGGTAACCAGGGAAACACACCTGTGACCATGGTAACCAAGGACACCCGTACCCACAGTCACTGGTAACCAAGGACACCTCTCCTGTGACCGTGGTTATCAGGGAGACACATCTCTGTCAGTCGGTGGTAACCAGGGAAACCCACCTGTGACCATGGTAACCAAGGACACCCCTCCTGTGACAATGGTACCCAGGGACAGCCCTCCTGTGACAGTCGGTGGTAACCAGGGAAACCCCCCTTGACCATGGTAACCAAGGACACCCCTCCTGTGACAATGGTACCCAGGGACAGCCGTCCTGTGACAGTCGGTGGTAACCAGGGAAACCCACCTGTGACATTCACAGTGCCCAGGGACACCAGCCTGTGACAGTCGGTGGTAATCAGGGACACGCATCTCTGACAGTCGGTGGTAACCAGGGAAACCCACCTGTGACCATGGTAACCAAGGACACACCTACTGTGACAGTAACTGGTAACCACGGACACCTCTCCTGTGACCGTGGCTACCAGGGACACGCACATATGACAGCCAGTGGTAACCAGGGACACGCATCTCTGACAGTCAGTGGTAACCAGGGAAACCCACCTGCGACCATGTTAACCAAGGACACCCCTCCTGTGACAGTCAGTGGTAACCAGGGACACACCTCCTGTGCCAGTGGTAACCAAGGACACCCCTCCTGTGACAATGGTACCCAGGGACAGCCCTCCTGTGACAGTCGGTGGTAACCAGGGAAAACCACCTGCGACCATGGTAACCAAGGACACCCCTCCTGTGACAGTCAGTGGTAACCAGGGACACACCTCCTGTGCCAGTGGTAACCAAGGACACCCCTCCTGTGACAATGGTACCCAGGGACAGCCCTCCTGTGACAGTCGGTGGTAACCAGGGAAAACCACCTGTGACCATGGTAACCAAGGACACCCCTACCCACAGTCACTGGTAACCAAGGACACCTCTCCTGTGACCGTGGTTACCAGGAAACGCACATATGACAGTCGGTGGTAACCAGGGATACGCATTTCTGACAGTCAGTGGTAACCAGGGAAACCCACCTGCGACCATGGTAACCATGGACACCCCTCCTGTGACAGTCAGTGGTAACCAGGGACACACCTCCTGTGCTAGTGGTAACCAAGGACACCCCTCCTGTCACAATGGTACCCAGGGACAGCCCTCCTGTGACAGTCAGTGGTAACCATGTACACTCACCTGTGACAGTTGGTGGTAAGCAGGGAAACCCACCTGTGACATTCACAGTGCCCAGGGACACCGGACTGTGACAGTCGGTGGTAACCAGGAAGACGCATCTCTGACAGTCGGTGGTAACCAGGGAAACCCACCTGTGACCATGGTAACCAAGGACACCCCTTGTGACAATGGTACCCAGGGACAGCCCTCCTGTGACAGTCAGTGGTAACCAGGGAAACCCACCTGTGACCATGGTAACCAAGGACACCCCTCCTGTGACAATGGTACCCAGGGACAGCCCTCCTGTGACAGTCGGTGGTAACCAGGGAAACCCACCTGTGACCATGGTAACCAAGGACACCCCTCATGTGACAATGGTACCCAGGGACAGCCCTCCTGTGACAGTCGGTGGTAACCAGGGAAACACACCTGTGACCATGGTAACCAAGGACACCCCTCCTGTGACAATGGGACCCAGGGACAGCCCTCCTGTGACAGTCGGTGGTAACCAGGGAAACACACCTGTGACCATGGTAACCAAGGACACCCCTACCCACAGTCACTGGTAACCAAGGACACCTCTCCTTTGACCGTGGTTACCAGGACACGCACATATGACAGTCGGTGGTAACCAGGGACACGCATCTCTGACAGTCAGTGATAACCAGGGAAACCCACCTGCGACCATGGTACCCAAGGACACCCCTCCTGTGACAGTCACTGCTAACCACGGACACCTCTCCTGTGACCGTGGTTACCAGGGACACGCATATATGACAGTCGGTGGTAACCAGGGACACGCATCTCTGACAGTCAGTGGTAACCAGGGAAACCCACCTGCGACCATGGTAACCAAGGACACCCCTCCTGTGACAGTCAGTGGTAACCAGGGACACACCTCCTGTGCCAGTGGTAACCAAGGACACCCCTCCTGTCACAATGGTACCCAGGGACAGCCCTCCTGTGACAGTCAGTGGTAACCATGTACACTCACCTGTGACAGTCGGTGGTAACCAGGGAAACCCACCTGTGACATTCACATTTCCCAGGGACACCAGCCTGTGACAGTCGGTGGTAACCAGGGACACGCATCTCTGACAGTCGGTGGTAACCAGGGAAACCCACCTGTCGCCAAGGAAACCAAGGACCCACCTACTGTGACAGTCACTGCTAACCACGGACACCTCTCCTGTGACCGTGGTTACCAGGGTCACGCATATATGACAGTCGGTGGTAACCAGGGACACGCATCTCTGACAGTCAGTGGTAACCAGGGAAACCCACCTGCGACCATGGTAACCAAGGACACCCCTCCTGTGACAGTCAGTGGTAACCAGGGACACACCTCCTGTGCCAGTGGTAACCAAGGACACCCCTCCTGTCACAATGGTACCCAGGGACAGCCCTCCTGTGACAGTCGGTGGTAACCAGGGAAACCCACCTGTGACCATGGTAACCAAGGACACCCCTCCTGTGACAATGGTACCCAGGGACAGCCCTCCTGTGACAGTCGGTGGTAACCAGGGAAACCCACCTGTGACCATGGTAACCAAGGATACCCCTCCTGTGACGATGGTACCCAGGGACAGCCCTCCTGTGACAGTCGGTGGTAACCAGGGAAACACACCTGTGACCATGGTAAGCAAGGACACACCTACCCACTGTCACTGGTAACCAAGGACACCTCTCCTTTGACCGTGGTTGTCAGGGAGTCGCATCTCTGACAGTCGGTGGTAACCAGGGAAACCCACCTGTGACATTCACAGTGCCCAGGGACACCGGACTGTGACAGTCGGTGGTAACCAGGGAGACGCATCTCTGACAGTCGGTGGTAACCAGGGAAACCCACCTGTGACCATGGTAACAAAGGACACCCCTCTGTGACAATGGTACCCAGGGACAGCCCTCCTGTGACAGTCGGTGGTAACCAGGGAAACCCACCTGTGACCATGGTAACCAAGGACACCCCTCCTGTGACAATGGTACCCAGGGACAGCCGTCCTGTGACAGTCGGTGGTAACCAGGGAAACCCACCTGTGACATTCACAGTGCCCAGGGACACCGGCCTGTGACAGTCGGTGGTAACCAGGGACACGCATCTCTGACAGTCGGTGGTAACCAGGGAAACCCACCTGTGACCATGGTAACCAAGGACACACCTACTGTGCCAGTCAATGGTAACCACGGACACTTCTCCTGTGACCGTGGCTACCAGGGACACGCACATATGACAGTCGGTGGTAACCAGGGACACGCATCTCTGACAGTCAGTGGTAACCAGGGAAACCCACCTGCGACCATGTTAACCAAGGACACCCCTCCTGTGACAGTCAGTGGTAACCAAGGACACACCTCCTGTGCCAGTGGTAACCAAGGACACCCCTCCTGTGACAATGGTACCCAGGGACAGCCCTCCTGTGACAGTCGGTGGTAACCAGGGAAAACCACCTGTGACCATGGTAACCAAGGACACCCCTACCCACAGTCACTGGTAACCAAGGACACCTCTCCTGTGACCGTGGTTACCAGGACACGCACATATGACAGTCGGTGGTAACCAGGGACACGCATTTCTGACAGTCAGTGGTAACCAGGGACACACCTCCTGTGCCAGTGGTAAACAAGGACACCCCTCCTGTCACAATGGTACCCAGGGACAGCCCTCCTGTGACAGTCAGTGGTAACCATGTACACTCACCTGTGACAGTCGGTGGTAACCAGGGAAACCCACCTGTGACATTCACATTTCCCAGGGACACCAGCCTGTGACAGTCGGTGGTAACCAGGGACACGCATCTCTGACAGTCGGTGGTAACCAGGGAAACCCACCTGTCGCCATGGAAACCAAGGACCCACCTACTGTGACAGTCACTGCTAACCACGGACACCTCTCCTGTGACCGTGGTTACCAGGGACACGCATATATGACAGTCGGTGGTAACCAGGGACACGCATCTCTGACAGTCAGTGGTAACCAGGGAAACCCACCTGCGACCATGGTAACCAAGGACACCCCTCCTGTGACAGTCAGTGGTAACCAGGGACACACCTCCTGTGCCAATGGTAACCAAGGACACCCCTCCTGTCACAATGGTACCCAGGGACAGCCCTCCTGTGACAGTCGGTGGTAACCAGGGAAACCCACCTGTGACCATGGTAACCAAGGACACCCCTCCTGTGACAATGGTACCCAGGGACAGCCGTCCTGTGACAGTCGGTGGTAACCAGGGAAACCCACGTGTGACATTCACAGTGCCCAGGGACACCGGCCTGTGACAGTCGGTGGTAACCAGGGAAACCCACCTGTGACCATGGTAACCAAGGACACCCCTACCCACAGTCACTGGTAACCAAGGACACCTCTCCTGTGACCGTGGTTACCAGGACACGCACATATGACAGTCGGTGGTAACCAGGGACACGCATTTCTGACAGTCAGTGGTAACCAGGGAAACCCACCTGCGACCATGGTAACCAAGGACACCCCTCCTGTGACAGTCAGTGGTAACCAGGGACACACCTCCTGTGCTAGTGGTAACCAAGGACACCCCTCCTGTCACAATGGTACCCAGGGACAGCCCTCCTGTGACAGTCAGTGGTAACCATGTACACTCACCTGTGACAGTTGGTGGTAACCAGGGAAACCCACCTGTGACATTCACAGTGCCCACGGACACCGGCCTGTGACAGTCGGTGGTAACCAGGGAGACGCATCTCTGACAGTCGGTGGTAACCAGGGAAACCCACCTGTGACCATGGTAACCAAGGACACCCCTCTGTGACAATGGTACCCAGGGACAGCCCTCCTGTGACAGTCGGTGGTAACCAGGGAAACACACCTGTGACCATGGTAACCAAGGACACCCGTACCCACAGTCACTGGGAACCAAGGACACCTCTCATGTGACCGTGGTTATCAGGGAGACGCATCTCTGACAGTCGGTGGTAACCAGGGAAACCCACCTGTGACATTCACAGTGCCCAGGGACACCGGCCTGTGACAGTCGGTGGTAATCAGGGACACGCATCTCTGACAGTCGGTGGTAACCAGGGAAACCCACCTGTGACCATGGTAACCAAGGACACACCTACTGTGACAGTCACTTGTAACCACGGACACCTCTCCTGTGACCGTGGCAACCAGGGACACGCACATATGACAGTCGGTGGTAACCAGGGACATGCATCTCTGACAGTCAGTGGTAAACAGGGAAACCCACCTGCGACCATGTTAACCAAGGACACCCCTCCTGTGACAGTCAGTGGTAACCAGGGACACACCTCCTGTGCCAGTGGTAACCAAGGACACCCCTCCTGTGACAATGGTACCCAGGGACAGCCCTCCTGTGACAGTCGGTGGTAACCAGGGAAAACCACCTGTGACCATGGTAACCAAGGACACCCCTACCCACAGTCACTCGTAACCAAGGACACCTCTCCTGTGACCGTGGTTACCAGGACACGCACATATGACAGTCGGTGGTAACCAGGGACACGCATCTCTGACAGTCAGTGGTAACCAGGGAAACCCACCTGCGACCATGGTAACCAAGGACACCCCTCCTGTGACAGTCATTGGTAACCAGGGACACACCTCCTGTGCCAGTGGTAACCAAGGACACCCCTCCTGTGACAATGGTACCCAGGGACGGCCCTCCTGTGACAGTCGGTGGTAACCAGGGAAAACCACTTGTGACCATGGTAACCAAGGACACCCCTACCCACAGTCACTGGTAACCAAGGACACCTCTCCTGTGACCGTGGTTATCAGGGAGACGCATCTCTGACAGTCGGGGGTAACCAGGGAAACCCACCTGTGACCATGGTAACCAAGGACACCCCTCCTGTGACAATGGTACCCAGGGACAGCCCTCCTGTGACAGTCGGTGGTAACCAGGGAAACCCACCTGTGACCATGGTAACCAAGGACACCCCTCTGTGACAATGGTACCCAGGGACAGCCCTCCTGTGACAGTCGGTGGTAACCAGGGAAACACACCTGTGACCATGGTAACCAAGGACACCCGTACCCACAGTCACTGGTAACCAAGGACACATCTCCTGTGACCGTGGTTATCAGGGAGACGCATCTCTGACAGTCGGTGGTAACCAGGGAAACCCACCTGTGACCATGGTAACCAAGGACACCACTCCTGTGACAATGGTACCCAGGGACAGCCCTCCTGTAACAGTCGGTGGTAACCAGGGAAACCCACCTGTGACCATGGTAACCAAGGACACCCCTCCTGTGACAATGGTACCCAGGGACAGCCGTCCTGTGACAGTGGGTGGTAACCAGGGAAACCCACCTGTGACATTCACAGTGCCCAGGGACACCGGCCTGTGACAGTCGGTGGTAATCAGGGACACGCATCTCTGACAGTCGGTGGTAACCAGGGAAACCCACCTGTGACCATGGTAACCAAGGACACACCTACTGTGCCAGTCAATGGTAACCACGGACACTTCTCCTGTGACCGTGGCTACCAGGGACACGCACATATGACAGTCGGTGGTAACCAGGGACACGCATTTCTGACAGTCCGTGGTAACCAGGGAAACCCACCTGCGACCATGTTAACCAAGGACACCCCTCCTGTGACAGTCAGTGGTAACCAGGGACACACCTCCTGTGCCAGTGGTAACCAAGGACACCCCTCCTGTGACAATGGTACCCAGGGACAGCCCTCCTGTGACAGTCGGTGGTAACCAGGGAAAACCACCTGTGACCATGGTAACCAAGGACACCCCTACCCACAGTCACTCGTAACCAAGGACACCTCTCCTGTGACCGTGATTACCAGGACACGCACATATGACAGTCGGTGGTAACCAGGGACACGCATCTCTATCAGTCAGTGGTAACCAGGGAAACCAACCTGCGACCATGGTAACCAAGGACACCCCTCCTGTGACAGTCAGTGGTAACCAGGGACACACCTCCTGTGCCAGTGGTAACCAAGGACACCCCTCCTGTGAAAATGGTACCCAGGGACAGCCCTCCTGTGACAGTCGGTGGTAACCAGGGAAAACCACCTGTGACCATGGTAACCAAGGACACCCCTACCCACAGTCACTGGTAACCAAGGACACCTCTCCTGTGACCGTGGTTACCAGGACACGCACATATGACAGTCGGTGGTAACCAGGGACACGCATTTCTGACAGTCAGTGGTAACCAGGGAAACCCACCTGCGACCATGGTAACCAAGGACACCCCTCCTGTGACAGTCAGTGGTAACCAGGGACACACCTCCTGTGCTAGTGGTAACAAAGGACACCCCTCCTGTCACAATGGTACCCAGGGACAGCCCTCCTGTGACAGTCAGTGGTAACCATGTACACTCACCTGTGACAGTTGGTGGTAACCAGGGAAACCCACCTGTGAAATTCACAGTGCCCAGGGACACCGGCATGTGACAGTCGGTGGTAACCAGGGAGACGCATCTCTGACAGTCGGTGGTAACCAGGGAAACCCACCTGTGACCATCGTAACCAAGGACACCCCTCTGTGACAATGGTACCCAGGGACAGCCCTCCTGTGACAGTCGGTGGTAACCAGGGAAACACACCTGTGACCATGGTAACCAAGGACACCCGTACCCACAGTCACTGGTAACCAAGTACACCTCTCCTGTGACCGTAGTTATCAGGGAGACGCATCTCTGACAGTCGGTGGTAACCAGGGAAACCCACCTGTGACCATGGTAACCAAGGACACCCCTCCTGTGACAATGGTACCCAGGGACAGCCCTCCTGTGACAGTCGGTGGTAACCAGGGAAACCCACCTGTGACCATGGTAACCAAGGACACCCCTCCTGTGACAATGGTACCCAGGGACAGCCGTCCTGTGACAGTCGGTGGTAACCAGGGAAACCCACCTGTGACATTCACAGTGCCCAGGGACACCAGCCTGTGACAGTCGGTGGTAATCAGGGAAACCCACCTGTGACCATGGTAACCAAGGACACACCTACTGTGACAGTAACTGGTAACCACGGACACCTCTCCTGTGACCGTGGCTACCAGGGACACGCACATAGGACAGCCGGTGGTAACCAGGGACACGCATCTCTGACAGTCAGTGGTAACCAGGGAAACCCACCTGCGACCATGTTAACCAAGGACACCCCTCCTGTGACAGTCAGTGGTAACCAGGGACACACCTCCTCTGCCAGTGGTAACCAAGGACACCCCTCCTGTGACAATGGTACCCAGGGACAGCCCTCCTGTGACAGTCGGTGGTAACCAGGGAAAACCACCTGTGACCATGGTAACCAAGGACACCCCTACCCACAGTCATTGGTAACCAAGGACACCTCTCCTGTGACCGTGGTTACCAGGACACGCACATATGACAGTCGGTGGTAACCAGGGACACGCATTTCTGACAGTCAGTGGTAACCAGGGACACACCTCCTGTGCCAGTGGTAAACAAGGACACCCCTCCTGTCACAATGGTACCCACGGACAGCCCTCCTGTGACAGTCAGTGGTAACCATGTTCACTCACCTGTGACAGTCGGTGGTAACCAGGGAAACCCACCTGTGACATTCACAGAGCCCAGGGACACCGGCCTGTGACAGTCGGTGGTAACCAGGGACACGCATCTCTGACAGTCGGTGGTAACCAGGGAAACCGACCTGTCGCCATGGAAACCAAGGACCCACCTACTGTGACAGTCACTGCTAACCACGGACACCTCTCCTGTGACCGTGGTTACCAGGGACACGCATATATGACAGTCGGTGGTAACCAGGGACACGCATCTCTGACAGTCAGTGGTAACCAGGGAAACCCACCTGCGACCATGGTAACCAAGGACACACCTACTGTGACAGTCACTGGTAACCACGGACACCTCTCCTGTGACCGTGGCTACCAGGGACACGCACATATGACAGTCGGTGGTAACCAGGGACACGCATCTCTGACAGTCAGTGGTAACCAGGGAAACCCACCTGCGACCATGTTAACCAAGGACACCCCTCCTGTGACAGTCAGTGGTAAACAGGGACACACCTCCTGTGCCAGTGGTAACCAAGGACACCAATCCTGTGACAATGGTACCCAGGGACAGCCCTCCTGTGACAGTCGGTGGTAACCAGGGAAAACCACCTGCGACCATGGTAACCAAGGACACCCCTCCTGTGACAGTCAGTGGTAACCAGGGACACACCTCCTGTGCCAGTGGTAACCAAGGACACCCCTCCTGTGACAATGGTACCCAGGGACAGCCCTCCTGTGACAGTCGGTGGTAACCAGGGAAAACCACCTGTGACCATGGTAACCAAGGACACCCCTACCCACAGTCACTGGTAACCAAGGACACCTCTCCTGTGACCGTGGTTACCAGGACACGCACATATGACAGTCGGTGGTAACCAGGGACACGCATTTCTGACAGTCAGTGGTAACCAGGGAAACCCACCTGCGACCATGGTAACCAAGGACACCCCTCCTGTGACAGTCAGTGGTAACCAGGGACACACCTCCTGTGCCAGTGGTAACCAAGGACACCCCTCCTGTCACAATGGTACCCAGGGACAGCCCTCCTGTGACAGTCAGTGGTAACCATGTACACTCACCTGTGACAGTTGGTGGTAACCAGGGAAACCCACCTGTGACATTCACAGTGCCCAGGGACACCGGCCTGTGACAGTCGGTGGTAACCAGGGAGACGCATCTCTGACAGTCGGTGGTAACCAGGGAAACCCACCTGTGACCATGGTAACCAAGGACACCCCTCTGTGACAATGGTACCCAGGGACATCCCTCCTGTGACAGTCGGTGGTAACCAGGGAAACACACCTGTGACCATGGTAACCAAGGACACCCGTACCCACAGTCACTGGTAACCAAGGACACCTCTCATGTGACCGTGGTTATCAGGGAGACGCATCTCTGACAGTCGGTGGTAACCAGGGAAACCCACCTGTGACATTCACAGTGCCCAGGGACACCGGTCTGTGACAGTCGGTGGTAATCAGGGACACGCATCTCTGACAGTCGGTGGTAACCAGGGAAACCCACCTGTACCATGGTAACCAAGGACACACCTACTGTGACAGTCACTTGTAACCACGGACACCTCTCCTGTGACCGTGGCTACCAGGGACACGCACATATGACAGTCGGTGGTAACCAGGGACATGCATCTCTGACAGTCAGTGGTAAACAGGGAAACCCACCTGCGACCATGTTAACCAAGGACACCCCTCCTGTGACAGTCAGTGGTAACCAGGGACACACCTCCTGTGCTAGTGGTAACCAAGGACACCCCTCCTGTGACAATGGTACCCAGGGACAGCCCTCCTGTGACAGTCGGTGGTAACCAGGGAAAACCACCTGTGACCATGGTAACCAAGGACACCCCTACCCACAGTCACTCGTAACCAAGGACACCTCTCCTGTGACCGTGGTTACCAGGACACGCACATATGACAGTCGGTGGTAACCAGGGACACGCATCTCTGACAGTCAGTGGTAACCAGGGAAACCCACCTGCGACCATGGTAACCAAGGACACCCCTCCTGTGACAGTCATTGGTAACCAGGGACACACCTCCTGTGCCAGTGGTAACCAAGGACACCCCTCCTGTGACAATGGTACCCAGGGACGGCCCTCCTGTGACAGTCGGTGGTAACCAGGGAAAACCACCTGTGACCATGGTAACCAAGGACACCCCTACCACAGTCACTGGTAACCAAGGACACCTCTCCTGTGACCGTGGTTATCAGGGAGACGCATCTCTGACAGTCGGGGGTAACCAGGGAAATCCACCTGTGACCATGGTAACCAAGGACACCCCTCCTGTGACAATGGTACCCAGGGACAGCCCTCCTGTGACAGTCGGTGGTAACCAGGGAACCCCACCTGTGACCATGGTAACCAAGGACACCCCTCTGTGACAATGGTACCCAGGGACAGCCCTCCTGTGACAGTCGGTGGTAACCAGGGAAACACACCTGTGACCATGGTAACCAAGGACACCCGTACCCACAGTCACTGGTAACCTAGGACACCTCTCCTGTGACCGTGGTTATCAGGGAGACGCATCTCTGACAGTCGGTGGTAACCAGGGAAACCCACCTGTGACCATGGTAACCAAGGACACCCCTCCTGTGACAATGGTACCCAGGGACAGCCCTCCTGTGACAGTCGGTGGTAACCAGGGAAACCCACCTGTGACCATGGTAACCAAGGACACCCCTCCTGTGACAATGGTACCCAGGGACAGCCGTCCTGTGACAGTCGGTGGTAACCAGGGAAACCCACCTGTGACATTCACAGTGCCCAGGGACACCAGCCTGTGACAGTCGGTGGTAATCAGGGAAAGCCACCTGTGACCATGGTAACCAAGGACACACCTTCTGTGACAGTAACTGGTAACCACGGACACCTCTCCTGTGACCGTGGCTACCAGGGACACGCACATATGACAGCCGGTGGTAACCAGGGACACGCATCTCTGACAGTCAGTGGTAACCAGGGAAACCCACCTGCGACCATGGTAACCAAGGACACCCTTCCTGTGACAGTCAGTGGTAACCAGGGACACACCTCCTGTGCCAGTGGTAACCAAGGACACCCCTCCTGTCACAATGGTACCCAGGGACAGCCCTCCTGTGACAGTCAGTGGTAACCATGTACACTCACCTGTGACAGTCGGTGGTAACCAGGGAAACCCACCTGTGACATTCACATTTCCCAGGGACACCAGCCTGTGACAGTCGGTGGTAACCAGGGACACGCATCTCTGACAGTCGGTGGTAACCAGGGAAACCCACCTGTCGCCATGGAAACCAAGGACCCACCTACTGTGACAGTCACTGCTAACCACGGACACCTCTCCTGTGACCCTGGTTACCAGGGACACGCATATATGACAGTCGGTGGTAACCAGGGACACGCATCTCTGACAGTCAGTGGTAACCAGGGAAACCCACCTGCGACCATGGTAACCAAGGACACCCCTCCTGTGACAGTCAGTGGTAACCAGGGACACACCTCCTGTGCCAGTGGTAACCAAGGACACCCCTCCTGTCACAATGGTACCCAGGGACAGCCCTCCTGTGACAGTCGGTGGTAACCAGGGAAACCCACCTGTGACCATGGTAACCAAGGACACCCCTCCTGTGACAATGGTACCCAGGGACAGCCCTCCTGTGACAGTCGGTGGTAACCAGGGAAACCCACCTGTGACCATGGTACCAAGGATACCCCTCCTGTGACGATGGTACCCAGGGACAGCCCTCCTGTGACAGTCGGTGGTAACCAGGGAAACACACCTGTGACCATGGTAACCAAGGACACCCCTACCCACTGTCACTGGTAACCAAGGACACCTCTCCTTTGACCGTGGTTGTCAGGGAGTCGCATCTCTGACAGTCGGTGGTAACCAGGGAAATCCACCTGTGACATTCACAGTGCCCAGGGACACCGGCCTGTGACAGTCGGTGGTAACCAGGGAGACGCATCTCTGACAGTCGGTGGTAACCAGGGAAACCCACCTGTGACCATGGTAACCAAGGACACCCCTCTGTGACAATGGTACCCAGGGACAGCCCTCCTGTGACAGTCGGTGGTAACCAGGGAAACCCACCTGTGACCATGGTAACCAAGGACACCCCTCCTGTGACAATGGTACCCAGGGACAGCCGTCCTGTGACAGTCGGTGGTAACCAGGGAAACCCACCTGTGACATTCACAGTGCCCAGGGACACCAGCCTGTGACAGTCGGTGGTAACCAGTGACACGCATCTCTGACAGTCGGTGGTAACCAGGGAAAACCACCAGTGACCATGGTAACCAAGGACACCCCTACCCACAGTCACTGGTAACCAAGGACACCTCTCCTGTGTCCGTGGTTACCAGGACACGCACATATGACAGTCGGTGGTAACCAGGGACACGCATTTCTGACAGTCAGTGGTAACCAGGGAAACCCACCTGCGACCATGGTAACCAAGGACACCCCTACTGTGACAGTCAGTGGTAACCAGGGACACACCTCCTGTGCTAGTGGTAACCAAGGACACACCTCCTGTCACAATGGTACCCAGGGACTGCCCTCCTGTGACAGTCAGTGGTAACCATGTACACTCACCTGTGACAGTTGGTGGTAACCAGGGAAACCCACCTGTGACATTCACAGTGCCCAGGGACACCGGACTGTGACAGTCGGTGGTAACCAGGGACACGCATCTCTGACAGTCGGTGGTAACCAGGGAAACCCACCTGTGACCATGGTAACCAAGGACACCCCTCTGTGACAATGGTACCCAGGGACAGCCCTCCTGTGACAGTCAGTGGTAACCAGGGAAACCCACCTGTGACCATGGTAACCAAGGACACCCCTCCTGTGACAGTCAGTGGTAACCAGGGACACACCTCCTGTGCTAGTGGTAACCAAGGACACCCCTCCTGTCACAATGGTACCCAGGGACAGCCCTCCTGTGACAGTCAGTGGTAACCATGTACACTCACCTGTGACAGTTGGTGGTAACCAGGGAAACCCACCTGTGACATTCACAGTGCCCAGGGACACCGGCCTGTGACAGTCGGTGGTAACCAGGGGGACGCATCTCTGACAGTCGGTGGTAACCAGGTAAACCCACCTGTGACCATGGTAACCAAGGACACCCCTCTGTGACAATGGTACCCAGGGACAGCCCTCCTGTGACAGTGGTGGTAACCAGGGAAACACACCTGTGACCATGGTAACCAAGGACACCCGTACCCACAGTCACTGGTAACCAAGGACACCTCTCATGTGACCGTGGTTATCAGGGAGACGCATCTCTGACAGTCGGTGGTAACCAGGGAAACCCACCTGTGACATTCACAGTGCCCAGGGACACCGGCCTGTGACAGTCGGTGGTAATCAGGGACACGCATCTCTGACAGTCGGTGGTAACCGGGGAAACCCACCTGTGACCATGGTAACCAAGGACACACCTACTGTGACAGTCACTTTTAACCACGGACACCTCTCCTTTGACCGTGGCTACCAGGGACACGCACATATGACAGTCGGTGGTAACCAGGGACATGCATCTCTGACAGTCAGTGGTAATCAGGGAAACCCACCTGCGACCATGTTAACCAAGGACACCCCTCCTGTGACAGTCAGTGGTAACCAGGGACACACCTCCTGTGCCAGTGGTAACCAAGGACACCCCTCCTGTGACAATGGTACCCAGGGACAGCCCTCCTGTGACAGTCGGTGGTAACCAGGGAAAACCATCTGTGACCATGGTAACCAAGGACACCCCTACCCACAGTCACTCGTAACCAAGGACACCTCTCCTGTGACCGTGGTTACCAGGACACGCACATATGACAGTCGGTGGTAACCAGGGACACGCATCTCTGACAGTCAGTGGTAACCAGGGAAACCCACCTGCGACCATGGTAACCAAGGACACCCCTCCTGTGACAGTCAGTGGTAACCAGGGACACACCTCCTGTGCCAGTGGTAACCAAGGACACCCCTCCTGTGACAATGGTACCCAGGGACGGCCCTCCTGTGACAGTCGGTGGTAACCAGGGAAAACCACCTGTGACCATGGTAACCAAGGACACCCCTACCCACAGTCACTGGTAACCAAGGACACCTCTCCTGTGACCGTGGTTATCAGGGAGACGCATCTCTGACAGTCGGGGGTAACCAGGGAAACCCACCTGTGACCATGGTAACCAAGGACACCCCTCCTGTGACAATGGTACCCAGGGACAGCCCTCCTGTGACAGTCTGTGGTAACCAGGGAAACCCACCTGTGACCATGGTAACCAAGGACACCCCTCTGTGACAATGGTACCCAGGGACAGCCCTCCTGTGACAGTCGGTGGTAACCAGGGAAACACACCTGTGACCATGGTAACCAAGGACACCCGTACCCACAGTCACTGGTAACCAAGGACACCTCTCCTGTGACCGTGGTTATCAGGGAGACGCATCTCTGACAGTCGGTGGTAACCAGGGAAACCGACCTGTGACCATGGTAACCAAGGACACCCCTCCTGTGACAATGGTACCCAGGGAAAGCCCTCCTGTGACAGTCGGTGGTAACCAGGGAAACCCACCTGTGACCATGGTAACCAAGGACACCCCTCCTGTGACAATGGGACCCAGGGACAGCCCTCCTGTGACAGTCGGTGGTAACCAGGGAAACACACCTGTGACCATGGTAACCAAGGACACCCCTACCCACAGTCACTGGTAACCAAGGACACCTCTCCTGTGACCGTGGTTACCAGGACACGCACATATGACAGTCGGTGGTAACCAGGGACACGCATCTCTGACAGTCGGTGGTAACCAGGGAAACCCACCTGTGACCATGGTAACCAAGGACACACCTACTGTGCCAGTCACTGGTAACCACGGACACTTCTCCTGTGACCGTGGCTGCCAGGGACACGCACATATGACAGTCTGTGGTAACCAGGGACACGCATTTCTGACAGTCAGTGGTAACCAGGGAAACCCACCTGTGACCATGGTAAACAAGGACACCCCTCTGTGACAATGGTACCCAGGGACAGCCCTCCTGTGACAGTCAGTGGTAACCAGGGAAACCCACCTGTGACCATGGTAACCAAGGACACCCCTCCTGTGACAATCGTACCCAGGGACAGCCCTCCTGTGACAGTCGGTGGTAACCAGGGAAAACCACCTGTTACCATGGTAACCAAGGACACCCCTACCCACAGTCACTGGTAACCAAGGACACCTCTCCTGTGACCGTGGTTATCAGGGAGACGCATCTCTGACAGTCGGTGGTAACCAGGGAAACCCACCTGTGACCATGGTAACCAAGGACACCCCTCCTGTGACAATGGTACCCAGGGACAGCCCTCCTGTGACAGTCGGTGGTAACCAGGGAAACCCACCTGTGACCATGGTAACCAAGGACACCCCTCCTGTGACAATGGTATCCAGGGACAGCCGTCCTGTGACATTCGGTGGTAACAAGGGAAACCCACCTGTGACATTCACAGTGCCCAGGGACACCGGCCTGTGACAGTCGGTGGTAATCAGGGACATGCATCTCTGACAGTCGGTGGTAACCAGGGAAACCCACCTGTGACCATGGTAACCAAGGACACACCTACTGTGCCAGTCACTGGTAACCACGGACACTTCTCCTGTGACCGTGGCTGCCAGGGACACGCACATATGACAGTCGGTGGTAACCAGGGACACGCATTTCTGACAGTCAGTGGTAACCAGGGAAACCCACCTGCGACCATGTTAACCAAGGACACCCCTCCTGTGACAGTCAGTGGTAACCAGGGACACACCTCCTGTGCCAGTGGTAACCAAGGACACCCCTCCTGTGACAATGGTACCCAGGGACAGCCCTCCTGTGACAGTCGGTGGTAACCAGGGAAAACCACCTGTGACCATGGTAACCAAGGACACCCCTACCCACAGTCACTCGTAACCAAGGACACCTCTCCTGTGACCGTGATTACCAGGACACGCACATATGACAGTCGGTGGTAACCAGGGACACGCATCTCTGACAGTCAGTGGTAACCAGGGAAACCCACCTGCGACCATGGTAACCAAGGACACCCCTCCTGTGACAGTCAGTGGTAACCAGGGACACACCTCCTGTGCCAGTGGTAACCAAGGACACCCCTCCTGTGACAATGGTACCCAGGGACGGCCCTCCTGTGACAGTCGGTGGTAACCAGGGAAAACCACCTGTGACCATGGTAACCAAGGACACCCCTACCCACAGTCACTGGTAACCAAGGACACCTCTCCTGTGACCGTGGTTATCAGGGAGACGCATCTCTGACAGTCGGGGGTAACCAGGGAAACCCACCTGTGACCATGGTAACCAAGGACACCCCTCCTGTGACAATGGTACCCAGGGACAGCCCTCCTGTGACAGTCTGTGGTAACCAGGGAAACCCACCTGTGACCATGGTAACCAAGGACACCCCTCTGTGACAATGGTACCCAGGGACAGCCCTCCTGTGACAGTCGGTGGTAACCAGGGAAACACACCTGTGACCATGGTAACCAAGGACACCCGTACCCACAGTCACTGGTAACCAAGGACACCTCTCCTGTGACCGTGGTTATCAGGGAGACGCATCTCTGACAGTCGGTGGTAACCAGGGAAACCGACCTGTGACCATGGTAACCAAGGACACCCCTCCTGTGACAATGGTACCCAGGGAAAGCCCTCCTGTGACAGTCGGTGGTAACCAGGGAAACCCACCTGTGACCATGGTAACCAAGGACACCCCTCCTGTGACAATGGGACCCAGGGACAGCCCTCCTGTGACAGTCGGTGGTAACCAGGGAAACACACCTGTGACCATGGTAACCAAGGACACCCCTACCCACAGTCACTGGTAACCAAGGACACCTCTCCTGTGACCGTGGTTACCAGGACACGCACATATGACAGTCGGTGGTAACCAGGGACACGCATCTCTGACAGTCGGTGGTAACCAGGGAAACCCACCTGTGACCATGGTAACCAAGGACACACCTACTGTGCCAGTCACTGGTAACCACGGACACTTCTCCTGTGACCGTGGCTGCCAGGGACACGCACATATGACAGTCTGTGGTAACCAGGGACACGCATTTCTGACAGTCAGTGGTAACCAGGGAAACCCACCTGTGACCATGGTAAACAAGGACACCCCTCTGTGACAATGGTACCCAGGGACAGCCCTCCTGTGACAGTCAGTGGTAACCAGGGAAACCCACCTGTGACCATGGTAACCAAGGACACCCCTCCTGTGACAATCGTACCCAGGGACAGCCCTCCTGTGACAGTCGGTGGTAACCAGGGAAAACCACCTGTTACCATGGTAACCAAGGACACCCCTACCCACAGTCACTGGTAACCAAGGACACCTCTCCTGTGACCGTGGTTATCAGGGAGACGCATCTCTGACAGTCGGTGGTAACCAGGGAAACCCACCTGTGACCATGGTAACCAAGGACACCCCTCCTGTGACAATGGTACCCAGGGACAGCCCTCCTGTGACAGTCGGTGGTAACCAGGGAAACCCACCTGTGACCATGGTAACCAAGGACACCCCTCCTGTGACAATGGTATCCAGGGACAGCCGTCCTGTGACATTCGGTGGTAACAAGGGAAACCCACCTGTGACATTCACAGTGCCCAGGGACACCGGCCTGTGACAGTCGGTGGTAATCAGGGACATGCATCTCTGACAGTCGGTGGTAACCAGGGAAACCCACCTGTGACCATGGTAACCAAGGACACACCTACTGTGCCAGTCACTGGTAACCACGGACACTTCTCCTGTGACCGTGGCTGCCAGGGACACGCACATATGACAGTCGGTGGTAACCAGGGACACGCATTTCTGACAGTCAGTGGTAACCAGGGAAACCCACCTGCGACCATGTTAACCAAGGACACCCCTCCTGTGACAGTCAGTGGTAACCAGGGACACACCTCCTGTGCCAGTGGTAACCAAGGACACCCCTCCTGTGACAATGGTACCCAGGGACAGCCCTCCTGTGACAGTCGGTGGTAACCAGGGAAAACCACCTGTGACCATGGTAACCAAGGACACCCCTACCCACAGTCACTCGTAACCAAGGACACCTCTCCTGTGACCGTGATTACCAGGACACGCACATATGACAGTCGGTGGTAACCAGGGACACGCATCTCTATCAGTCAGTGGTAACCAGGGAAACCCACCTGCGACCATGGTAACGAAGGACACCCCTCCTGTGACAGTCAGTGGTAACCAGGGACACACCTCCTGTGCCAGTGGTAACCAAGGACACCCCTCCTGTGAAAATGGTACCCAGGGACAGCCCTCCTGTGACAGTCGGTGGTAACCAGGGAAAACCACCTGTGACCATGGTAACCAAGGACACCCCTACCCACAGTCACTGGTAACCAAGGACACCTCTCCTGTGACCGTGGTTACCAGGACACGCACATATGACAGTCGGTGGTAACCAGGGACACGCATTTCTGACAGTCAGTGGTAACCAGGGAAACCCACCTGCGACCATGGTAACCAAGGACACCCCTCCTGTGACAGTCAGTGGTAACCAGGGACACACCTCCTGTGCTAGTGGTAACCAAGGACACCCCTCCTGTCACAATGGTACCCAGGGACAGCCCTCCTGTGACAGTCAGTGGTAACCATGTACACTCACCTGTGACAGTTGGTGGTAATCAGGGAAACCCACCTGTGACATTCACAGTGCCCAGGGACACCGGCCTGTGACAGTCGGTGGTAACCAGGGAGACGCATCTCTGACAGTCGGTGGTAACCATGGAAACCCACCTGTGACCATCGTAACCAAGGACAACCCTCTGTGACAATGGTACCCAGGGACAGCCCTCCTGTGACAGTCGGTGGTAACCAGGGAAACACACCTGTGACCATGGTAACCAAGGACACCCGTACCCACAGTCACTGGTAACCAGGACACCTCTCCTGTGACCGTGGTTATCAGGGAGACGCATCTCTGACAGTCGGTGGTAACCAGGGAAACCCACCTGTGACCATTGTAACCAAGGACACCACTCCTGTGACAATGGTACCCAGGGACAGCCCTCCTGTGACAGTCGGTGGTAACCAGGGAAACCCACCTGTGACCATGGTAACCAAGGACACCCCTCCTGTGACAATGGTACCCAGGGACAGCCGTCCTGTGACAGTCGGTGTTAACCAGGGAAACCCACCTGTGACATTCACAGTGCCCAGGGACACCAGCCTGTGACAGTCGGTGGTAATCAGGGAAACCCACCTGTGACCATGGTAACCAAGGACACACCTACTGTGACAGTAACTGGTAACCACGGACACCTCTCCTGTGACCGTGGCTACCAGGGACATGCACATATGACAGCCGGTGGTAACCAGGGACACGCATCTCTGACAGTCAGTGGTAACCAGGGAAACCCACCTGCGACCATGTTAACCAAGGACACCCCTCCTGTGACAGTCAGTGGTAACCAGGGACACACCTCCTGTGCCAGTGGTAACCAAGGACACCCCTCCTGTGACAATGGTACCCAGGGACAGCCCTCCTGTGACAGTCGGTGGTAACCAGGGAAAACCATCTGTGACCATGGTAACCAAGGACACCCCTACCCACAGTCACTGGTAACCAAGGACACCTCTCCTGTGACCATGGTTACCAGGACACGCACATATGACAGTCGGTGGTAACCAGGGACACGCATTTCTGACAGTCAGTGGTAACCAGGGACACACCTCCTGTGCCAGTGGTAAACAAGGACACCCCTCCTGTCACAATGGTACCCAGGGACAGCCCTCCTGTGACAGTCAGTGGTAACCATGTACACTCACCTGTGACAGTCGGTGGTAACCAGGGAAACCCACCTGTGACATTCACATTTCCCAGGGACACCAGCCTGTGACAGTCGGTGGTAACCAGGGACACGCATCTCTGACAGTCGGTGGTAACCAGGGAAACCCACCTGTCGCCATGGAAACCAAGGACCCACCTACTGTGACAGTCACTGCTAACCACGGACACCTCTCCTGTGACCGTGGTTACCAGGGACACGCATATATGACAGTCGGTGGTAACCAGGGACACGCATCTCTGACAGTCAGTGGTAACCAGGGAAACCCACCTGCGACCATGGTAACCAAGGACACCCCTCCTGTGACAGTCAGTGGTAACCAGGGACACACCTCCTGTGCCAGTGGTAACCAAGGACACCCCTCCTGTCACAATGGTACCCAGGGACAGCCCTCCTGTGACAGTCGGTGGTAACCAGGGAAACCCACCTGTGACCATGGTAACCAAGGACACCCCTCCTGTGACAATGGTACCCAGGGACAGCCGTCCTGTGACAGTCGGTGGTAACCAGGGAAACCCACGTGTGACATTCACAGTGCCCAGGGACACCGGCCTGTGACAGTCGGTGGTAACCAGGGAGACGCATCTCTGACAGTCGGTGGTAACCAGGGAAACCCACCTGTGACCATGGTAACCAAGGACACCCCTCTGTGACAATGGTACCCAGGGACAGCCCTCCTGTGACAGTCGGTGGTAACCAGGGAAACACACCTGTGACCATGGTAACCAAGGACACCCGTACCCACAGTCACTGGTAACCAATGACACCTCTCATGTGACCGTGGTTATCAGGGAGACGCATCTCTGACAGTCGGTGGTAACCAGGGAAACCCACCTGTGACATTCACAGTGCCCAGGGACACCGGCCTGTGACAGTCGGTGGTAATCAGGGACACGCATCTCTGAAAGTCGGTGGTAACCAGGGAAACCCACCTGTGACCATGGTAACCAAGGACACACCTACTGTGACAGTCACTTGTAACCACGGACACCTCTCCTGTGACCGTGGCAACCAGGGACACGCACATATGACAGTCGGTGGTAACCAGGGACATGCATCTCTGACAGTCAGTGGTAAACAGGGAAACCCACCTGCGACCATGTTAACCAAGGACACCCCTCCTGTGACAGTCAGTGGTAACCAGGGACACACCTCCTGTGCCAGTGGTAACCAAGGACACCCCTCCTGTGACAATGGTACCCAGGGACAGCCCTCCTGTGACAGTCGGTGGTAACCAGGGAAAACCACCTGTGACCATGGTAACCAAGGACACCCCTACCCACAGTCACTCGTAACCAAGGACACCTCTCCTGTGACCGTGGTTACCAGGACACGCACATATGACAGTTGGTGGTAACCAGGGACACGCATCTCTGACAGTCAGTGGTAACCAGGGAAACCCACCTGCGACCATGGTAACCAAGGACACCCCTCCTGTGACAGTCATTGGTAACCAGGGACACACCTCCTGTGCCAGTGGTAACCAAGGACACCCCTCCTGTGACAATGGTACCCAGGGACGGCCCTCCTGTGACAGTCGGTGGTAACCAGGGAAAACCACTTGTGACCATGGTAACCAAGGACACCCCTACCCACAGTCACTGGTAACCAAGGACACCTCTCCTGTGACCGTGGTTATCAGGGAGACGCATCTCTGACAGTCGGGGGTAACCAGGGAAACCCACCTGTGACCATGGTAACCAAGGACACCCCTCCTGTGACAATGGTACCCAGGGACAGCCCTCCTGTGACAGTCGGTGGTAACCAGGGAAACCCACCTGTGACCATGGTAACCAAGGACACCCCTCTGTGACAATGGTACCCAGGGACAGCCCTCCTGTGACAGTCGGTGGTAACCAGGGAAACACACCTGTGACCATGGTAACCAAGGACACCCGTACCCACAGTCACTGGTAACCAAGGACACATCTCCTGTGACCGTGGTTATCAGGGAGACGCATCTCTGACAGTCGGTGGTAACCAGGGAAACCCACCTGTGACCATGGTAACCAAGGACACCACTCCTGTGACAATGGTACCCAGGGACAGCCCTCCTGTAACAGTCGGTGGTAACCAGGGAAACCCACCTGTGACCATGGTAACCAAGGACACCCCTCCTGTGACAATGGTACCCAGGGACAGCCGTCCTGTGACAGTGGGTGGTAACCAGGGAAACCCACCTGTGACATTCACAGTGCCCAGGGACACCGGCCTGTGACAGTCGGTGGTAATCAGGGACACGCATCTCTGACAGTCGGTGGTAACCAGGGAAACCCACCTGTGACCATGGTAACCAAGGACACACCTACTGTGCCAGTCAATGGTAACCACGGACACTTCTCCTGTGACCGTGGCTACCAGGGACACGCACATATGACAGTCGGTGGTAACCAGGGACACGCATTTCTGACAGTCCGTGGTAACCAGGGAAACCCACCTGCGACCATGTTAACCAAGGACACCCCTCCTGTGACAGTCAGTGGTAACCAGGGACACACCTCCTGTGCCAGTGGTAACCAAGGACACCCCTCCTGTGACAATGGTACCCAGGGACAGCCCTCCTGTGACAGTCGGTGGTAACCAGGGAAAACCACCTGTGACCATGGTAACCAATGACACCCCTACCCACAGTCACTCGTAACCAAGGACACCTCTCCTGTGACCGTGATTACCAGGACACGCACATATGACAGTCGGTGGTAACCAGGGACACGCATCTCTATCAGTCAGTGGTAACCAGGGAAACCAACCTGCGACCATGGTAACCAAGGACACCCCTCCTGTGACAGTCAGTGGTAACCAGGGACACACCTCCTGTGCCAGTGGTAACCAAGGACACCCCTCCTGTGAAAATGGTACCCAGGGACAGCCCTCCTGTGACAGTCGGTGGTAACCAGGGAAAACCACCTGTGACCATGGTAACCAAGGACACCCCTACCCACAGTCACTGGTAACCAAGGACACCTCTCCTGTGACCGTGGTTACCAGGACACGCACATATGACAGTCGGTGGTAACCAGGGACACGCATTTCTGACAGTCAGTGGTAACCAGGGAAACCCACCTGCGACCATGGTAACCAAGGACACCCCTCCTGTGACAGTCAGTGGTAACCAGGGACACACCTCCTGTGCTAGTGGTAACCAAGGACACCCCTCCTGTCACAATGGTACCCAGGGACAGCCCTCCTGTGACAGTCAGTGGTAACCATGTACACTCACCTGTGACAGTTGGTGGTAACCAGGGAAACCCACCTGTGAAATTCACAGTGCCCAGGGACACCGGCATGTGACAGTCGGTGGTAACCAGGGAGACGCATCTCTGACAGTCGGTGGTAACCAGGGAAACCCACCTGTGACCATCGTAACCAAGGACACCCCTCTGTGACAATGGTACCCAGGGACAGCCCTCCTGTGACAGTCGGTGGTAACCAGGGAAACACACCTGTGACCATGGTAACCAAGGACACCCGTACCCACAGTCACTGGTAACCAAGTACACCTCTCCTGTGACCGTAGTTATCAGGGAGACGCATCTCTGACAGTCGGTGGTAACCAGGGAAACCCACCTGTGACCATGGTAACCAAGGACACCCCTCCTGTGACAATGGTACCCAGGGACAGCCCTCCTGTGACAGTCGGTGGTAACCAGGGAAACCCACCTGTGACCATGGTAACCAAGGACACCCCTCCTGTGACAATGGTACCCAGGGACAGCCGTCCTGTGACAGTCGGTGGTAACCAGGGAAACCCACCTGTGACATTCACAGTGCCCAGGGACACCAGCCTGTGACAGTCGGTGGTAATCAGGGAAACCCACCTGTGACCATGATAACCAAGGACACACCTACTGTGACAGTAACTGGTAACCACGGACACCTCTCCTGTGACCGTGGCTACCAGGGACACGCACATATGACAGCCGGTGGTAACCAGGGACACGCATCTCTGACAGTCAGTGGTAACCAGGGAAACCCACCTGCGACCATGTTAACCAAGGACACCCCTCCTGTGACAGTCAGTGGTAACCAGGGACACACCTCCTCTGCCAGTGGTAACCAAGGACACCCCTCCTGTGACAATGGTACCCAGGGACAGCCCTCCTGTGACAGTCGGTGGTAACCAGGGAAAACCACCTGTGACCATGGTAACCAAGGACACCCCTACCCACAGTCATTGGTAACCAAGGACACCTCTCCTGTGACCGTGGTTACCAGGACACGCACATATGACAGTCGGTGGTAACCAGGGACACGCATTTCTGACAGTCAGTGGTAACCAGGGACACACCTCCTGTGCCAGTGGTAAACAAGGACACCCCTCCTGTCACAATGGTACCCACGGACAGCCCTCCTGTGACAGTCAGTGGTAACCATGTTCACTCACCTGTGACAGTCGGTGGTAACCAGGGAAACCCACCTGTGACATTCACAGAGCCCAGGGACACCGGCCTGTTACAGTCGGTGGTAACCAGGGACACGAATCTCTGACAGTCGGTGGTAACCAGGGAAACCCACCTGTCGCCATGGAAACCAAGGACCCACCTACTGTGACAGTCACTGCTAACCACGGACACCTCTCCTGTGACCGTGGTTACCAGGGACACGCATATATGACAGTCGGTGGTAACCAGGGACACGCATCTCTGACAGTCAGTGGTAACCAGGGAAACCCACCTGCGACCATGGTAACCAAGTACACACCTACTGTGACAGTCACTGGTAACCACGGACACCTCTCCTGTGACCGTGGCTACCAGGGACACGCACATATGACAGTCGGTGGTAACCAGGGACACGCATCTCTGACAGTCAGTGGTAACCAGGGAAACCCACCTGCGACCATGTTAACCAAGGACACCCCTCCTGTGACAGTCAGTGGTAAACAGGGACACACCTCCTGTGCCAGTGGTAACCAAGGACACCCCTCCTGTGACAATGGTACCCAGGGACAGCCCTCCTGTGACAGTCGGTGGTAACCAGGGAAAACCACCTGCGACCATGGTAACCAAGGACACCCCTCCTGTGACAGTCAGTGGTAACCAGGGACACACCTCCTGTGCCAGTGGTAACCAAGGACACCCCTCCTGTGACAATGGTACCCAGGGACAGCCCTCCTGTGACAGTCGGTGGTAACCAGGGAAAACCACCTGTGACCATGGTAACCAAGGACACCCCTACCCACAGTCACTGGTAACCAAGGACACCTCTCCTGTGACCGTGGTTACCAGGACACGCACATATGACAGTCGGTGGTAACCAGGGACACGCATTTCTGACAGTCAGTGGTAACCAGGGAAACCCACCTGCGACCATGGTAACCAAGGACACCCCTCATGTGACAATGGTACCCAGGGACAGCCCTCCTGTGACAGTCGGTGGTAACCAGGGAAACCCACCTGTGACCATGGTAACCAAGGACTCCCCTCCTGTGACAATGGTACCCAGGGACAGCCGGCCTGTGACAGTCGGTGGTAACCAGGGACACGCATCTCTGACAGTCAGTAGTAACCAGGGAAACCCACCTGCGACCATGTTAACCAAGGACACCCCTCCTGTGACAGTCAGTGGTAACCAGGGACACACCTCCTGTGCCAGTGGTAACCAAGGACACCCCTCCTGTGACAATGGTACCCAGGGACAGCCCTCCTGTGACAGTCGGTGGTAACCAGGGAAAACCACCTGTGACCATGGTAACCAAGGACACCCCTACCCACAGTCACTGGTAACCAAGGACACCTCTCCTGTGACCGTGGTTACCAGGACACGCACATATGACAGTCGGTGGTAACCAGGGACACGCATTTCTGACAGTCAGTGGTAACCAGGGAAACCCACCTGCGACCATGGTAACCAAGGACACCCCTCCTGTGACAGTCAGTGGTAACCAGGGACACACCTCTAGTGCTAGTGGTAACCAAGGACACCCCTCCTGTCACAATGGTACCCAGGGACAGCCCTCCTGTGACAGTCAGTGGTAACCATGTACACTCACCTGTGACAGTTGGTGGTAACCAGGGAAACCCACCTGTGACATTCACAGTGCCCAGGGACACCGGCCTGTGACAGTCGGTGGTAACCAGGGAGACGCATCTCTGACAGTCGGTGGTAACCAGGGAAACCCACCTGTGACCATCGTAACCAAGGACACCCCTCTGTGACAATGGTACCCAGGGACAGCCCTCCTGTGACAGTCAGTGGTAACCAGGGAAACACACCTGTGACCATGGTAACCAAGGACACCCGTACCCACAGTCACTGGTAACCAAGGACACCTCTCCTGTGACCGTGGTTATCAGGGAGACACATCTCTGACAGTCGGTGGTAACCAGGGAAACCCACCTGTGACCATGGTAACCAAGGACACCCCTCCTGTGACAATGGTACCCAGGGACAGCCCTCCTGTGACAGTCGGTGGTAACCAGGGAAACCCACCTGTGACCATGGTAACCAAGGACACCCCTCCTGTGACAATGGTACCCAGGGACAGCCGTCCTGTGACAGTCGGTGGTAACCAGGGAAACCCACCTGTGACATTCACAGTGCCCAGGGACACCAGCCTGTGACAGTCGGTGGTAATCAGGGACACGCATCTCTGACAGTCGGTGGTAACCAGGGAAACCCACCTGTGACCATGGTAACCAAGGACACACCTACTGTGACAGTAACTGGTAACCACGGACACCTCTCCTGTGACCGTGGCTACCAGGGACACGCACATATGACAGCCAGTGGTAACCAGGGACACGCATCTCTGACAGTCAGTGGTAACCAGGGAAACCCACCTGCGACCATGTTAACCAAGGACACCCCTCCTGTGACAGTCAGTGGTAAACAGGGACACACCTCCTGTGCCAGTGGTAACCAAGGACACCCCTCCTGTGACAATGGTACCCAGGGACAGCCCTCCTGTGACAGTCGGTGGTAACCAGGGAAAACCACCTGCGACCATGGTAACCAAGGACACCCCTCCTGTGACAGTCAGTGGTAACCAGGGACACACCTCCTGTGCCAGTGGTAACCAAGGACACCCCTCCTGTGACAATGGTACCCAGGGACAGCCCTCCTGTGACAGTCGGTGGTAACCAGGGAAAACCACCTGTGACCATGGTAACCAAGGACACCCCTACCCACAGTCACTGGTAACCAAGGACACCTCTCCTGTGACCGTGGTTATCAGGGAGACGCATCTCTGACAGTCAGTGGTAACCAGGGAAACCCACCTGCGACCATGGTAACCATGGACACCCCTCCTGTGACAGTCAGTGGTAACCAGGGACACACCTCCTGTGCTAGTGGTAACCAAGGACACCCCTCCTGTCACAATGGTACCCAGGGACAGCCCTCCTGTGACAGTCAGTGGTAACCATGTACACTCACCTGTGACAGTTGGTGGTAAGCAGGGAAACCCACCTGTGACATTCACAGTGCCCAGGGACACCGGACTTTGACAGTCGGTGGTAACCAGGAAGACGCATCTCTGACAGTCGGTGGTAACCAGGGAAACCCACCTGTGACCATGGTAACCAAGGACACCCCTCTGTGACAATGGTACCCAGGGACAGCCCTCCTGTGACAGTCAGTGGTAACCAGGGAAACCCACCTGTGACCATGGTAACCAAGGACACCCCTCCTGTGACAATGGTACCCAGGGACAGCCCTCCTGTGACAGTCGGTGGTAACCAGGGAAACCCACCTGTGACCATGGTAACCAAGGACACCCCTCATGTGACAATGGTACCCAGGGACAGCCCTCCTGTGACAGTCGGTGGTAACCAGGGAAACCCACCTGTGACCATGGTAACCAAGGACTCCCCTCCTGTGACAATGGTACCCAGGGAAAGCCCTCCTGTGACAGTCGGTGGTAACCAGGGAAACCCACCTGTGACCATGGTAACCAAGGACACCCCTCCTGTGACAATGGGACCCAGGGACAGCCCTCCTGTGACAGTCGGTGGTAACCAGGGAAACACACCTGTGACCATGGTAACCAAGGACACCCCTACCCACAGTCACTGGTAACCAAGGACACCTCTCCTGTGACCGTGGTTACCAGGACACGCACATATGACAGTCGGTGGTAACCAGGGACACGCATCTCTGACAGTCAGTGATAACCAGGGAAACCCACCTGCGACCATGGTACCCAAGGACACCCCTCCTGTGACAGTCACTGCTAACCACGGACACCTCTCCTGTGACCGTGGTTACCAGGGACACGCATATATGACAGTCGGTGGTAACCAGGGACACGCATCTCTGACAGTCAGTGGTAACCAGGGAAACCCACCTGCGACCATGGTAACCAAGGACACCCCTCCTGTGACAGTCAGTGGTAACCAGGGACACACCTCCTGTGCCAGTGGTAACCAAGGACACCCCTCCTGTCACAATGGTACCCAGGGACAGCCCTCCTGTGACAGTCAGTGGTAACCATGTACACTCACCTGTGACAGTCGGTGGTAACCAGGGAAACCCACCTGTGACATTCACATTTCCCAGGGACACCAGCCTGTGACAGTCGGTGGTAACCAGGGACACGCATCTCTGACAGTCGGTGGTAACCAGGGAAACCCACCTGTCGCCATGGAAACCAAGGACCCACCTACTGTGACAGTCACTGCTAACCACGGACACCTCTCCTGTGACCGTGGTTACCAGGGTCACGCATATATGAGAGTCGGTGGTAACCAGGGACACGCATCTCTGACAGTCAGTGGTAACCAGGGAAACCCACCTGCGACCATGGTAACCAAGGACACCCCTCCTGTGACAGTCAGTGGTAACCAGGGACACACCTCCTGTGCCAGTGGTAACCAAGGACACCCCTCCTGTCACAATGGTTCCCAGGGACAGCCCTCCTGTGACAGTCGGTGGTAACCAGGGAAACCCACCTGTGACCATGGTAACCAAGGACACCCCTCCTGTGACAATGGTACCCAGGGACAGCCCTCCTGTGACAGTCGGTGGTAACCAGGGAAACCCACCTGTGACCATGGTAACCAAGGATACCCCTCCTGTGACGATGGTACCCAGGGACAGCCCTCCTGTGACAGTCGGTGGTAACCAGGGAAACACACCTGTGACCATGGTAACCAAGGACACCCCTACCCACTGTCACTGGTAACCAAGGACACCTCTCCTTTGACCCTGGTTGTCAGGGAGTCGCATCTCTGACAGTCGGTGGTAACCAGGGAAACCCACCTGTGACATTCACAGTGCCCAGGGACACCGGCCTGTGACAGTCGGTGGTAACCAGGGAGACGCATCTCTGACAGTCGGTGGTAACCAGGGAAACCCACCTGTGACCATGGTAACAAAGGACACCCCTCTGTGACAATGGTACCCAGGGACAGCCCTCCTGTGACAGTCGGTGGTAACCAGGGAAACCCACCTGTGACCATGGTAACCAAGGACACCCCTCCTGTGACAATGGTACCCAGGGACAGCCCTCCTGTGACAGTCGGTGGTAATCAGGGAAACTCACATGTGACCCTCACAGTGCCCAGGGACACCGGCCTGTGACAGTCGGTGGTAACCAGGGACACGCATCTCTGACAGTCGGTGGTATCCAGGGAAACCCACCTGTGACCATGGTAACCAACGACACACCTACTGTGCCAGTCACTGGTAACCACGGACACCTCTCCTGTGACCGTGGTTACCAGGGACACGCACATATGACAGTCGGTGGTAACCAGGGACACGCATCTCTGACAGTCACTGGTAACCAGGGAAACCCACCTGTGAACAAGTTAACCAAGGACACCCCTACCCACAGTCAGTGGTAACCAAGGACACCTCTCCTGTGACCGTGGTTACCAGGACACGCACATATGACAGTCGGTGGTAACCAGGGACACGCATCTCTGACAGTCAGTGGTAACCAGGGAAACCCACCTGCGACCATGGTAACCAAGGACACCCCTCCTGTGACAGTCAGTGGTAACCAGGGACACCCCTCCTGTGACAATGGTACCCAGGGACAGCCCTCCTGTGACAGTCAGTGGTAACCATGTACACTCAACTGTGACAGTTGGTGGTAACCAGGGAAACCCACCTGTGACATTCACAGTGCCCAGCGACACCTGCCTGTGACAGTCGGTGGTAACCAGGGACACGTATTTCTGACAGTCTGTGGTAACCAGGGAAACCCACCTGTGACCATGGTAACCAAGGACACCCCTCCTGTGACAATGGTATCCATGGACAGCCCTCCTGTGACAGTCAGTGTTAACCATGTACACTCAACTGTGACAGTCGGTGGTAACCAGGGAAACCCACCTGTGACATTCACAGTGCCCAGGGACACCTGCCTGTGACAGTCGGTGGTAACCAGGGACACGTATTTCTGACAGTCGGTGGTAACCAGGGAAACACACCTGTGACCATGGTAACCAAGGACACCCCTCCTGTGACCGTGGTTATCAGGGAGACGCATCTCTGACAGTCGGTGGTAACCACGGAAACCCACCTGTGACCATGGTAACCAAGGACACCCCTCCTGTGACAATGGTACCCAGGGACAGCCCTCCTGTGACAGTCGGTGGTAACCAGGGAAACCCACTTGTGACCATGGTAACCAAGGACACCCCTCCTGTGAAAATGGTACCCAGGGACAGCCCTCCTGTGACAGTCGGTGGTAACCAGGGAAACCCACCTGTGACCATGGTAACCAAGGACACCCCTCCTGTGACAATGGTACCCAGGGACAGCCATCCTGTGACAGTCGGTGGTAACCAGGGAAACCCACCTGTGACATTCACAGTGCCCAGGGACACCGGCCTGTGACAGTCGGTGGTAACCAGGGAGACGCATCTCTGACAGTCGGTGGTAACCAGGGAAACCCACCTGTGACCATGGTAACCAAGGACACACCTACTGTGACAGTCACTGGTAACCACGGACACCTCTCCTGTGACCGTGGCTACCAGGGACACGCACATATGACAGTCAGTGGTAACCAGGGAGACGCATCTCTGACAGTCGGTGGTAACCAGGGAAACCCACCTGTGACCATGGTAACCAAGGACACCCCTCTGTGACAATGGTACCCAGGGACAGCCCTCCTGTGACAGTCGGTGGTAACCAGGGAAACACACCTGTGACCATGGTAACCAAGGACACCCCTACCCACTGTCAATGGTAAACAAGGACACCTCTCCTGTGACCGTGGTTATCAGGGAGACGCATCTCTGACAGTCGGTGGTAACCAGGGAAACCCACCTGTGACCATGGTAACCAAGGACACCCCTCATGTGACAATGGTACCAAGGGACAGCCCTCCTGTGACAGTCGGTGATAACCAGGGAAACCCACCTGTGACCATGGTAACCAAGGACACCCCTCCTGTGACAATGGTACCCAGGGACAGCCCTCCTGTGACAGTCGGTGGTAACCAGGGAAACCCACCTGTGACATTCCCATTTAACAGGGACACCGGCTTGTGACAGTCGGTGGTAACCAGGGACACGCATCTCTGACAGTCGGTCGTAACCAGGGAAACCCACCTGTGACCATGGTAACCAAGGACACACCTACTGTGACAGTCACTGGTAACCACGGACACCTCTCCTGTGACCGTGGCTACCAGGGACACGCACATATGACAGTCGGTGGTAACCAGGGACACGCATCTCTGACAGTCAGTGATAACCAGGGAAACCCACCTGCGACCATGGTACCCAAGGACACCCCTCCTGTGACAGTCAGTGGTAACCAGGGACACACCTCCTGTGCCAGTGGTAACCAAGGACACCCCTCCTGTCACAATGGTACCCAGGGACAGCCCTCCTGTGACAGTCAGTGGTAACCATGTACACTCACCTGTGACAGTCGGTGGTAACCAGGGAAACCCACCTGTGACATTCACATTTCCCAGGGACACCAGCCTGTGACAGTCGGTGGTAACCAGGGACACGCATCTCTGACAGTCGGTGGTAACCAGGGAAACCCACCTGTCGCCATGGAAACTAAGGACCCACCTACTGTGACAGTCACTGCTAACCACGGACACCTCTCCTGTGACCGTGGTTACCAGGGACACGCATATATGACAGTCGGTGGTAACCAGGGACACGCATCTCTGACAGTCAGTGGTAACCAGGGAAACCCACCTGCGACCATGGTAACCAAGGACACCCCTCCTGTGACAGTCAGTGGTAACCAGGGACACACTTCCTGTGCCAGTGGTAACCAAGGACACCACTCCTGTCACAATGGTACCCAGGGACAGCCCTCCTGTGACAGTCGGTGGTAACCAGGGAAACCCACCTGTGACCATGGTAACCAAGGACACCCCTCCTGTGACAATGGTACCCAGGGACAGCCCTCCTGTGACAGTCGGTGGTAACCAGGGAAACCCACCTGTGACCATGGTAACCAAGGATACCCCTCCTGTGACGATGGTACCCAGGGACAGCCCTCTTGTGACAGTCGGTGGTAACCAGGGAAACACACCTGTGACCATGGTAACCAAGGACACCCCTACCCACTGTCACTGGTAACCAAGGACACCTCTCCTTTGACCGTGGTTGTCAGGGAGTCGCATCTCTGACAGTCGGTGGTAACCAGGGAAACCCACCTGTGACATTCACAGTGCCCAGGGACACCGGCCTGTGACAGTCGGTGGTAACCAGGGAGACGCATCTCTGACAGTCGGTGGTAACCAGGGAAACCCACCTGTGACCATGGTAACCAAGGATACCCCTCCTGTGACGATGGTACCCAGGGACAGCCCTCCTGTGACAGTCGGTGGTAACCAGGGAAACACACCTGTGACCATGGTAACCAAGGACACCCCTACCCACTGTCACTGGTAACCAAGGACACCTCTCCTTTGACCGTGGTTGTCAGGGAGTCGCATCTCTGACAGTCGGTGCTAACCAGGGAAACCCACCTGTGACATTCACAGTGCCCAGGGACACCGGCCTGTGACAGTCGGTGGTAACCAGGGAGACGCATCTCTGACAGTCGGCGGTAACCAGGGAAACCCACCTGTGACCATGGTAACCAAGGACACCCCTCTGTGACAATGGTACCTAGGGACAGCCCTCCTGTGACAGTCGGTGGTAACGAGGGAAACCCACCTGTGACCATGGTAACCAAGGACACCCCTCCTGTGACAATGGTACCCAGGGACAGCCGTCCTGTGACAGTCGGTGGTAACCAGGGAAACCCACCTGTGACATTCACAGTGCCCAGGGACACCAGCCTGTGACAGTCGGTGGTAATCAGGGACACGCATCTCTGACAGTCGGTGGTAACCAGAGAAACCCACCTGTGACCATGGTATCCAAGGACACCCCTCTGTGACAATGGTACCCAGGGACAGCCGTCCTGTGACAGTCGGTGGTAACCAGGGAAACCCACCTGTGACATTCACAGTGCCCAGGGACACCAGCCTGTGACAGTCGGTGGTAATCAGGGACACGCATCTCTGACAGTCGGTGGTAACCAGGGAAACCCACCTGCGACCATGTTAACCAAGGACACCCCTCCTGTGACAGTCAGTGGTAACCAGGGACACACCTCCTGTGCCAGTGGTAACCAAGGACACCCCTCCTGTGACAATGGTACCCAGGGACAGCCCTCCAGTGACAGTCGGTGGTAACCAGGGAAAACCACCTGTGACCATGGTAACCAAGGACACCCCTACCCACAGTCACTGGTAACCAAGGACACCTCTCCTGTGACCGTGGTTACCAGGACACGCACATATGACAGTCGGTGGTAACCAGGGACACGCATTTCTGACAGTCAGTGGTAACCAGGGAAACCCACCTGCGACCATGGTAACCAAGGACACCCCTCCTGTGACAGTCAGTGGTAACCAGGGACACACCTCCTGTGCTAGTGGTAACCAAGGACACCCCTCCTGTCACAATGGTACCCAGGGACAGCCCTCCTGTGACAGTCAGTGGTAACCATGTACACTCACCTGTGACAGTTGGTGGTAACCAGGGAAACCCACCTGTGACATTCACAGTGCCCAGGGACACCGGACTGTGACAGTCGGTGTTAACCAGGAAGACGCATCTCTGACAGTCGGTGGTAACCAGGGAAACCCACCTGTGACCATGGTATCCAAGGACACCCCTCTGTGACAATGGTACCCAGGGACAGCCCTCCTTTGACAGTCAGTGGTAACCAGGGAAACCCACCTGTGACCATGGTAACCAAGGACACCCCTCCTGTGACAATGGTACCCAGGGAGAGCCCTCCTGTGACAGTCGGTGGTAATCAGGGAAACTCACATGTGACCCTCACAGTGCCCAGGGACACCGGCCTGTGACAGTCGGTGGTAACCAGGGACACGCATCTCTGACAGTCGGTGGTATCCAGGGAAACCCACCTGTGACCATGGTAACCAACGACACACCTACTGTGCCAGTCACTGGTAACCACGGACACCTCTCCTGTGACCGTGGTTACCAGGGACACGCACATATGACAGTCGGTGGTAACCAGGGACACGCATCTCTGACAGTCACTGGTAACCAGGGAAACCCACCTGTGAACAAGTTAACCAAGGACACCCCTACCCACAGTCACTGGTAACCAAGGACACCTCTCCTGTGACCGTGGTTACCAGGACACGCACATATGACAGTCGGTGTTAACCAGGGACACGCATCTCTGACAGTCAGTGGTAACCAGGGAAACCCACCTGCGACCATGGTAACCAAGGACACACCTACTGTGACAGTCACTGGTAACCACGGACACCTCTCCTGTGACCGTGGCTACCAGGGACACGCACATATGACAGTCGGTGGTAACCAGGGACACGCATCTCTGACAGTCGGTTGTAACCAGGGAAACCCACCTGTGACCATGGTAACCAAGGACACACCTACTGTGACAGTCACTGGTAACCACGGACACCTCTCCTGTGACCGTGGCTACCAGGGACACGCACATATGACAGTCGGTGGTAACCAGGGACACGCATCTCTGACAGTCAGTGATAACCAGGGAAACCCACCTGCGACCATGGTACCCAAGGACACCCCTCCTGTGACAGTCAGTGGTAACCAGGGACACACCTCCTGTGCCAGTGGTAACCAAGGACACCCCTCCTGTCACAATGGTACCCAGGGACAGCCCTCCTGTGACAGTCAGTGGTAACCATGTACACTCACCTGTGACAGTCGGTGGTAACCAGGGAAACCCACCTGTGACATTCACATTTCCCAGGGACACCAGCCTGTGACAGTCGGTGGTAACCAGGGACACGCATCTCTGACAGTCGGTGGTAACCAGGGAAACCCACCTGTCGCCATGGAAACTAAGGACCCACCTACTGTGACAGTCACTGCTAACCACGGACACCTCTCCTGTGATCGTGGTTACCAGGGACACGCATATATGACAGTCGGTGGTAACCAGGGACACGCATCTCTGACAGTCAGTGGTAACCAGGGAAACCCACCTGCGACCATGGTAACCAAGGACACCCCTCCTGTGACAGTCAGTGGTAACCAGGGACACACTTCCTGTGCCAGTGGTAACCAAGGACACCCCTCCTGTCACAATGGTACCCAGGGACACCCCTCCTGTGACAGTCGGTGGTAACCAGGGAAACCCACCTGTGACCATGGTAACCAAGGACACCCCTCCTGTGACGATGGTACCCAGGGACAGCCCTCTTGTGACAGTCGGTGGTAACCAGGGAAACACACCTGTGACCATGGTAACCAAGGACACCCCTACCCACTGTCACTGGTAACCAAGGACACCTCTCCTTTGACCGTGGTTGTCAGGGAGTCGCATCTCTGACAGTCGGTGGTAACCAGGGAAACCCACCTGTGACATTCACAGTGCCCAGGGACACCGGCCTGTGACAGTCGGTGGTAACCAGGGAGACGCATCTCTGACAGTCGGTGGTAACCAGGGAAACCCACCTGTGACCATGGTAACCAAGGATACCCCTCCTGTGACGATGGTACCCAGGGACAGCCCTCCTGTGACAGTCGGTGGTAACCAGGGAAACACACCTGTGACCATGGTAACCAAGGACACCCCTACCCACTGTCACTGGTAACCAAGGACACCTCTCCTTTGACCGTGGTTGTCAGGGAGTCGCATCTCTGACAGTCGGTGCTAACCAGGGAAACCCACCTGTGACATTCACAGTGCCCAGGGACACCGGCCTGTGACAGTCGGTGGTAACCAGGGAGACGCATCTCTGACAGTCGGCGGTAACCAGGGAAACCCACCTGTGACCATGGTAACCAAGGACACCCCTCTGTGACAATGGTACCCAGGGACAGCCCTCCTGTGACAGTCGGTGGTAACGAGGGAAACCCACCTGTGACCATGGTAACCAAGGACACCCCTCCTGTGACAATGGTACCCAGGGACAGCCGTCCTGTGACAGTCGGTGGTAACCAGGGAAACCCACCTGTGACATTCACAGTGCCCAGGGACACCAGCCTGTGACAGTCGGTGGTAATCAGGGACACGCATCTCTGACAGTCGGTGGTAACCAGAGAAACCCACCTGTGACCATGGTATCCAAGGACACCCCTCTGTGACAATGGTACCCAGGGACAGCCGTCCTGTGACAGTCGGTGGTAACCAGGGAAACCCACCTGTGACATTCACAGTGCCCAGGGACACCAGCCTGTGACAGTCGGTGGTAATCAGGGACACGCATCTCTGACAGTCGGTGGTAACCAGGGAAACCCACCTGCGACCATGTTAACCAAGGACACCCCTCCTGTGACAGTCAGTGGTAACCAGGGACACACCTCCTGTGCCAGTGGTAACCAAGGACACCCCTCCTGTGACAATGGTACCCAGGGACAGCCCTCCAGTGACAGTCGGTGGTAACCAGGGAAAACCACCTGTGACCATGGTAACCAAGGACACCCCTACCCACAGTCACTGGTAACCAAGGACACCTCTCCTGTGACCGTGGTTACCAGGACACGCACATATGACAGTCGGTGGTAACCAGGGACACGCATTTCTGACAGTCAGTGGTAACCAGGGAAACCCACCTGCGACCATGGTAACCAAGGACACCCCTCCTGTGACAGTCAGTGGTAACCAGGGACACACCTCCTGTGCTAGTGGTAACCAAGGACACCCCTCCTGTCACAATGGTACCCAGGGACAGCCCTCCTGTGACAGTCAGTGGTAACCATGTACACTCACCTGTGACAGTTGGTGGTAACCAGGGAAACCCACCTGTGACATTCACAGTGCCCAGGGACACCGGACTGTGACAGTCGGTGTTAACCAGGAAGACGCATCTCTGACAGTCGGTGGTAACCAGGGAAACCCACCTGTGACCATGGTATCCAAGGACACCCCTCTGTGACAATGGTACCCAGGGACAGCCCTCCTTTGACAGTCAGTGGTAACCAGGGAAACCCACCTGTGACCATGGTAACCAAGGACACCCCTCCTGTGACAATGGTACCCAGGGACAGCCCTCCTGTGACAGTCGGTGGTAATCAGGGAAACTCACATGTGACCCTCACAGTGCCCAGGGACACCGGCCTGTGACAGTCGGTGGTAACCAGGGACACGCATCTCTGACAGTCGGTGGTATCCAGGGAAACCCACCTGTGACCATGGTAACCAACGACACACCTACTGTGCCAGTCACTGGTAACCACGGACACCTCTCCTGTGACCGTGGTTACCAGGGACACGCACATATGACAGTCGGTGGTAACCAGGGACACGCATCTCTGACAGTCACTGGTAACCAGGGAAACCCACCTGTGAACAAGTTAACCAAGGACACCCCTACCCACAGTCACTGGTAACCAAGGACACCTCTCCTGTGACCGTGGTTACCAGGACATGCACATATGACAGTCGGTGGTAACCAGGGACACGCATCTCTGACAGTCAGTGGTAACCAGGGAAACCCACCTGCGACCATGGTAACCAAGGACACCCCTCCTGTGACAGTCAGTGGTAACCAGGGACACCCCTCCTGTGACAATGGTACCCAGGGACAGCCCTCCTGTGACAGTCAGTGGTAACCATGTACACTCAACTGTGACAGTTGGTGGTAACCAGGGAAACCCACCTGTGACATTCACAGTGCCCAGGGACACCTGCCTGTGACAGTCGGTGGTAACCAGGGACACGTATTTCTGACAGTCTGTGGTAACCAGGGAAACCCACCTGTGACCATGGTAACCAAGGACACCCCTCCTGTGACAATGGTATCCATGGACAGCCCTCCTGTGACAGTCAGTGGTAACCATGTACACTCAACTGTGACAGTCGGTGGTAACCAGGGAAACCCACCTGTGACATTCATAGTGCCCAGGGACACCTGCCTGTGACAGTCGGTGGTAACCAGGGACACGTATTTCTGACAGTCGGTGGTAACCAGGGAAACCCACCTGTGACCATGGTAACCAAGGACACCCCTCCTGTGACCGTGGTTATCAGGGAGACGCATCTCTGAGAGTCGGTGGTAACCACGGAAACCCACCTGTGACCATGGTAACCAAGGACACCCCTCCTGTGACAATGGTACCCAGGGACAGCCCTCCTGTGACAGTCGGTGGTAACCAGGGAAACCCACTTGTGACCATGGTAACCAAGGACACCCCTCCTGTGAAAATGGTACCCAGGGACAGCCCTCCTGTGACAGTCGGTGGTAACCAGGGAAACCCACCTGTGACCATGGTAACCAAGGACACCCCTCCTGTGACAATGGTACCCAGGGACAGCCATCCTGTGACAGTCGGTGGTAACCAGGGAAACCCACCTGTGACATTCACAGTGCCCAGGGACACCGGCCTGTGACAGTCGGTGGTAACCAGTGACACGCATCTCTGACAGTCGGTGGTAACCAGGGAAACCCACCTGTGACCATGGTAACCAAGGACACACCTACTGTGACAGTCACTGGTAACCACGGACACCTCTCCTGTGACCGTGGCTACCAGGGACACGCACATATGACAGTCGGTGGTAACCAGGGACACGCATCTCTGACAGTCGGTTGTAACCAGGGAAACCCACCTGTGACCATGGTAACCAAGGACACACCTACTGTGACAGTCACTGGTAACCACGGACACCTCTCCTGTGACCGTGGCTACCAGGGACACGCACATATGACAGTCGGTGGTAACCAGGGACACGCATCTCTGACAGTCAGTGATAACCAGGGAAACCCACCTGCGACCATGGTACCCAAGGACACCCCTCCTGTGACAGTCAGTGGTAACCAGGGACACACCTCCTGTGCCAGTGGTAACCAAGGACACCCCTCCTGTCACAATGGTACCCAGGGACAGCCCTCCTGTGACAGTCAGTGGTAACCATGTACACTCACCTGTGACAGTCGGTGGTAACCAGGGAAACCCACCTGTGACATTCACATTTCCCAGGGACACCAGCCTGTGACAGTCAGTGGTAACCAGGGACACGCATCTCTGACAGTCGGTGGTAACCAGGGAAACCCACCTGTCGCCATGGAAACCAAGGACCCACCTACTGTGACAGTCACTGCTAACCACGGACACCTCTCCTGTGACCGTGGTTACCAGGGACACGCATATATGACAGTCGGTGGTAACCAGGGACACGCATCTCTGACAGTCAGTGGTAACCAGGGAAACCCACCTGCGACCATGTTAACCAAGGACACCCCTCCTGTGACAGTCAGTGGTAACCAGGGACACACTTCCTGTGCCAGTGGTAACCAAGGACACCCCTCCTGTGACAATGGTACCAAGGGAGAGCCCTCCTGTGACAGTCGGTGGTAACCAGGGAAAACAACCTGTGACCATGGTTACCAAGGACACCCCTACCCACAGTCACTCGTAACCAAGGACACCTCTCCTGTGACCGTGGTTACCAGGACACGCACATATGACAGTCGGTGGTAACCAGGGACACGCATCTCTGACAGTCAGTGGTAACCAGGGAAACCCACCTGCGACCATGGTAACCAAAGACACCCCTCCTGTGACAGTCAGTGGTAACCAGGGACACCCCTCCTGTGACAATGGTACCCAGGGACAGCCCTCCTGTGACAGTCAGTGGTAACCATGTACACTCAACTGTGACAGTTGGTGGTAACCAGGGAAACCCACCTGTGACATTCACAGTGCCCAGGGACACCTGCCTGTGACAGTCGGTGGTAACCAGGGACACGTATTTCTGACAGTCTGTGGTAACCAGGGAAACCCACCTGTGACCATGGTAACCAAGGACACCCCTCCTGTGACAATGGTATCCATGGACAGCCCTCCTGTGACAGTCAGTGGTAACCATGTACACTCAACTGTGACAGTCGGTGGTAACCAGGGAAACCCACCTGTGACATTCACAGTGCCCAGGGACACCTGCCTGTGACAGTCGGTGGTAACCAGGGACACGTATTTCTGACAGTCGGTGGTAACCAGGGAAACCCACCTGTGACCATGGTAACCAAGGACACCCCTCCTGTGACCGTGGTTATCAGGGAGACGCATCTCTGACAGTCGGTGGTAACCACGGAAACCCACCTGTGACCATGGTAACCAAGGACACCCCTCCTGTGACAATGGTACCCAGGGACAGCCCTCCTGTGACAGTCGGTGGTAACCAGGGAAACCCACTTGTGACCATGGTAACCAAGGACACCCCTCCTGTGAAAATGGTACCCAGGGACAGCCCTCCTGTGACAGTCGGTGGTAACCAGGGAAACCCACCTGTGACCATGGTAACCAAGGACACCCCTCCTGTGACAATGGTACCCAGGGACAGCCATCCTGTGACAGTCGGTGGTAACCAGGGAAACCCACCTGTGACATTCACAGTGCCCAGGGACACCGGCCTGTGACAGTCGGTGGTAACCAGTGACACGCATTTTTGACAGTCGGTGGTAACCAGGGAAACCCACCTGTGACCATGGTAACCAAGGACACACCTACTGTGACAGTCACTGGTAACCACGGACACCTCTCCTGTGACCGTGGCTACCAGGGACACGCACATATGACAGTCGGTGGTAACCAGGGACACGCATCTCTGACAGTCGGTGGTAACCAGGGAAACCCACCTGTGACCATGGTAACCAAGGACACCCCTCCTGTGACAATGGTACCCAGGGACAGCCCTCCTGTGACAGTCGGTGGTAATCAGGGAAACTCACATGTGACCCTCACAGTGCCCAGGGACACCGGCCTGTGACAGTCGGTGGTAACCAGGGACACGCATCTCTGACAGTCGGTGGTATCCAGGGAAACCCACCTGTGACCATGGTAACCAACGACACACCTACTGTGCCAGTCACTGGTAACCACGGACACCTCTCCTGTGACCGTGGTTACCAGGGACACGCACATATGACAGTCGGTGGTAACCAGGGACACGCATCTCTGACAGTCACTGGTAACCAGGGAAACCCACCTGTGAACAAGTTAACCAAGGACACCCCTACCCACAGTCACTGGTAACCAAGGACACCTCTCCTGTGACCGTGGTTACCAGGACACGCACATATGACAGTCGGTGGTAACCAGGGACACGCATCTCTGACAGTCAGTGGTAACCAGGGAAACCCACCTGCGACCATGGTAACCAAGGACACCCCTCCTGTGACAGTCAGTGGTAAGCAGGGACACCCCTCCTGTGACAATGGTACCCAGGGACAGCCCTCCTGTGACAGTCAGTGGTAACCATGTACACTCAACTGTGACAGTTGGTGGTAACCAGGGAAACCCACCTGTGACATTCACAGTGCCCAGGGACACCTGCCTGTGACAGTCGGTGGTAACCAGGGACACGTATTTCTGACAGTCTGTGGTAACCAGGGAAACCCACCTGTGACCATGGTAACCAAGGACACCCCTCCTGTGACAATGGTATCCATGGACAGCCCTCCTGTGACAGTCAGTGGTAACCATGTACACTCAACTGTGACAGTCGGTGGTAACCAGGGAAACCCACCTGTGACATTCACAGTGCCCAGGGACACCTGCCTGTGACAGTCGGTGGTAACCAGGGACACGTATTTCTGACAGTCGGTGGTAACCAGGGAATCCCACCTGTGACCATGGTAACCAAGGACACCCCTCCTGTGACCGTGGTTATCAGGGAGACGCATCTCTGACAGTCGGTGGTAACCACGGAAACCCACCTGTGACCATGGTAACCAAGGACACCCCTCCTGTGACAATGGTACCCAGGGACAGCCCTCCTGTGACAGTCGGTGGTAACCAGGGAAACCCACTTGTGACCATGGTAACCAAGGACACCCCTCCTGTGAAAATGGTACCCAGGGACAGCCCTCCTGTGACAGTCGGTGGTAACCAGGGAAACCCACCTGTGACCATGGTAACCAAGGACACCCCTCCTGTGACAATGGTACCCAGGGACAGCCATCCTGTGACAGTCGGTGGTAACCAGGGAAACCCACCTGTGACATTCCCATTTAACAGGGACACCGGCCTGTGACAGTCGGTGGTAACCAGGGACACGCATCTCTGACAGTCGGTTGTAACCAGGGAAACCCACCTGTGACCATGGTAACCAAGGACACACCTACTGTGACAGTCACTGGTAACCACGGACACCTCTCCTGTGACCGTGGCTACCAGGGACACGCACATATGACAGTCGGTGGTAACCAGGGACACGCATCTCTGACAGTCAGTGATAACCAGGGAAACCCACCTGCGACCATGGTACCCAAGGACACCCCTCCTGTGACAGTCAGTGGTAACCAGGGACACACCTCCTGTGCCAGTGGTAACCAAGGACACCCCTCCTGTCACAATGGTACCCATGGACAGCCCTCCTGTGACAGTCAGTGGTAACCATGTACACTCACCTGTGACAGTCGGTGGTAACCAGGGAAACCCACCTGTGACATTCACATTTCCCAGGGACACCAGCCTGTGACTGTCGGTGGTAACCAGGGACACGCATCTCTGACAGTCGGTGGTAACCAGGGAAACCCACCTGTCGCCATGGAAACCAAGGACCCACCTACTGTGACAGTCACTGCTAACCACGGACACCTCTCCTGTGACCGTGGTTACCAGGGACACGCATATATGACAGTCGGTGGTAACCAGGGACACGCATCTCTGACAGTCAGTGGTAACCAGGGAAACCCACCTGCGACCATGGTAACCAAGGACACCCCTCTTGTGACAGTCAGTGGTAACCAGGGACACACCTCCTGTGCCAGTGGTAACCAAGGACACCCCTCCTGTCACAATGGTACCCAGGGACAGCCCTCCTGTGACAGTCGGTGGTAACCAGGGAAACCCACCTGTGACCATGGTAACCAAGGACACCCCTCCTGTGACAATGGTACCCAGGGACAGCCCTCCTGTGACAGTCGGTGGTAACCAGGGAAACCCACCTGTGACCATGGTAACCAAGGATACCCCTCCTGTGACGATGGTACCCAGGGAGAGCCCTCTTGTGACAGTCGGTGGTAACCAGGGAAACACACCTGTGACCATGGTAACCAAGGACACCCCTACCCACTGTCACTGGTAACCAAGGACACCTCTCCTTTGACCGTGGTTGTCAGGGAGTCGCATCTCTGACAGTCGGTGGTAACCAGGGAAACCCACCTGTGACATTCACAGTGCCCAGGGACACCGGCCTGTGACAGTCGGTGGTAACCAGGGAGACGCATCTCTGACAGTCGGTGGTAACCAGGGAAACCCACCTGTGACCATGGTAACCAAGGATACCCCTCCTGTGACGATGGTACCCAGGGACAGCCCTCCTGTGACAGTCGGTGGTAACCAGGGAAACACACCTGTGACCATGGTAACCAAGGACACCCCTACCCACTGTCACTGGTAACCAAGGACACCTCTCCTTTGACCGTGGTTGTCAGGGAGTCGCATCTCTGAAAGTCGGTGGTAACCAGGGAAACCCACCTGTGACATTCACAGTGCCCAGGGACACCGGCCTGTGACAGTCGGTGGTAACCAGGGAGACGCATCTCTGACAGTCGGTGGTAACCAGGGAAACCCACCTGTGACCATGGTAACCAAGGACACCCCTCTGTGACAATGGTACCCAGGGACAGCCCTCCTGTGACAGTCGGTTGTAACCAGGGAAACCCACCTGTGACCATGGTAACCAAGGACACCCCTCCTGTGACAATGGTACCCAGGGACAGCCGTCCTGTGACAGTCGGTGGTAACCAGGGAAACCCACCTGTGACATTCACAGTGCCCAGGGACACCAGCCTGTGACAGTCGGTGGTAATCAGGGACACGCATCTCTGACAGTCGGTGGTAACCAGGGAAACCCACCTGCGACCATGTTAACCAAGGACACCCCTCCTGTGACAGTCAGTGGTAACCAGGGACACACCTCCTGTGCCAGTGGTAACCAAGGACACCCCTCCTGTGACAATGGTACCCAGGGACAGCCCTCCAGTGACAGTCGGTGGTAACCAGGGAAAACCACCTGTGACCATGGTAACCAAGGACACCCCTACCCACAGTCACTGGTAACCAAGGACACCTCTCCTGTGACCGTGGTTACCAGGAAACGCACATATGACAGTCGGTGGTAACCAGGGACACGCATTTCTGACAGTCAGTGGTAACCAAGGAAACCCACCTGCGACCATGGTAACCAAGGACACCCCTCCTGTGACAGTCAGTGGTAACCAGGGACACACCTCCTGTGCTAGTGGTAACCAAGGACACCCCTCCTGTCACAATGGTACCCAGGGACAGCCCTCCTGTGACAGTCAGTGGTAACCATGTACACTCACCTGTGACAGTTGGTGGTAACCAGGGAAACCCACCTGTGACATTCACAGTGCCCAGGGACACCGGACTGTGACAGTCGGTGTTAACCAGGAAGACGCATCTCTGACAGTCGGTGGTAACCAGGGAAACCCACCTGTGACCATGGTATCCAAGGACACCCCTCTGTGACAATGGTACCCAGGGACAGCCCTCCTTTGACAGTCAGTGGTAACCAGGGAAACCCACCTGTGACCATGGTAACCAAGGACACCCCTCCTGTGACAATGGTACCCAGGGACAGCCCTCCTGTGACAGTCGGTGGTAATCAGGGAAACTCACATGTGACCCTCACAGTGCCCAGGGACACCGGCCTGTGACAGTCGGTGGTAACCAGGGACACGCATCTCTGACAGTCGGTGGTATCCAGGGAAACCCACCTGTGACCATGGTAACCAACGACACACCTACTGTGCCAGTCACTGGTAACCACGGACACCTCTCCTGTGACCGTGGTTACCAGGGACACGCACATATGACAGTCGGTGGTAACCAGGGACACGCATCTCTGACAGTCACTGGTAACCAGGGAAACCCACCTGTGAACAAGTTAACCAAGGACACCCCTACCCACAGTCACTGTTAACCAAGGACACCTCTCCTGTGACCGTGGTTACCAGGACACGCACATATGACAGTAGGTGGTAACCAGGGACACGCATCTCTGACAGTCAGTGGTAACCAGGGAAACCCACCTGCGACCATGGTAACCAAGGACACCCCTCCTGTGACAGTCAGTGGTAACCAGGGACACCCCTCCTGTGACAATGGTACCCAGGGACAGCCCTCCTGTGACAGTCAGTGGTAACCATGTACACTCAACTGTGACAGTTGGTGGTAACCAGGGAAACCCACCTGTGACATTCACAGTGCCCAGGGACACCTGCCTGTGACAGTCGGTGGTAACCAGGGACACGTATTTCTGACAGTCTGTGGTAACCAGGGAAACCCACCTGTGACCATGGTAACCAAGGACACCCCTCCTGTGACAATGGTATCCATGGACAGCCCTCCTGTGACAGTCAGTGGTAACCATGTACACTCAACTGTGACAGTCGGTGGTAACCAGGGAATCCCACCTGTGACATTCACAGTGCCCAGGGACACCTGCCTGTGACAGTCGGTGGTAACCAGGGACACGTATTTCTGACAGTCGGTGGTAACCAGGGAAACCCACCTGTGACCATGGTAACCAAGGACACCCCTCCTGTGACCGTGGTTATCAGGGAGACGCATCTCTGACAGTCGGTGGTAACCACGGAAACCCACCTGTGACCATGGTAACCAAGGACACCCCTCCTGTGACAATGGTACACAGGGACAGCCCTCCTGTGACAGTCGTTGGTAACCAGGGAAACCCACCTGTGACCATGGTAACCAAGGACACCCCTCCTGTGACAATGGTACCCAGGGACAGCCATCCTGTGACAGTCGGTGGTAACCAGGGAAACCCACCTGTGACATTCACAGTGCCCATGGACACCGGCCTGTGACAGTCGGTGGTAACCAGTGACACGCATCTCTGACAGTCGGTGGTAACCAGGGAAACCCACCTGTGACCATGGTAACCAAGGACACACCTACTGTGACAGTCACTGGTAACCACGGACACCTCTCCTGTGACCGTGGCTACCAGGGACACGCACATATGACAGTCGGTGGTAACCAGGGACACGCATCTCTGACAGTCGGTGGTAACCAGGGAAACCCACCTGTGACCATGGTAACCAAGGACACACCTACTGTGACAGTCACTGGTAACCACGGACACCTCTCCTGTGACCGTGGCTACCAGGGACACGCACATATGACAGTCGGTGGTAACCAGGGAGACGCATCTCTGACAGTCGGTGGTAACCAGGGAAACCCACCTGTGACCATGGTAACCAAGGACACCCCTCTGTGACAATGGTACCCAGGGACAGCCCTCCTGTGACAGTCAGTGGTAACCAGGGAAACACACCTGTGACCATGGTAACCAAAGACACCCCTACCCACTGTCAATGGTAAACAAGGACACCTCTCCTGTGACCGTGGTTATCAGGGAGACGCATCTCTGACAGTCGGTGGTAACCAGGGAAACCCACCTGTGACCATGGTAACCAAGGACACCCCTCATGTGACAATGGTACCAAGGGACAGCCCTCCTGTGACAGTCGGTGGTAACCAGGGAAACCCACCTGTGACCATGGTAACCAAGGACACCCCTCCTGTGACAATGGTACCCAGGGACAGCCCTCCTGTGACAGTCGGTGGTAACCAGGGAAACCCACCTGTGACCATGGTAACCAAGGACACCCCTCCTGTGACAATGGTACCCAGGGACAGCCATCCTGTGACAGTCGGTGGTAACCAGGGAAACCCACCTGTGACATTCCCATTTAACAGGGACACCGGCCTGTGACAGTCGGTGGTAACCAGGGACACGCATCTCTGACAGTCGGTTGTAACCAGGGAAACCCACCTGTGACCATGGTAACCAAGGACACACCTACTGTGACAGTCACTGGTAACCACGGACACCTCTCCTGTGACCGTGGCTACCAGGGACACGCACATATGACAGTCGGTGGTAACCAGGGACACGCATCTCTGACAGTCAGTGGTAACCAGGGAAACCCACCTGCGACCATGTTAACCAAGGACACCCCTCCTGTGACAGTCAGTGGTAACCAGGGACACACTTCCTGTGCCAGTGGTAACCAAGGACACCCCTCCTGTGACAATGGTACCAAGGGAGAGCCCTCCTGTGACAGTCGGTGGTAACCAGGGAAAACAACCTGTGACCATGGTTACCAAGGACACCCCTACCCACAGTCACTCGTAACCAAGGACACCTCTCCTGTGACCGTGGATACCAGGACACGCACATATGACAGTCGGTGGTAACCAGGGACACGCATCTCTGACAGTCAGTGGTAACCAGGGAAACCCACCTGCGACCATGGTAACCAAAGACACCCCTCCTGTGACAGTCAGTGGTAACCAGGGACACCCCTCCTGTGACAATGGTACCCAGGGACAGCCCTCCTGTGACAGTCAGTGGTAACCATGTACACTCAACTGTGACAGTTGGTGGTAACCAGGGAAACCCACCTGTGACATTCACAGTGCCCAGGGACACCTGCCTGTGACAGTTGGTGGTAACCAGGGACACGTATTTCTGACAGTCTGTGGTAACCAGGGAAACCCACCTGTGACCATGGTAACCAAGGACACCCCTCCTGTGACAATGGTATCCATGGACAGCCCTCCTGTGACAGTCAGTGGTAACCATGTACACTCAACTGTGACAGTCGGTGGTAACCAGGGAAACCCACCTGTGACATTCACAGTGCCCAGGGACACCTGCCTGTGACAGTCGGTGGTAACCAGGGACACGTATTTCTGACAGTCGGTGGTAACCAGGGAAACCCACCTGTGACCATGGTAACCAAGGACACCCCTCCTGTGACCGTGGTTATCAGGGAGACGCATCTCTGACAGTCGGTGGTAACCACGGAAACCCACCTGTGACCATGGTAACCAAGGACACCCCTCCTGTGACAATGGTACCCAGGGACAGCCCTCCTGTGACAGTCGGTGGTAACCAGGGAAACCCACTTGTGACCATGGTAACCAAGGACACCCCTCCTGTGAAAATGGTACCCAGGGACAGCCCTCCTGTGACAGTCGGTGGTAACCAGGGAAACCCACCTGTGACCATGGTAACCAAGGACACCCCTCCTGTGACAATGGTACCCAGGGACAGCCATCCTGTGACAGTCGGTGGTAACCAGGGAAACCCACCTGTGACATTCACAGTGCCCAGGGACACCGGCCTGTGACAGTCGGTGGTAACCAGTGACACGCATCTCTGACAGTCGGTGGTAACCAGGGAAACCCACCTGTGACCATGGTAACCAAGGACACACCTACTGTGACAGTCACTGGTAACCACGGACACCTCTCCTGTGACCGTGGCTACCAGGGACACGCACATATGACAGTCGGTGGTAACCAGGGACACGCATCTCTGACAGTCGGTGGTAACCAGGGAAACCCACCTGTGACCATGGTAACCAAGGACACACCTCCTGTGACAATGGTACCCAGGGACAGCCCTCCTGTGACAGTCGGTGGTAATCAGGGAAACTCACATGTGACCCTCACAGTGCCCAGGGACACCGGCCTGTGACAGTCGGTGGTAACCAGGGACACGCATCTCTGACAGTCGGTGGTATCCAGGGAAACCCACCTGTGACCATGGTAACCAACGACACACCTACTGTGCCAGTCACTGGTAACCACGGACACCTCTCCTGTGACCGTGGTTACCAGGGACACGCACATATGACAGTCGGTGGTAACCAGGGACACGCATCTCTGACAGTCACTGGTAACCAGGGAAACCCACCTGTGAACAAGTTAACCAAGGACACCCCTACCCACAGTCACTGGTAACCAAGGACACCTCTCCTGTGACCGTGGTTACCAGGACACGCACATATGACAGTCGGTGGTAACCAGGGACACGCATCTCTGACAGTCAGTGGTAACCAGGGAAACCCACCTGCGACCATGGTAACCAAGGACACCCCTCCTGTGACAGTCAGTGGTAACCAGGGACACCCCTCCTGTGACAATGGTACCCAGGGACAGCCCTCCTGTGACAGTCAGTGGTAACCATGTACACTCAACTGTGACAGTTGGTGGTAACCAGGGAAACCCACCTGTGACATTCACAGTGCCCAGGGACACCTGCCTGTGACAGTCGGTGGTAACCAGGGACACGTATTTCTGACAGTCTGTGGTAACCAGGGAAACCCACCTGTGACCATGGTAACCAAGGACACCCCTCCTGTGACAATGGTATCCATGGACAGCCCTCCTGTGACAGTCAGTGGTAACCATGTACACTCAACTGTGACAGTCGGTGGTAACCAGGGAAACCCACCTGTGACATTCACAGTGCCCAGGGACACCTGCCTGTGACAGTCGGTGGTAACCAGGGACACGTATTTCTGACAGTCGGTGGTAACCAGGGAAACCCACCTGTGACCATGGTAACCAAGGACACCCCTCCTGTGACCGTGGTTATCAGGGAGACGCATCTCTGACAGTCGGTGGTAACCACGGAAACCCACCTGTGACCATGGTAACCAAGGACACCCCTCCTGTGACAATGGTACCCAGGGACAGCCCTCCTGTGACAGTCGGTGGTAACCAGGGAAACCCACCTGTGACCATGGTAACCAAGGACACCCCTCCTGTGACAATGGTACCCAGGGACAGCCATCCTGTGACAGTCGGTGGTAACCAGGGAAACCCACCTGTGACATTCACAGTGCCCAGGGACACCGGCCTGTGCCAGTCGGTGGTAACCAGTGACACGCATCTCTGACAGTCGGTGGTAACCAGGGAAACCCACCTGTGACCATGGTAACCAAGGACACACCTACTGTGACAGTCACTGGTAACCACGGACACCTCTCCTGTGACCGTGGCTACCAGGGACACGCACATATGACAGTCGGTGGTAACCAGGGACACGCATCTCTGACAGTCGGTGGTAACCAGGGAAACCCACCTGTGACCATGGTAACCAAGGACACACCTACTGTGACAGTCACTGGTAACCACGGACACCTCTCCTGTGACCGTGGCTACCAGGGACACGCACATATGACAGTCGGTGGTAACCAGGGAGACGCATCTCTGACAGTCGGTGGTAACCAGGGAAACCCACCTGTGACCATGGTAACCAAGGACACCCCTCTGTGACAATGATACCCAGGGACAGCCCTCCTGTGACAGTCGGTGGTAACCAGGGAAACACACCTGTGACCATGGTAACCAAGGACACCCCTACCCACTGTCAATGGTAAACAAGGACACCTCTCCTGTGACCGTGGTTATCAGGGAGACGCATCTCTGACAGTCGGTGGTAACCAGGGAAACCCACCTGTGACCATGGTAACCAAGGACACCCCTCATGTGACAATGGTACCAAGGGACAGCCCTCCTGTGACAGTCGGTGGTAACCAGGGAAACCCACCTGTGACCATGGTAACCAAGGACACCCCTCCTGTGACAATGGTACCCAGGGACAGCCCTCCTGTGACAGTCGGTGGTAACCAGGGAAACCCACCTGTGACCATGGTAACCAAGGACACCCCTCCTGTGACAATGGTACCCAGGGACAGCCATCCTGTGACAGTCGGTGGTAACCAGGGAAACCCACCTGTGACATTCCCATTTAACAGGGACACCGGCCTGTGACAGTCGGTGGTAACCAGGGACACGCATCTCTGACAGTCGGTTGTAACCAGGGAAACCCACCTGTGACCATGGTTACCAAGGACACACCTACTGTGACAGTCACTGGTAACCACGGACACCTCTCCTGTGACCGTGGCTACCAGGGACACGCACATATGACAGTCGGTGGTAACCAGGGACACGCATCTCTGACAGTCAGTGGTAACCAGGGAAACCCACCTGCGACCATGTTAACCAAGGACACCCCTCCTGTGACAGTCAGTGGTAACCAGGGACACACTTCCTGTGCCAGTGGTAACCAAGGACACCCCTCCTGTGACAATGGTACCAAGGGAGAGCCCTCCTGTGACAGTCGGTGGTAACCAGGGAAAACAACCTGTGACCATGGTTACCAAGGACACCCCTACCCACAGTCACTCGTAACCAAGGACACCTCTCCTGTGACCGTGGTTACCAGGACACGCACATATGACAGTCGGTGGTAACCAGGGACACGCATCTCTGACAGTCAGTGGTAACCAGGGAAACCCACCTGCGACCATGGTAACCAAAGACACCCCTCCTGTGACAGTCAGTGGTAACCAGGGACACCCCTCCTGTGACAATGGTACCCAGGGACAGCCCTCCTGTGACAGTCAGTGGTAACCATGTACACTCAACTGTGACAGTTGGTGGTAACCAGGGAAACCCACCTGTGACATTCACAGTGCCCAGGGACACCTGCCTGTGACAGTCGGTGTTAACCAGGGACACGTATTTCTGACAGTCTGTGGTAACCAGGGAAACCCACCTGTGACCATGGTAACCAAGGACACCCCTCCTGTGACAATGGTATCCATGGACAGCCCTCCTGTGACAGTCAGTGGTAACCATGTACACTCAACTGTGACAGTCGGTGGTAACCAGGGAAACCCACCTGTGACATTCACAGTGCCCAGGGACACCTGCCTGTGACAGTCGGTGGTAACCAGGGACACGTATTTCTGACAGTCGGTGGTAACCAGGGAAACCCACCTGTGACCATGGTAACCAAGGACACCCCTCCTGTGACCGTGGTTATCAGGGAGACGCATCTCTGACAGTCGGTGGTAACCACGGAAACCCACCTGTGACCATGGTAACCAAGGACACCCCTCCTGTGACAATGGTACCCAGGGACAGCCCTCCTGTGACAGTCGGTGGTAACCAGGGAAACCCACTTGTGACCATGGTAACCAAGGACACCCCTCCTGTGAAAATGGTACCCAGGGACAGCCCTCCTGTGACAGTCGGTGGTAACCAGGGAAACCCACCTGTGACCATGGTAACCAAGGACACCCCTCCTGTGACAATGGTACCCAGGGACAGCCATCCTGTGACAGTCGGTGGTAACCAGGGAAACCCACCTGTGACATTCACAGTGCCCAGGGACACCGGCCTGTGACAGTCGGTGGTAACCAGTGACACGCATCTCTGACAGTCGGTGGTAACCAGGGAAACCCACCTGTGACCATGGTAACCAAGGACACACCTACTGTGACAGTCACTGGTAACCACGGACACCTCTCCTGTGACCGTGGCTACCAGGGACACGCACATATGACAGTCGGTGGTAACCAGGGACACGCATCTCTGACAGTCGGTGGTAACCAGGGAAACCCACCTGTGACCATGGTAACCAAGGACACACCTACTGTGACAGTCACTGGTAACCACGGACACCTCTCCTGTGACCGTGGCTACCAGGGACACGCACATATGACAGTCGGTGGTAACCAGGGAGACGCATCTCTGACAGTCGGTGGTAACCAGGGAAACCCACCTGTGACCATGGTAACCAAGGACACCCCTCTGTGACAATGGTACCCAGGGACAGCCCTCCTGTGACAGTCGGTGGTAACCAGGGAAAAACACCTGTGACCATGGTAACCAAGGACACCCCTACCCACTGTCAATGGTAAACAAGGACACCTCTCCTGTGACCGTGGTTATCAGGGAGACGCATCTCTGACAGTCGGTGGTAACCAGGGAAACCCACCTGTGACCATGGTAACCAAGGACACCCCTCATGTGACAATGGTACCCAGGGACAGCCCTCCTGTGACAGTCGGTGGTAACCAGGGAAACCCACCTGTGACCATGGTAACCAAGGACACCCCTCCTGTGACAATGGTACCCAGGGACAGCCCTCCTGTGACAGTCGGTGGTAACCAGGGAAACCCACCTGTGACCATGGTAACCAAGGACACCCCTCCTGTGACAATGGTACCCAGGGACAGCCATCCTGTGACAGTCGGTGGTAACCAGGGAAACCCACCTGTGACATTCACAGTGCCCAGGGACACCGGCCTGTGACAGTCGGTGGTAACCAGGGACACGCATCTCTGACAGTCGGTTGTAACCAGGGAAACCCACCTGTGACCATGGTAACCAAGGACACACCTACTGTGACAGTCACTGGTAACCACGGACACCTCTCCTGTGACCGTGGCTACCAGGGACAAGCACATATGACAGTCGGTGGTAACCAGGGACACGCATCTCTGACAGTCAGTGGTAACCAGGGAAACCCACCTGCGACCATGTTAACCAAGGACACCCCTCCTGTGACAGTCAGTGGTAACCAGGGACACACTTCCTTTGCCAGTGGTAACCAAGGACACCCCTGCTGTGACAATGGTACCAAGGGAGAGCCCTCCTGTGACAGTCGGTGGTAACCAGGGAAAACAACCTGTGACCATGGTTACCAAGGACACCCCTACCCACAGTCACTCGTAACCAAGTACACCTCTCCTGTGACCGTGGTTACCAGGACACGCACATATGACAGTCGGTGGTAACCAGGGACACGCATCTCTGACAGTCAGTGGTAACCAGGGAAACCCACCTGCGACCATGGTAACCAAGGACACCCCTCCTGTGACAGTCAGTGATAACCAGGGACACCCCTCCTGTGACAATGGTACCCAGGGACAGCCCTCCTGTGACAGTCAGTGGTAACCATGTACACTCAACTGTGACAGTTGGTGGTAACCAGGGAAACCCACCTGTGACATTCACAGTGCCCAGGGACACCTGCCTGTGACAGTCGGTGGTAACCAGGGACACGTATTTCTGACAGTCTGTGGTAACCAGGGAAACCCACCTGTGACCATGGTAACCAAGGACACCCCTCCTGTGACAATGGTATCCATGGACAGCCCTCCTGTGACAGTCAGTGGTAACCATGTACACTCAACTGTGACAGTCGGTGGTAACCAGGGAAACCCACCTGTGACATTCACAGTGCCCAGGGACACCTGCCTGTGACAGTCGGTGGTAACCAGGGACACGTATTTCTGACAGTCGGTGGTAACCAGGGAAACCCACCTGTGACCATGGTAACCAAGGACACCCCTCCTGTGACAATGGTATCCATGGACAGCCCTCCTGTGACAGTCGGTGGTAACGAGGGAAACCCACCTGTGACCATGGTAACCAAGGACACCCCTACCCACAGTCACTGGTAACCAAGGACACCTCTCCTGTGACCATGGTTACCAGGGACACGCATCTCTGACAGTCGGTGGTAACCAGGGAAACCCACCTGTGACCATGGTAACCAAGGACACCCCTCCTGTGACAATGGTATCCATGGACAGCCCTCCTGTGACAGTCAGTGGTAACCATGTACACTCAACTGTGACAGTCGGTGGTAACCAGGGAAACCCACCTGTGACATTCACAGTGCCCAGGGACACCTGCCTGTGACAGTCGGTGGTAACCAGGGACACGTATTTCTGACAGTCGGTGGTAACCAGGGAAACCCACCTGTGACCATGGTAACCAAGGACACCCCTCCTGTGACCGTGGGTATCAGGGAGACGCATCTCTGACAGTCGGTGGTAACCACGGAAACCCACCTGTGACCATGGTAACCAAGGACACCCCTCCTGTGACAATGGTACCCAGGGACAGCCCTCCTGTGACAGTCGGTGGTAACCAGGGAAACCCACTTGTGACCATGGTAACCAAGGACACCCCTCCTGTGAAAATGGTACCCAGGGACAGCCCTCCTGTGACAGTCGGTGGTAACCAGGGAAACCCACCTGTGACCATGGTAACCAAGAACACCCCTCCTGTGACAATGGTACCCAGGGACAGCCATCCTGTGACAGTCGGTGGTAACCAGGGAAACCCACCTGTGACATTCACAGTGCCCAGGGACACCGGCCTGTGACAGTCGGTGGTAACCAGTGACACGCATCTCTGACAGTCGGTGGTAACCAGGGAAACCCACTTGTGACCATGGTAACCAAGGACACACCTACTGTGACAGTCACTGGTAACCACGGACACCTCTCCTGTGACCGTGGCTACCAGGGACACGCACATATGACAGTCGGTGGTAACCAGGGACACGCATCTCTGACAGTCGGTGGTAACCAGGGAAACCCACCTGTGACCATGGTAACCAAGGACACACCTACTGTGACAGTCACTGGTAACCACGGACACCTCTCCTGTGACCGTGGCTACCAGGGACACGCACATATGACAGTCGGTGGTAACCAGGGAGACGCATCTCTGACAGTCGGTGGTAACCAGGGAAACCCACCTGTGACCATGGTAACCAAGGACACCCCTCTGTGACAATGGTACCCAGGGACAGCCCTCCTGTGACAGTCGGTGGTAACCAGGGAAACACACCTGTGACCATGGTAACCAAGGACACCCCTACCCACTGTCAATGGTAAACAAGGACACCTCTCCTGTGACCGTGGTTATCAGGGAGACGCATCTCTGACAGTCGGTGGTAACCAGGGAAACCCACCTGTGACCATGGTAACCAAGGACACCCCTCATGTGACAATGGTACCCAGGGACAGCCCTCCTGTGACAGTCGGTGGTAACCAGGGAAACCCACCTGTGACCATGGTAACCAAGGACACCCCTCCTGTGACAATGGTACCCAGGGACAGCCCTCCTGTGACAGTCGGTGGTAACCAGGGAAACCCACCTGTGACCATGGTAACCAAGGACACCCCTCCTGTGACAATGGTACCCAGGGACAGCCATCCTGTGACAGTCGGTGGTAACCAGGGAAACCCACCTGTGACATTCCCATTTAACAGGGACACCGGCCTGTGACAGTCGGTGGTAACCAGGGACACGCATCTCTGACAGTCGGTTGTAACCAGGGAAACCCACCTGTGACCATGGTAACCAAGGACACACCTACTGTGACAGTCACTGGTAACCACGGACACCTCTCCTGTGACCGTGGCTACCAGGGACACGCACATATGACAGTCGGTGGTAACCAGGGACACGCATCTCTGACAGTCAGTGGTAACCAGGGAAACCCACCTGCGACCATGTTAACCAAGGACACCCCTCCTGTGACAGTCAGTGGTAACCAGGGACACACTTCCTGTGCCAGTGGTAACCAAGGACACCCCTGCTGTGACAATGGTACCAAGGGAGAGCCCTCCTGTGACAGTCGGTGGTAACCAGGGAAAACAACCTGTGACCATGGTTACCAAGGACACCCCTACCCACAGTCACTCGTAACCAAGGACACCTCTCCTGTGACCGTGGTTACCAGGACACGCACATATGACAGTCGGTGGTAACCAGGGACAGGCATCTCTGACAGTCAGTGGTAACCAGGGAAACCCACCTGCGACCATGGTAACCAAGGACACCCCTCCTGTGACAGTCAGTGATAACCAGGGACACCCCTCCTGTGACAATGGTACCCAGGGACAGCCCTCCTGTGACAGTCAGTGGTAACCATGTACACTCAACTGTGACAGTTGGTGGTAACCAGGGAAACCCACCTGTGACATTCACAGTGCCCAGGGACACCTGCCTGTGACAGTCGGTGGTAACCAGGGACACGTATTTCTGACAGTCTGTGGTAACCAGGGAAACCCACCTGTGACCATGGTAACCAAGGACACCCCTCCTGTGACAATGGTATCCATGGACAGCCCTCCTGTGACAGTCAGTGGTAACCATGTACACTCAACTGTGACAGTCGGTGGTAACCAGGGAAACCCACCTGTGACATTCACAGTGCCCAGGGACACCTGCCTGTGACAGTCGGTGGTAACCAGGGACACGTATTTCTGACAGTCGGTGGTAACCAGGGAAACCCACCTGTGACCATGGTAACCAAGGACACCCCTCCTGTGACAATGGTATCCATGGACAGCCCTCCTGTGACAGTCGGTGGTAACGAGGGAAACCCACCTGTGACCATGGTAACCAAGGACACCCCTACCCACAGTCACTGGTAACCAAGGACACCTCTCCTGTGACCATGGTTACCAGGGACACGCATCTCTGACAGTCGGTGGTAACCAGGGAAACCCACCTGTGACCACGGTAACCAAGGACACCCCTCCTGTGACAATAGTACCCAGGGACAGCCCTCCTGTGACAGTCGGTGGTAACCAGGGTAACCCACCTGTGACCATGGTAACCAAGGACACCCCTACCCACAGTCACTGGTAACCAAGTACACCTCTCCTGTGACCGTGGTTACCAGGACACGCACATATGACAGTCGGTGGTAACCAGGGACAGGCATTTCTGACAGTCAGTGGTAACCAGGGAAACCCACCTGCGATCATGGTAGCCAAGGACACCCCTCCTGTGACAGTCAGTGGTAACCAGGCAAACACCTCCTGTGCCAGTGGTAACCAAGGACACCCCTCCTGTCACAATGGTACCCAGGGACAGCCCTCCTGTGACAGTCAGTGGTAACCATGTACACTCACCTGTGACAGTCGGTGGTAACCAGGGAAACCCACCTGTGACATTCACAGTGCCCAGGGACACCGGCCTGTGACAGTCGGTGGTAACCAGGGAAACGCATCTCTGACAGTCGGTGGTAACCAGGGAAACCCACCTGTGACCATGGTAACCAAGGACACCCCTCCTGTGACAATGGGACCCAGGGACAGCCCTCCTGTGACAGTCGGTGGTAACCAGGGAAACACACCTGTGACCATGGTAACCAAGGACACACCTACTGTGACAGTCACTGGTAACCACGGACACCTCTCCTGTGACCGTGGCTACCAGGGACACGCACATATGACAGTCGGTGGTAACCAGTGACACGCATCTCTGACAGTCGGTGGTAACCAGGGAAACCCACCTGTGACCATGGTAACCAAGGACACACCTACTGTGACAGTCACTGGTAACCACGGACACCTCTCCTGTGACCGTGGCTACCAGGGACACGCACATATGACAGTCGGTGGTAACCAGGGACACGCATCTCTGACAGTCGGTGGTAACCAGGGAAACCCACCTGTGACCATGGTAACCAAGGACACACCTACTGTGACAGTCACTGGTAACCACGGACACCTCTCCTGTGACCGTGGCTACCAGGGACACGCACATATGACAGTCGGTGGTAACCAGGGAGACGCATCTCTGACAGTCGGTGGTAACCAGGGAAACCCACCTGTGACCATGGTAACCAAGGACACCCCTCTGTGACAATGGTACCCAGGGACAGCCCTCCTGTGACAGTCGGTGGTAACCAGGGAAACACACCTGTGACCATGGTAACCAAGGACACCCCTACCCACTGTCAATGGTAAACAAGGACACCTCTCCTGTGACCGTGGTTATCAGGGAGACGCATCTCTGACAGTCGGTGGTAACCAGGGAAACCCACCTGTGACCATGGTAACCAAGGACACCCCTCATGTGACAATGGTACCAAGGGACAGCCCTCCTGTGACAGTCGGTGGTAACCAGGGAAACCCACCTGTGACCATGGTAACCAAGGACACCCCTCCTGTGACAATGGTACCCAGGGACAGCCCTCCTGTGACAGTCGGTGGTAACCAGGGAAACCCACCTGTGACCATGGTAACCAAGGACACCCCTCCTGTGACAATGGTACCCAGGGACAGCCCTCCTGTGACAGTCGGTGGTAACCAGGGAAACCCACCTGTGACCATGGTAACCAAGGACACCCCTCCTGTGACAATGGTACCCAGGGACAGCCATCCTGTGACAGTCGGTGGTAACCAGGGAAACCCACCTGTGACATTCCCATTTAACAGGGACACCGGCCTGTGACAGTCGGTGGTAACCATGGACACGCATCTCTGACAGTCGGTTGTAACCAGGGAAACCCACCTGTGACCATGGTAACCAAGGACACACCTACTGTGACAGTCACTGGTAACCACGGACACCTCTCCTGTGACCGTGGCTACCAGGGACACGCACATATGACAGTCGGTGGTAACCAGGGACACGCATCTCTCACAGTCAGTGGTAACCAGGGAAACCCACCTGCGACCATGTTAACCAAGGACACCCCTCCTGTGACAGTCAGTGGTAACCAGGGACACACTTCCTGTGCCAGTGGTAACCAAGGACACCCCTCCTGTGACAATGGTACCAAGGGAGAGCCCTCCTGTGACAGTCGGTGGTAACCAGGGAAAACAACCTGTGACCATGGTTACCAAGGACACCCCTACCCACAGTCACTCGTAACCAAGGACACCTCTCCTGTGACCGTGGTTACCAGGACACGCACATATGACAGTCGGTGGTAACCAGGGACACGCATCTCTGACAGTCAGTGGTAACCAGGGAAACCCACCTGCGACCATGGTAACCAAAGACACCCCTCCTGTGACAGTCAGTGGTAACCAGGGACACCCCTCCTGTGACAATGGTACCCAGGGACAGCCCTCCTGTGACAGTCAGTGGTAACCATGTACACTCAACTGTGACAGTTGGTGGTAACCAGGGAAACCCACCTGTGACATTCACAGTGCCCAGGGACACCTGCCTGTGACAGTCGGTGGTAACCAGGGACACGTATTTCTGACAGTCTGTGGTAACCAGGGAAACCCACCTGTGACCATGGTAACCAAGGACACCCCTCCTGTGACAATGGTATCCATGGACAGCCCTCCTGTGACAGTCAGTGGTAACCATGTACACTCAACTGTGACAGTCGGTGGTAACAAGGGAAACCCACCTGTGACATTCACAGTGCCCAGGGACACCTGCCTGTGACAGTCGGTGGTAACCAGGGACACGTATTTCTGACAGTCGGTGGTAACCAGGGAAACCCACCTGTGACCATGGTAACCAAGGACACCTCTCCTGTGACCGTGGTTATCAGGGAGACGCATCTCTGACAGTCGGTGGTAACCACGGAAACCCACCTGTGACCATGGTAACCAAGGACACCCCTCCTGTGACAATGGTACCCAGGGACAGCCCTCCTGTGACAGTCGGTGGTAACCAGGGAAACCCACTTGTGACCATGGTAACCAAGGACACCCCTCCTGTGAAAATGGTACCCAGGGACAGCCCTCCTGTGACAGTCGGTGGTAACCAGGGAAACCCACCTGTGACCATGGTAACCAAGGACACCCCTCCTGTGACAATGGTACCCAGGGACAGCCATCCTGTGACAGTCGGTGGTAACCAGGGAAACCCACCTGTGACATTCACAGTGCCCAGGGACACCGGCCTGTGACAGTCGGTGGTAACCAGTGACACGCATCTCTGACAGTCGGTGGTAACCAGGGAAACCCACCTGTGACCATGGTAACCAAGGACACACCTACTGTGACAGTCACTGGTAACCACGGACACCTCTCCTGTGACCGTGGCTACCAGGGACACGCACATATGACAGTCGGTGGTAACCAGGGACACGCATCTCTGACAGTCGGTGGTAACCAGGGAAACCCACCTGTGACCATGGTAACCAAGGACACACCTACTGTGACAGTCACTGGTAACCACGGACACCTCTCCTGTGACCGTGGCTACCAGGGACACGCACATATGACAGTCGGTGGTAACCAGGGAGACGCATCTCTGACAGTCGGTGGTAACCAGGGAAACCCACCTGTGACCATGGTAACCAAGGACACCCCTCTGTGACAATGGTACCCAGGGACAGCCCTCCTGTGACAGTCGGTGGTAACCAGGGAAACACACCTGTGACCATGGTAACCAAGGACACCCCTACCCACTGTCAATGGTAAACAAGGACACCTCTCCTGTGACCGTGGTTATCAGGGAGACGCATCTCTGACAGTCGGTGGTAACCAGGGAAACCCACCTGTGACCATGGTAACCAAGGACACCCCTCATGTGACAATGGTACCCAGGGACAGCCCTCCTGTGACAGTCGGTGGTAACCAGGGAAACCCACCTGTGACCATGGTAACCAAGGACACCCCTCCTGTGACAATGGTACCCAGGGACAGCCCTCCTGTGACAGTCGGTGGTAACCAGGGAAACCCACCTGTGACCATGGTAACCAAGGACACCCCTCCTGTGACAATGGTACCCAGGGACAGCCATCCTGTGACAGTCGGTGGTAACCAGGGAAACCCACCTGTGACATTCCCATTTAACAGGGACACCGGCCTGTGACAGTCGGTGGTAACCATGGACACGCATCTCTGACAGTCGGTTGTAACCAGGGAAACCCACCTGTGACCATGGTAACCAAGGACACACCTACTGTGACAGTCACTGGTAACCACGGACACCTCTCCTGTGACCGTGGCTACCAGGGACACGCACATATGACAGTCGGTGGTAACCAGGGACACGCATCTCTCACAGTCAGTGGTAACCAGGGAAACCCACCTGCGACCATGTTAACCAAGGACACCCCTCCTGTGACAGTCAGTGGTAACCAGGGACACACTTCCTGTGCCAGTGGTAACCAAGGACACCCCTCCTGTGACAATGGTACCAAGGGAGAGCCCTCCTGTGACAGTCGGTGGTAACCAGGGAAAACAACCTGTGACCATGGTTACCAAGGACACCCCTACCCACAGTCACTCGTAACCAAGGACACCTCTCCTGTGACCGTGGTTACCAGGACACGCACATATGACAGTCGGTGGTAACCAGGGACACGCATCTCTGACAGTCAGTGGTAACCAGGGAAACCCACCTGCGACCATGGTAACCAAAGACACCCCTCCTGTGACAGTCAGTGGTAACCAGGGACACCCCTCCTGTGACAATGGTACCCAGGGACAGCCCTCCTGTGACAGTCAGTGGTAACCATGTACACTCAACTGTGACAGTTGGTGGTAACCAGGGAAACCCACCTGTGACATTCACAGTGCCCAGGGACACCTGCCTGTGACAGTCGGTGGTAACCAGGGACACGTATTTCTGACAGTCTGTGGTAACCAGGGAAACCCACCTGTGACCATGGTAACCAAGGACACCCCTCCTGTGACAATGGTATCCATGGACAGCCCTCCTGTGACAGTCAGTGGTAACCATGTACACTCAACTGTGACAGTCGGTGGTAACAAGGGAAACCCACCTGTGACATTCACAGTGCCCAGGGACACCTGCCTGTGACAGTCGGTGGTAACCAGGGACACGTATTTCTGACAGTCGGTGGTAACCAGGGAAACCCACCTGTGACCATGGTAACCAAGGACACCTCTCCTGTGACCGTGGTTATCAGGGAGACGCATCTCTGACAGTCGGTGGTAACCACGGAAACCCACCTGTGACCATGGTAACCAAGGACACCCCTCCTGTGACAATGGTACCCAGGGACAGCCCTCCTGTGACAGTCGGTGGTAACCAGGGAAACCCACTTGTGACCATGGTAACCAAGGACACCCCTCCTGTGAAAATGGTACCCAGGGACAGCCCTCCTGTGACAGTCGGTGGTAACCAGGGAAACCCACCTGTGACCATGGTAACCAAGGACACCCCTCCTGTGACAATGGTACCCAGGGACAGCCATCCTGTGACAGTCGGTGGTAACCAGGGAAACCCACCTGTGACATTCACAGTGCCCAGGGACACCGGCCTGTGACAGTCGGTGGTAACCAGTGACACGCATCTCTGACAGTCGGTGGTAACCAGGGAAACCCACCTGTGACCATGGTAACCAAGGACACACCTACTGTGACAGTCACTGGTAACCACGGACACCTCTCCTGTGACCGTGGCTACCAGGGACACGCACATATGACAGTCGGTGGTAACCAGGGACACGCATCTCTGACAGTCGGTGGTAACCAGGGAAACCCACCTGTGACCATGGTAACCAAGGACACACCTACTGTGACAGTCACTGGTAACCACGGACACCTCTCCTGTGACCGTGGCTACCAGGGACACGCACATATGACAGTCGGTGGTAACCAGGGAGACGCATCTCTGACAGTCGGTGGTAACCAGGGAAACCCACCTGTGACCATGGTAACCAAGGACACCCCTCTGTGACAATGGTACCCAGGGACAGCCCTCCTGTGACAGTCGGTGGTAACCAGGGAAACACACCTGTGACCATGGTAACCAAGGACACCCCTACCCACTGTCAATGGTAAACAAGGACACCTCTCCTGTGACCGTGGTTATCAGGGAGACGCATCTCTGACAGTCGGTGGTAACCAGGGAAACCCACCTGTGACCATGGTAACCAAGGACACCCCTCATGTGACAATGGTACCCAGGGACAGCCCTCCTGTGACAGTCGGTGGTAACCAGGGAAACCCACCTGTGACCATGGTAACCAAGGACACCCCTCCTGTGACAATGGTACCCAGGGACAGCCCTCCTGTGACAGTCGGTGGTAACCAGGGAAACCCACCTGTGACCATGGTAACCAAGGACACCCCTCCTGTGACAATGGTACCCAGGGACAGCCATCCTGTGACAGTCGGTGGTAACCAGGGAAACCCACCTGTGACATTCCCATTTAACAGGGACACCGGCCTGTGACAGTCGGTGGTAACCAGGGACACGCATCTCTGACAGTCGGTTGTAACCAGGGAAACCCACCTGTGACCATGGTAACCAAGGACACACCTACTGTGACAGTCACTGGTAACCACGGACACCTCTCCTGTGACCGTGGCTACCAGGGACACGCACATATGACAGTCGGTGGTAACCAGGGACACGCATCTCTGACAGTCAGTGGTAACCAGGGAAACCCACCTGCGACCATGTTAACCAAGGACACCCCTCCTGTGACAGTCAGTGGTAACCAGGGACACACTTCCTGTGCCAGTGGTAACCAAGGACACCCCTGCTGTGACAATGGTACCAAGGGAGAGCCCTCCTGTGACAGTCGGTGGTAACCAGGGAAAACAACCTGTGACCATGGTTACCAAGGACACCCCTACCCACAGTCACTCGTAACCAAGGACACCTCTCCTGTGACCGTGGTTACCAGGACACGCACATATGACAGTCAGTGGTAACCAGGGACACGCATCTCTGACAGTCAGTGGTAACCAGGGAAACCCACCTGCGACCATGGTAACCAAGGACACCCCTCCTGTGACAGTCAGTGATAACCAGGGACACCCCTCCTGTGACAATGGTACCCAGGGACAGCCCTCCTGTGACAGTCAGTGGTAACCATGTACACTCAACTGTGACAGTTGGTGGTAACCAGGGAAACCCACCTGTGACATTCACAGTGCCCAGGGACACCTGCCTGTGACAGTCGGTGGTAACCAGGGACACGTATTTCTGACAGTCTGTGGTAACCAGGGAAACCCACCTGTGACCATGGTAACCAAGGACACCCCTCCTGTGACAATGGTATCCATGGACAGCCCTCCTGTGACAGTCAGTGGTAACCATGTACACTCAACTGTGACAGTCGGTGGTAACCAGGGAAACCCACCTGTGACATTCACAGTGCCCAGGGACACCTGCCTGTGACAGTCGGTGGTAACCAGGGACACGTATTTCTGACAGTCGGTGGTAACCAGGGAAACCCACCTGTGACCATGGTAACCAAGGACACCCCTCCTGTGACAATGGTATCCATGGACAGCCCTCCTGTGACAGTCGGTGGTAACGAGGGAAACCCACCTGTGACCATGGTAACCAAGGACACCCCTACCCACAGTCACTGGTAACCAAGGACACCTCTCCTGTGACCATGGTTACCAGGGACACGCATCTCTGACAGTCGGTTGTAACCAGGGAAACCCACCTGTGACCACGGTAACCAAGGACACCCCTCCTGTGACAATAGTACCCAGGGACAGCCCTCCTGTGACAGTCGGTGGTAACCAGGGTAACCCACCTGTGACCATGGTAACCAAGGACACCCCTACCCACAGTCACTGGTAACCAAGTACACCTCTCCTGTGACCGTGGTTACCAGGACACGCACTTATGACACTCGGTGGTAACGAGGGACAGGCATTTCTGACAGTCAGTGGTAACCAGGGAAACCCACCTGCGATCATGGTAGCCAAGGACACCCCTCCTGTGACAGTCAGTGGTAACCAGGCAAACACCTCCTGTGCCAGTGGTAACCAAGGACACCCCTCCTGTCACAATGGTACCCAGGGACAGCCCTCCTGTGACAGTCAGTGGTAACCATGTACACTCACCTGTGACAGTCGGTGGTAACCAGGGAAACCCACCTGTGACATTCACAGTGCCCAGGGACACCGGCCTGTGACAGTCGGTGGTAACCAGGGAGACGCATCTCTGACAGTCGGTGGTAACCAGGGAAACCCACCTGTGACCATGGTAACCAAGGACACCCCTCCTGTGACAATGGGACCCAGGGACAGCCCTCCTGTGACAGTCGGTGGTAACCAGGGAAACACACCTGTGACCATGGTAACCAAGGACACCCCTACCCACAGTCACTGGTAACCAAGGACACCTCTCCTGTGACCGTGGTTGCCAGGACACGCACATATGACAGTCGGTGGTAACCAGGGACACGCATCTCTGACAGTCAGTGATAACCAGGGAAACCCACCTGCGACCATGGTACCCAAGGACACCCCTCCTGTGACAGTCAGTGGTAACCAGGGACACACCTCCTGTGCCAGTGGTAACCAAGGACACCCCTCCTGTCACAATGGTACCCAGGGACAGCCCTCCTGTGACAGTCAGTGGTAACCATGTACACTCACATGTGACAGTCGGTGGTAACCAGGGAAACCCACCTGTGACATTCACATTTCCCAGGGACACCAGCCTGTGACAGTCGGTGGTAACAAGGGACACGCATCTCTGACAGTCGGTGGTAACCAGGGAAACCCACCTGTCGCCATGGAAACCAAGGACCCACCTACTGTTACAGTCACTGCTAACCACGGACACCTCTCCTGTGACCGTGGTTACCAGGGACACGCATATATGACAGTCGGTGGTAACCAGGGACACGCATCTCTGACAGTCAGTGGTAACCAGGGAAACCCACCTGCGACCATGGTAACCAAGGACACCCCTCCTGTGACAGTCAGTGGTAACCAGGGACACACCTCCTGTGCCAGTGGTAACCAAGGACACTCCTCCTGTCACAATGGTACCCAAGGACAGCCCTCCTGTGACAGTCGGTGGTAACCAGGGAAACCCACCTGTGACCATGGTAACCAAGGAAACCCCTCCTGTGACAATGGTACCCAGGGACAGCCGTCCTGTGACAGTCGGTGGTAACCAGGGAAACCCACCTGTGACATTCACAGTGCCCTGGGACACCGGCCTGTGACAGTCGGTGGTAATCAGGGACACGCATCTCTGACAGTCGGTGGTAACCAGGGAAACCCACCTGTGACCATGGTAACCAAGGACACACCTACTGTGACAGTCACTGGTAACCACGGACACCTCTCCTGTGACCGTGGCTACCAGGGACACGCACATATGACAGTCGGTGGTAACCAGGGACACGCATCTCTGACAGTCAGTGGTAACCAGGGAAACCCACCTGCGACCATGTTAACCAAGGATACCCCTCCTGTGACAGTCAGTGGTAACCAGGGACACACCTCCTGTGCTAGTGGTAACCAAGGACACCCCTCCTGTGACAATGGTACCCAGGGACAGCCCTCCTGTGACAGTCGGTGGTAACCAGGGAAAACCACCTGTGACCATGGTAACCAAGGACACCCCTACCCACAGTCACTCGTAACCAAGGACACCTCTCCTGTGACCGTGGTTACCAGGACACGCACATATGACAGTCGGTGGTAACAAGGGACACGCATTTCTGACAGTCAGTGGTAACCAGGGAAACCCACCTGCGACCATGGTAACCAAGGACACCCCTCCTGTGACAGTCAGTGGTAACCAGGGACACACCTCCTGTGCTAGTGGTAACCAAGGACACCCCTCCTGTCACAATGGTACCCAGGGACAGCCCTCCTGTGACAGTCAGTGGTAACCATGTACACTCACCTGTGACAGTTGGTGGTAACCAGGGAAACCCACCTGTGACATTCACAGTGCCCACGGACACCGGCCTGTGACAGTCGGTGGTAACCAGGGAGACGCATCTCTGACAGTCGGTGGTAACCAGCGAAACCCACCTGTGACCATGGTAACCAAGGACACCCCTCTGTGACAATGGTACCCAGGGACAGCCCTCCTGTGACAGTCGGTGGTAACCAGGGAAACACACCTGTGACCATGGTAACCAAGGACACCCCTACCCACAGTCACTGGTAACCAAGGACACCTCTCATGTGACCGTGGTTATCAGGGAGACGCATCTCTGACAGTCGGTGGTAACCAGGGAAACCCACCTGTGACATTCACAGTGCCCAGGGACACCGGCCTGTGACAGTCGGTGGTAATCAGGGACACGCATCTCTGACAGTCGGTGGTAACCAGGGAAACCCACCTGTGACCATGGTAACCAAGGACACACCTACTGTGACAGTCACTTGTAACCACGGACACCTCTCCTGTGACCGTGGCTACCAGGGACACGCACATATGACAGTCGGTGGTAACCAGGGACATGCATCTCTGACAGTCAGTGGTAACTAGGGAAACCCACCTGCGACCATGTTAACCAAGGACACCCCTCCTGTGACAGTCAGTGGTAACCAGGGACACACCTCCTGTGCCAGTGGTAACCAAGGACACCCCTCCTGTGACAATGGTACCCAGGGACAGCCCTCCTGTGACAGTCGGTGGTAACCAGGGAAAACCACCTGTGACCATGGTAACCAAGGACACCCCTACCCACAGTCACTGGTAACCAAGGACACCTCTCCTGTGACCGTGGTTACCAGGATACGCACATATGACAGTCGGTGGTAACCAGGGACACGCATCTCTGACAGTCAGTGGTAACCAGGGAAACCCACCTGCGACCATGGTAACCAAGGACACCCCTCCTGTGACAGTCAGTGGTAACCAGGGACACACCTCCTGTGCCAGTGGTAACCAAGGACTCCCCTCCTGTGACAATGGTACCCAGGGACGGCCCTCCTGTGACAGTCGGTGGTAACCAGGGAAAACCACCTGTGACCATGGTAACCAAGGACACCCCTACCCACAGTCACTGGTAACCAAGGACACCTCTCCTGTGACCGTGGTTATCAGGGAGACGCATCTCTGACAGTCGGGGGTAACCAGGGAAACCCACCTGTGACCATGGTAACCAAGGACACCCCTCCTGTGACAATGGTACCCAGGGACAGCCCTCCTGTGACAGTCGGTGGTAACCAGGGAAACCCACCTGTGACCATGGTAACCAAGGACACCCCTCTGTGACAATGGTACCCAGGGACAGCCCTCCTGTGACAGTCGGTGGTAACCAGGGAAACACACCTGTGACCATGGTAACCAAGGACACCCGTATCCACAGTCACTGGTAACCAAGGACACATCTCCTGTGACCGTGGTTATCAGGGAGACGCATCTCTGACAGTCGGTGGTAACCAGGGAAACCCACCTGTGACCATGGTAACCAAGGACACCCCTCCTGTGACAATGGTACCCAGGGACAGCCCTCCTGTAACAGTCGGTGGTAACCAGGGAAACCCACCTGTGACCATGGTAACCAAGGACACCCCTCCTGTGACAATGGTACCCAGGGACAGCCGTCCTGTGACAGTCGGTGGTAACCAGGGAAACCCACCTGTGACATTCACAGTGCCCAGGGACACCGGCCTGTGACAGTCGGTGGTAATCAGGAACACGCATCTCTGACAGTCGGTGGTAACCAGGGAAACCCACCTGTGACCATGGTAACCAAGGACACACCTACTGTGCCAGTCAATGGTAACCACGGACACTTCTCCTGTGACCGTGGCTACCAGGGCCACGCACATATGACAGTCGGTGGTAACCAGGGACACGCATTTCTGACAGTCAGTGGTAACCAGGGAAACCCATCTGCGACCATGTTAACCAAGGACACCCCTCCTGTGACAGTCAGTGGTAACCAGGGACACACCTCCTGTGCCAGTGGTAACCAAGGACACCCCTCCTGTCACAATGGTACCCAGGGACAGCCCTCCTGTGACAGTCAGTGGTAACCATGTACACTCACCTGTGACAGTTGGTGGTAACCAGGGAAACCCACCTGTGACCATGGTAACCAAGGACACCCCTACCCACAGTCACTGGTAAACAAGGACACCTCTCCTGTGAACATGGTTACCAGGGACACGCATCTCTGACAGTCGGTGGTAACCAGGGAAACCCACCTGTGACCACGGTAACCA